>JAGDYQ010000083.1:328476-531363 GCA_021962125.1 Bulinus truncatus
ATATATATATATATATATATATATATATATATATATATATATATATATATCAATTTATCAAGATTTATTGTAAAACAAAAAAATTACTTCAATAATATTCAAACTTAAAACAACGAAACAAACCTTTTAAGAAAACTTCAACGTTCATCGTGTTGTTTGGAGTGTAACAAGTGGAAAGGTCAGGAAACCATTTATTTGGGTCAGTGGAGAACTCGTATATATGGAACTGAACCAAAGTCTGCAAAATGTAGACAGAACAGCGTCAGTATGAGAGCTGGTACAGTTCTTCCCATGCACAGGGGCGTATTAAAGTGGGGCGCTATAGTAGTCGAGTTATTAGGACCATTAACTAAAAAAACAAACCATTTTAAAATAAAAAAACCATTTTGAAATTTAAAAAAAAAATGTAATTAAAAAAACCCATTTTGAAATTTAAAAAAAGCCATCTTAAAATTAATGCCTCAATCAAAGGCCAAATTGCATTTTAAGCTAACCCTATTTACACATGCTTTTTTTTTTAATTTTAAAAATAAAATTATTTTCTATGTGACATTCATTGTTAATTTATCTCCGGCAACTATACATGACATGACTGTACATAAGAAAGCATGTATTTATGATCATTTGAATATGAATACGACTCACCGAATCTTGCTCCAGCTGTAGCATAACCGGCATAACCCCCGGGTTACGGTATCCGGTCTTCTTTTGCCAGTCTGCCTGTTTTTGGTGTATGAATAGACAAAATTAATATTAAACGTACACTATCATGTATGAATAGACAAAATTAATATTAACTTTACACTATCATGTATGAATAAACAAAATTAACACTATTATGTATGAATAGACAGGATTAATATTAACTATACACTATCATGTATGAATAGACAAAATTAATATTCGCTATGCACTATATTTCTTTCGATCTCACCCACTACAATCATTGATTACTAATTGAGCAACAAAAAAGTATTATTATTGATGAAAATAATCTAAGCTTGCGTTTGTAAGAACCAAAGCTTGTGTTTGTAAGAACCAAAGCTTGTGTTTGTAAGAACCAAAGCTTGTGTTTGTTAATATGGATAAGTGACGTCATTAAACTACGGGGTTTGGCCTGGTTGGTCGGTTGGTTTATAATCTTAATAAGGTAAATATTTCATATTGTGGCAGGAATTTGAAACCTTCTCCCAAAGATAAATCGCTCATTACCTCACCACACGCACTCGATTCTTATGTGTGAAATGTAATACATTAAAAATAACCATCACTCACGCTGGCGAAGTACCAGGTATACATTGTGTTCTGGGCGTGGTCTGGCTGGTTGCTGTTCATGTAGGCGCTCCAGGTGTCACAGTCAATCTCTCTGACCCTGTGCTGAGGACAGTTGGAATAGAAGCATTGGTCAGATATAGGTAGGTCTATCTATCTATCTATCTATCTATCTATTTATCTATCTATCTAATATATCTATCTATCTATCTATCTATCTAATCAATCAATCAATCTATCTATCTATCTATCTATCTATCTATCTATCTATCTATCTATCTATCTATCTATCTATCTATCTATCTATCTATCTATCTATCTAATCTATCTATCTATCTATCTATCTATCTATCTATCTATCTAATGTATCTATCTATCTGTCTAATCTATCTATCTATCTATCTAATCTAATGTATCTATCTATCTGTCTAATCTATCTATCTATCTATCTATCTATCAATCTATCTATTTATCTATCTATCTATCTATCTATCTAATGTATCTATCTATCTGTCTAATCTATCTATCTATCTATTTATCTATCTATCTAATGTATCTATCTATCTGTCTAATCTATCTATCTATCTATTTATCTATCTATCTAATCTATCTATCTATCTAATGTATCTATTTATCTGTCTAATCTATCTATCTATCTATCAGTCTATCTATCTATCTAATATATCTATCTATCTATCTAATATATCTATCTATCTAATATATCTATCTATCTATCTATCTGCCTGTCTGTCTATCTGACTGCCTGTATAAAAATCTGTCTACCCGTCTTGTATTCAATATCCATTCGATCAATCTATTATTATGTGTATGTCTATCTATATACATATTTGTCTGTCTTAGTTGACTATCAGTCTATTAATCACTTGTCTGTCGATGTGTTCACATATGACCGTATATCTGCCAATGTATCATTTATATCGATTAGTATGACTATACACCCGTCTATATATCTGAGTATCTGTCTGTAGACCAGTCTTTATATTTATTCATTCGTTCTACTGCGTGCACGTCTGTCTGTCTACCTATCTGTTTGTCTGCTTGCCTGCCTGTCTGTCTGTCTGTCTGCCTGTCTACCTGTCTGTCTGTCTACACTGCAATAAATGTTCAATTCAACTCACCACGCCCATGTACTGATACTGTTTGCTGTCCAGGTCAAAGAACTCGTCCGAGTTCCTCATCCTGACCAGACCGGACGACAGCTGGTAGGCGTCATTACGATTGCCGCTGATACTGGTCACTGTGCACGCGCCGGACGTAAGGTCCAGTGAGTAAGAGACACCTGGCGAGACAGGAGCAAGACACATCACTGACCAGGTAGAACTATTCAATAGCAATACAGCAAAGAAAAAAAAATCATACAACAGGTCAGTCGTCCCAAGCAATCGTGCTGCTTGATTTAACGCGCTGCCAACTGTACTGATTTTCGCATTGTGTTTATGTTCACCAAAGACACTGAAAAGCATTCGTAATATCTCAGATTTGAATAGAACAAACAATAACAACCCCAACCAACAGACTACATATAGAAAGTTGAACGGATTATGTGACACTAAACAGGGATGCCAACTTATTAATTTTCTTTTTGGATAGGCCTTCCAATTCTAAATGGGCCTCCACTTCAAATTGGGCCCCCCTATTCAAAATGGGCCTCCACTTCGACATGGGCCTCCACTTCAAAATGGGTCCTCACTTCGAAATGGGCTTCCACTTCAAAATGGGTCCTCACTTCGAAATGGGCTTCCACTTCAAAATGGGCCCCCCTTCAAAATGGGCCCCCAATTCAAAATGGGCCTCCACTTCAAAATGGGCCTCCACTTCAAAAGTAGTAATTCCCGAGTAAATCTGATGGTACAAGGGCTTCAACGGGTACTTTTGCTTAGGACCGACATTTATCTCTACAAGCAGCGACGTTGATATGTTTTTAAGGCCCAAGAGGGAATCTATTTTTTGGGGGCTTAATCAAAGTTATATTTGAGGCTCCCAGACCATGTAAATTTTGGGGGGAAATGGGGAAAATACATTAAAGAGACGTAGGCAAAAACGCTGACATGGTTTTCTACTTGTAATAATCTTTGTCAATTGGAGCTCTGCGGACAATCTTACCGCTTGGTCATTTTAATCGGTTTAGAATAGGAAAGCCAAAACAGAGGGCCCCATTAACAGAGGGTCCCATTTACAGAGAGTCACATTAACAGACGGTCCCATTAACAGACGGCCCCATTAACAGACGGCCCCATTAACAGACAGCTCCATTGACAGACGGCCCCCCATTAACATACGACTCCATTGACAGACGGCCCCATTAACAGACGGCTCCATTAACAGACGGCCCCCATTAACAGACGGCCCACATTAACAGACGGCCCCCATTAACAGACGGCCCACATTAACAGACGGCCCCCATTAACAGACGGCCCACATTTCAGACGGCCCCCATTAACAGATGGCCCACATTTCAGACGGCCCCCATTAACAGACGGCCACATTAACAGACGGCCCCCATTAACAGAAGGCCCCATTAACAGACGGCCCCATTAACAGACGGCACCCATTAACAGACGGCCTCATTAACAGACGGCCCAGGATGTCAGTCACCTCACCTGTGTTGTAGTCGTCGACGACCCTAATGTAAGACTTGTCGTTGGGGTTCCCACGTTGTGGGGTCGTGATGTAATCTTGTATGTACAGGCCCATGATCTTTCTGTACTCAACCTGAAGGTAGGGGTCAATTATAAAAAAAAAAGATTAACACGCGCATCCAGTAAAGGTCATTGGAGGTCAAAGTTCACGAGTTTTTTGTACGGCATGTTCCACCATCTGTCCAACAATTGCCAATATATCAAATTTTTATGCACCAGAAGTTATACGTTGAATAAAAATAACTTACTCTAGAGTACACATTAAATGTTATAGTGAGTAAATGATAACTTACAGCTGAGTACACGAGGTTGGGAGGCTGCGGAATGACATTGTTATAGTCCAGGAAAGTCACTTGCTCAGCTCTGTATTTGAAGTAGTCTGGGATGACCGGAAGTGGCTTTTGTGAGTTGGGCTTGTTAGCACACAGCATGTCGGCTGGGATCTACACACAGTTACAATATTTGTACTCACCGTTAATGTTTAACCATAACTTTTACTTTAAATTAAAATCTGATAGTTGTAAAATGTTCTGTAATTTTTTTTAAAATTAAAGGTTGGAATTTTGAATTGTGGTCATTAAGTCAAAAAGTATTTATAGCCTACCTCAAAATGTCTGTCATTCGTTTGAATTTTCGAAAAATGTGTGTAGTCGGTGCTGAAAAAAAAAAGAAACCAAAAGTTAGCTAAAAAAATTAATTAAAAGATACTTTTTAAAAAAAGGCCAATCTGGCAAACGTTATTAAAAAAAAAAAAATAGTTATTTAGAAAGCCAATGTGGCAAACGTTATTATAAAAAAAAATAAATTTGGCAAAAGTTATTTAAAAAGCCAATCCGGCAACAGTTAATTAAACAAAACCATAAAAAAAAATCGCTCTAGCTTCAAACGTTTAACTTCTTATAACTCCATCAGATCGCGACTAAAGGTGGGGTAGTAAATGGTTTTTTCATGAATTCCAACATTTTGTTTTTAACATGTAAATCATACATTTCCTTAAACAAGTAAATTATACGTAGCTATCGCTAAAGTATTTTTTTTAACATTATGTATATGGGGGGGGGGGATCGTTTGTTTACATTTAGCTGCCACATAAACGTAAACATAAAATTCAGGATATGGACCGTTGGTCTTTAAAGTTTGATCCTACTCACTCGACTCGAACTTCGTACCCTGAACCATTCAGCATCAACGTGCTGGAACTGATGGGCAGCACAGGGACGTACTCAGCGTCTGATGGGGTCTCCACGGGAAGTCTGTATCTGGATGCATCTGAAATATTTACAATATGTAATAAGACCCACAGATAGCATGAACACATTTCATATTGGTCAATGATAACAAATGAGAGAGAACCCAAGAAACATACACACAGAGAGAGAGAGAGAGAGAGAGAGAGAGAGAGAGAGAGGTAGGTAGGTATGTATTTAGGTGGGTAGATAGATGGATAGTTAGATACACAGTTAAATAGATAGATAGATAGGTGGAGAGATAAATCGATATATAGATAGGTAGGTAGGTATGTAGATAGAGAGATAGATAGATAGATTTTTAAACCATGTAACATAACTGTTTAAGACCACTGATTTAAAAATACATCACTTGTGTCAGTAAAAAGTAAGTAAAGTTCCCTTATCGGGGCAGATGAAGTGTAGAATTCATCTGTTTCTATAACCTCGGCATATATAAAGGGATTGTGTGGCTAGAACAAC
The DNA here is from genome assembly GCA_021962125.1 of Bulinus truncatus. Lineage (NCBI taxonomy): Eukaryota > Metazoa > Mollusca > Gastropoda > Planorbidae > Bulinus > Bulinus truncatus. Next base: position 334,118 of record JAGDYQ010000083.1, read on the forward strand.
GCCCAGCCGCCTTTACTTCCCCAACTTAAAAGTCAGGTGACCCACTTTAAAGCTGGGTGGACTTGTGGGACGACCTTGAAACACATTTTCACCTGGAAAAATTCCCATGGTTCTCACCGATGATCGAACCCAGGGCTCTCAGTTCGACAGACGAGTGTCTACACCACTCGGCCACTCGTCCCCACTACTTGTGTCAGTCTATGACATAAAAAATAGCTACCAAACGGAGGCACAAACTTTTTTCTGCCATTGCTTGCTGAATGAAGGCTTGTTTTATTTTTAGCACTCCTGTCATATAAATGGGTCACGCGATGCTAGGAGCTGTCGGTCTCAATATGTCGGAGTATATATAATAAGAAACAGTTTCTTCACGACACAAGAGTGGTTCATATAAATAGGCAGACTAGGCATAATAGCCTCACTACCATAGGCCACCCTCCCCCATCACACCTCCCCCCCCGTCCACACACACACACAATACACGTTTCCCCCCCTCTCCCCTCCCCCCTGAAAAAACGGCATGAACACGACATCATACAAACAACGAGAACGACTTTTCGTTACCTACGATATCCCATGTGATGACGTAAGTGATGTCCAGTCCCGGGTAGTACTCACACAGGATCCACCTTTGTGTATCGATACCTGCAGTGGAGGGTGGGGGGGGGCGGGGAGGTAAGGACACGTGCAAAAAAAAAAACAGGTAAAAGATTAGATATAACTAAAATTTGCTACCATAGTACCCTTACACCAGTGGTCGGCAAAGTGCGGCTCCGGAGCCGCATGTGGCTCTTTGGCTCATTAAGTGCGGCTCTGGCATTTAGTTTTGTTTAGTGTACTACTTATTTAGTGTACTACTTATTTAATGTAATAAAAGTTTACTAAACAAGTAGATTTGGCTCCCAATTTTTTTTTAATTGTTGTAATGTTCATATTTGGCACTTTGGCTGATAAGTTTGCCGACCACTGCGGCTTTCACCATCAAGTTAAGTTAGATTGTATTCAAATATTAATTACTCCTTTTTGTTTTATTGTTTTTTTTACACACATTGATATAACATATACAATCTAAATAAATAATAGCGATTTGGGCTCTGCGTTAAATCGAAAGTAAAGAATTAATACAACAGTATTCCAGTTTAAAATACAATCGGATCTGCTCTAAACCAAAATAATAGCCTAGCCTACTGATCATCCTTAGGGGATATATCTCTGTGCACAGGTTTTGCAGGGTACAGTTAGTTATAAACATTGTAGATCTATAGGATGCAGCATTTATTTTAGTTACAAAAATATATCTCTAACTGTCTACCTAACAAACTGTTGAGGACCCCTATGAGGGTGCCCTTGGCTTGTTGCTAAGAGTATGAGGGCTGACTCAATGATGACTCGTATTTGTATTTGTGTTTCTACCACACACAGTCTCACCAACAATTAAACGTACAACAAGTGACGATTAGCAATTCAACAAGTGTGTACAGCGACAACATATATTTATTTACAGAGACACCAGTCCGTAACAGAGATCTTCTGGTGGTCTTCAAAATCATAAGCAAAAGTAATCCAAAAATGTCAAAGATTAATCCAGTATCAATGATCAGAATTAAAGGGACGTTCTCTCGATAGATCACCCTTCTCTTTCTCTTTCTATCTCACTCAGAGACACATCAATCGACTAGCTATCACTCAGTCGATGTCAACCGGTCACCCCTGGGACCCTCGGTCGAATGTCTACCAATCTATCTTTCATTCCTTATCTCATTTTTCCCACGTGACCCCTAGCCAATCAAATATAATATCTGTTTCTTTCAAACTTTCAAATTAGGGGGTGGGGCCTAGATGAGGAGGGGGGGGGAGAAGTACGTCATACCGACATAGAAAGAAGTAACTGGCCATCGAGCGGGTCTCTGTCCCTTTGAAGACGCCGACCGGAGAACGAACAGTAGTCAGGTGGTCAGAGAGAATTCCCCGTGGAATGTAACGTGTTTCTGTTACCCGCTGCCTCGTTCACCTTCCGCTGACCACCTGGCCGATGACGCAATTACGGGGGTGGGGTAAAAAGGTGGGGAACTTGAGAACGGGAACGTATATTATTATACATGGTATAATATACATCTTAACGTTAGTAATACTATTAAGTTAAGGGTTGGAGTAAAGGGGATGGTTTCGACAGATTAGTCACAACCCGTGACACAAACCAAACACCAAATATCAATCTATCTACCTACTAGCTCAAAAACCCGTCCAACGAATCCATCTAATCCAGCTAATTTATCAATTTAATATTATCTTTCTAATCTATCTGTCTATATTACGGTCTGTGTGTCTATCTATCTATACGCCTATCTGTCTATCTAAACTCTATATCTCTCCCTATAAACTATTTTGTACTTTTTAAATCTTCTATCTGACAAAAAAAAAAACAACAATGTTTGGCTAACCTCTGGACCGCGACTCTCCCAGGAATGAAACATTTCTCTTGATGGAGTAGTCCCAGCCAAACACAACTGAGGATAGGACAGGAATGAATGTTACAGAATTATGTTAGTAGTCGAATCCGTTATTAAGATAATGTGTATCATTTATATGCAAATTGTATATGTTGTCAGTCTAATTATTTATAAAAAAAATACATAAATCTATATTCGTTTGTGCTTTGTATATAAGGATAAAGAACATCAATAAATTTTTCTGTACAAAGTTATGATCGGCAACACTGACACCTCGTCCCTTTTTGTAGCACATCTCTACGGCCGTTTATTAAGTTTAATATTTAGTTAATAGTAAGTTTTGATATGTAGGTAATAGTAAGTTTTGATATTCAGTTAATAGTAAGTTTGATATTCAGTTAATAGTAAGTTTTGATATTCAGTTAATAGTAAGTTTTGATATTTAGTTAATAGTAAGTTTTGATATTCAGTTAATAGTTAGTTTTGATATTCAGTTAATAGTAAGTTTTGATATTCAGTTTATAGTAAGTTTTGATATTCAGTTAATAGTAAGTTTTGATATTTAGTTAATTGTAAGTTTTGATATTCAGTTAATAGTAAGTTTTGATATTTAGTTAATAGTAAGTTTTAATATTTAGTTAATAGTAAGTTTTGATATTCAGTTAATTGTAAGTTTCGATATTCAGTTAATAGTAAGTTTTGATATTCAGTTAATAGTAAGTTTTGATATTCAGTTAATAGTAAGTTTTGATATTCAGTTAGTAGTAAGTTTTGATATTTAGTTAATAGTAAGTTTTGATATTCAGCTAATTGTAAGTTACGATATTCAGTTAATAGTAAGTTTTGATATTCAAATAATAGTAAGTTTTGATATTCAGTTAATAGTAAGTTTTGATATTCAGTTAATAGTAAGTTTTGATATTCAGTTAATAGTAAGTGTAATATTTAATGAAAAGTAAGCTTACTTACCTTTATAATTAGGCAAAAAGTAATTTGTCAAGTTTTTTTCTTAGATTATTAAAAATATTTAAAAATGTTCACTACTCAACACATTAAATATGGAAAAAAAAGCATGCAATTTTCCTCCCACAATTTAACTTGGTAAATATTTTCTGGCCAATTATTATGACAGTCTAAAAATCTGGCTAGTCAAGAGTAAGCGTTATTATTTCCCGAGTTTTGTCCCCTGTTAAAGATGTATCAAAAATAGTACCAGACGGATCTTGAAGTTTAACGGACCCATTCACTATCTGGGCCCTTGTCATGGAGAATAATGGGGACTGGTCGAACTTTGTGTCAATACAGGAAGCTGGGAACAAATCAAAACAAAACAAAAACTAAAAATACCGTTAATTAAAAAGGGAAAAGGAGACTATATCACATATAACTAATTAATAATGTATATATATTACATATACTAAAACAATGTAACGATTACATTTCCTCTATATACTACATATATTAAAAACTTGTAACGAGTATTTATATTTAATATAACAATGGAATATACTCCTTACATTTTTTGTCTAACGGCACAACCATCACTTCATCGTACTGTGTGTCCATCCATATTTGGGTCCTTGATGTTGGACTTATCTGTGTCCCGTAGACCAAGCCGGCATCCTGGAAGGACAAAATCGATATAAATTATAATCTTAGCATTCTAACTAAAAACACGAGATGACGAATTCCTTCCCCTCCCTCCAGTGGCGTAAGCAAGGGGAGGGCGATAAGGGGGCATCATGCCCCGGGCGCTTCTAACAAAGGGTCAGCAAAACATATGGTAATATTATATGGTTTTCGAATTGGGAGGTGGGGGGTGTCGCCCCGGGCGCGAGTTAAGCCACTGCTTCTCCCACATCCCCGGTTAATATGACAGTAAATACCGGCCTTTGCAAGGCAGTCTTCACAGAATCATTCCCCCCCCCACACACACACATAAACACACCCCCTAAGCAAATAGTGTTGCAAAAAAAAAAAGAATGAGAACCGCTGTGTTAACCAGTTTCCCCACAGCAACACAATTTCTCCCGCAGCTACGCTGTTTCCCCACAGCTACGCAGTTTCCCCCGCAGCTACGCAGTTTCCCCCACAGCTACACAATTTCCCCCGCAGCTACGCAGTTTTCCCCACAGCTACGCAGTTTCCCCACAGCTACACAATTTCCCCCGCAGCTACGCAGTTTCCCCCACAGCTACACAATTTCCCCCGCAGCTGCGCAGTTTCCCCCACAGCTACACTATTTCCCCCGCAGCTACGCAGTTTCCCCCACAGCTACACAATTTCCCCCGCAGCTACGCAGTTTCTCCAACAGCTACACAATTTCCCCGCAGCTGCGCAGTTTCCCCCACAGCTACACAATTTCCCCCACAGCTACACAATTTCCCCCGCAGCTACAAGTTTCCCCCACAGCTACACAATTTCCCCCGCAGCTACGCAGTTTCCCCGCAGCTACGCAGTTTCCCCCACAGCTACGCAGTTTCCCCCACACCTACGCAGTTTCCCCACAGCTATGCAGTTTCACCCACAGCTATGCAGTTTCCCCCACACCTACGTTGGGCACATGAACACAAACATCCAGACCTTTATAACATACTCTAATGTATATAAATGAAAACCTGTTTAAAATAGTTTCACTATATTAATATATTGATTCAATTAACTTTACAAGTATTACATTCTATATCTTGAGTTTAGGTTATACAACACTAGAATTAATTTTACTTTTATTGTTAACATTTGATGATTCTAATACTGTAATACAAACATTCACATAATATAAAACATGCGCCCAACGTTTTTCGTTTTTATAAAAATCAGAAGCTCTTAAAAAGTCTATTACTATTACCATGTTACCAATTTATTCAGAAATTATTTTCTGCTATTTAGTACGCAAGAAAACCGTTGTCTTTTATAAAATATTTTTTTATAATGTAATTATTTTTATTCCCAGGGCTAATGTCGCACTCACTACAAAGTCACAATAATTTCAACGCTTCCGTAAACACTATCCGCTCACACCTGTGTTGTCTATGTCAGTTAAGCACGCTGAGTCAGATCGAGCACCTGAAAGAATAAACCATCCGGTTTACTGGCTGTCATAACATCAGTTCATTGGCTGTCATACTAACAGTTTACTGGCTTTCACATCGTCGGTTTGCGGGCTCAAATCTTAGCAGTGTGTCACGCTGGCTGTCACACCATCAGTTTTACTGGCAGTCACACCATCAGTTTTACTGACTGTCACACCATCAGTTTTTACTAGCTGTCACACCATCAGTTTTTACTGACTGCCACACCATCAGTTTTTACTGACTGCCACACCATCAGTTTTTACTGACTGCCACACCATCAGTTTTTACTGACTGCCACACCATCAGTTTTTACTGACTGCCACACCATCAGTTTTTACTGGCTGTCACACCATCAGTTTTACTGGCTGTCACACCATCAGTTTTTACTGACTGCCACACCATCAGTTTTTACTGACTGTCACACCATCAGTTTTACTGGCTGTCACACCATCAGTTTTTACTGACTGCCACACCATCAGTTTTTACTGGCTGTCACACCATAAGTTTTTACTGACTGCCACACCATCAGTTTTTACTGACTGCCACACCATCAGTTTTTACTGACTGTCACACCATCAGTTTTACTGGCTGTCACACCATCAGTTTTACTGGCTGTCACATACAACTTGGAAATAAATAGAAAAAAAATGTACTTCTCGTATTGCGAAAAGTTGCTCGTATATCAGGTGACGTTTTAGTTTTTTTTTTTTATTATTTCGCACGTCTCGCGAGGCGTTGATCGTATATCAAATCAAAGTTTGTTTTACAATTGTGTGCTTGTCTTGTGAAACACCTGTGTGTGTGTGAAGTCCCAGGTACCTTCAGGCCACAGTTGAGCGCTTTACCGCACGACCATCCGTCCCCTTAATTAATCGTCCACCTAAATGGGACAATTTTTAAGGTATTGTAGTGCCCTTCTTTCATCCCCCACCACCACAGCCGGGAGTGCAATGGCCATGGAGGCACCACGGAAGACACCTGAAAAATGTCCGTGGTCCTCACCGGAAACACGTAAAACCAAAAGTTACTTCTAAACCAAGCTTTGACTGTATAATGAGACTACGATTTAGGTTCGAGCCCAAGTATTTCACACTGACACTTGCTTCATGCTCCGCGCACGTAATACGGGTACAAAGGTCACCCCTGTCTCCAAATATCTAGGGACGACTTTTTTGTACGGAAGAATACATATTCCGGACTATTCTCACCTCGGAGTAATACATTTCCGAGTAGCTCACCGACCTTGAGTCGTCTTTGGTTTCCAAGAAGACGTAGAAATTGTTTAAGCCGAAGAACTGTGGCTCTTGTTCTGTGAATGGAAATAAAAGACAACGTTAATAATGTCTGTTGGAAAATGTCTGTTGAGAAATGTCTGATATGATGCTTGTACATCCCACAATTTTCATCCTTTAGATAACCGCGGATCCCATTTTGAGAGTCACTGTTCAACATGAAACTGTATGGGGATCGAACCCCCGACCCTGAGGTGGACAATCAAGCGTTCTACACAGAACGGGGACGGATGATCGAGGGGTAAAGCGCTCGACTGCCGACCTGAAGGCACCATAAAAACTGTCCCATTTAATGGTTTATATGATCTGAGAGATTTAATCTCATCCTTACAGGGACTTCACGCACACAGTGCCATCACAGTTTGGAAGCTTAACAAAGCCATTAACATTTTTAGCCAGATATTTGTAAAAATAGCAGTCGAGCACGCAACTTTATTTTCAAATGCATTATTTTCCATTATTTTCATAAACTGGAGCTAAGTTGATATGACGACTTACCTAAATCTTAAGGATTTTATATATATACTAGTTGCAAGTACCCGGCTTTGCCCGGGTTTAAAATAAGGTTTTCTGTTTACCTTCTGTTTTCTCCCTACCCCCTCTCTCCCATCTCTCTCTCCCTTTCCCTCCCTCTCTCCCTCTCCCCCCATCTCCCTCTCTCTCCCTCCTTTTCTCCCCCCTGTCCATCCCCTCCCTCCTCTCTCCCCCTCCCTCCCTCCCTCCTACCCTCCTTTCCTCTCTCTCTCCTCCTGCCCCCTCTCTCTCTCTTTATCTCTCTCCCTCCCTCTCCCTCTCTCTTTCTCTCTCTCTCTCTCTCTCTCTATATATATATATATATATATATATATATATATATATACTTATTATTACGGCTTCACACTTCTTCTAAAATCCTTCTTCATTCCTTTTTCCTCAAACTGTACAAATCAGGGAGCATGAAAAAACAACAACAATTCTTTGCATCACAAAGGCACAATACAGCACCAGCGCGCAAGTTCTATTCGAATCGGGAAATGACGTCACAGAGGAATTTTATTTATGGCGCCGTCGAGATTACTTTAATATAGTAAAATACTAAAATAAAAAAAAAAATAATTACAATTAAACTACCCATCGATATGAAACGAAACCTGTCCTATAACCTTCCCCATGTAATTATGTGTATGTGTAACAAATTTCACGTTATTTGTTTGTCTGCATCTTGAGTTATAAGGGAACAGACAGACAGACAGACAGACAGCAAATGCCTCTTATAGGTATAGAGATATAGCACAAGTATAAATAAAAGATTTATAAACATGGCTGATATTGAATGTTATCGATATTATCAAGCGGATATATGAAGGAGGTGCGGGGTAGGGGGGGAGGGTGCTGCTATTCCACAGTGCCTTTACGCGAGTCGTTGATGCTGATTTCCCAAAAAAAAAATTTCTTTCAGATTTTTTTTTACTTCTGTTAAATTCTGACTTGTTATCATTTTAATTCTGACAGGAAAAAAAAATGATACTATCTTCATATAGATGAACTAGGTCACGCTGTCAGAATGTGGTTTAGATAACAGCATTGTGTTATTAAGTGCGGTCTACTTTTTTTTTTTAGTACTTTGAAATTGTTCCTTTATTTTATTATAATTTCATTTCAAAATTTTCATAAGACGTGTTTCAGTTTTTTTTTTTTGTGTTCACGAAATTTCATCTTACCGTCTGTTAAATGTAACACGGAAATTTTATCTAGCCGTCTGTTAAATGTAACACGTAAATTTCATCTTACCGTCTGTTAAATGTAACACGTAAATTTCATCTAGCCGTCTGTTAAATGTAACACGTAAATTTCATCTTACCGTCTGTTAAATGTAACAAGGAAATTTCATCTAGCCGTCTGTAAAATGTTACACGGATTTTCTCTTGTTCAATAAATAGGGAAATGAAACACTAAAATATGGGAGAAATGTAATATGATTACATTTTACACTTGACCACACACACCAAGAAACTTACAAACCAACATGAAGAATAGATAAAAAAAAAATACCAACGAATTAAGCTCAAATGTCAAATATTTGAACTATGAAACTGTTGATATTTCAATGTAAAATATATTTATATTTATAAAAAAATATTTTCCACTACAGCAAATCTGAGATTTTTGTACAAAATAATCAACCACTCAATCTCAGACGATTTGCCTTAACAACACGAATATCTTACGTCTTTGTCCTGTGCTATTTATAGTGCCGATATTTCTGTTGCAGAAGTCTACATTGTATACAGCCGTAACCATGGTGACCGCCGCCGAAACTCCCAGATATGTGAGTAATGACGTCATTGTGCTAGGCGTTGGCTGCTGATGATAATTAAATCAATAAATTAAAAAAAAAAAATTGAAATAGAGTCATTGATCAATCGCATGCAATAGTTTCATCCAGATCTGTGTTCTATGCACATAATAGGCTATATCAAACAGAAAACCAATCGCGTTTTAGAAACTCCTCTAATGATGACTTTTGAAAAATTGCCGCCATTTGTGTTATTTACCTTTATAACTGTGTAGAGCCTAAATATTGATACACAATAGCACCATAGCACAAATATGGCGGCTTTCGCAAATATCACTTAAAATAACACACGTAACGAAATAGCCCCCCCCCCTGGATATAAATACCATGCATATCAACGCCGGCCTTAAGCCGATTCGACCGATTGCTCCAAGTTGGGCCCCGCGCCTGGCAGGGGCCACGCAATTTACATTTAACATTAATAGTGATAGTTGTTATTGTAAAAAAATATTAGAAGAGGGGGCCTTGCTAGCATCAGTTAAATTGGGCCCCTCAATTCGTTAGGCTGGTCCTGATGCATATTGTTTGTATTAATTCTTTAAATTAAATTTCAAATGCGAAGCAATAATAAATATTATATATATATATATATAAATATATATATATATATATATAATATAGATAGATAGATAGATAGATAGATAGATAGATAGATAGATAGATAGATAGATAGATAGATAGATAGATAGATAGATAGATAGATAGATAGATAGATAGATAGATAGATAGATAGATAGATAGATAGATAGATAGATAGATAGATAGATAGATAGATGGATGGATGGATGGGTGGGTGGGTATAATGGATGGATGAATGGATGGATGGTTGGGTGGATGGGTATAATGGATGGATGAATGGATGGATGGTTGGGTGGATGGGTATAATGGATGGATGAATGGATGGATGGTTGGGTGGATGGGTATAATGGATGGATGAATGGATGGATGGATGGGTGGGTGGGTATAATGGATGGATGAATGGATGGATGGTTGGGTGGATGGGTATAATGGATGGATGAATGGATGGATGGTTGGGTGGATGGGTATAATGGATGGATGAATGGATGGATGGGTGGGTATAATGGATGGATGGATGGATGGGTGGGTGGGTATAATGGATGGATGGATGGATGGATTACTGATTTGAAACAAAACTTTGAAAATCAACAGTAAAGACCAGGGTAGTGACTATGTTGATTTCTACAAAAGCCTCACACTTCCTTTGTGTAAAAGTGAAGACACAAAAATGTTAAAACTAGAGCTGCTGTTCGATTAAAAAAATTGATCGAAATTAACGCATGATTAAAATTTTTAATTACAAATTAACGCACATTTTAATCGACACAATATAATACAATTGTTTGTATTCAAACTAATATGTCATAATATCAAAGCATAATATACAAGTCATTTTAATTTACGAAAGAGGTATAATGAATTATAACATATTTATTAAGCATTAGCATATATGTCTATTGAATTAGCTAGTGAGACCAGTTTATGGACATGTATTAATCACGTCAATGATGCGAATAATTTTCTTTTTATTTAACAACAATGCCTAACCTTTTTTTTTCGTACCGCAGTTTCCGGACCAATGACGTATGTCAACCCCTCTTCCCTCCCTCCCTGTCATATTTTGCTTCACATCGCCCACACGTATTTCTGTTTACCCTACCCTCCACTTCCCATCCAAAAAAAAATACACACGTCATTTATATCTCAAATGTAACTTTTCTTTCATAAAATAATACCATAGCCAGAAAGTTGTCGCTCACTTATTATTAACGCGTTTTTTTTTCTTTATTCCAACCCCCCCCCCCCCACTCTTTCCCCACCAAGTCACATTTTTAACACACTCTCTCTCCACTTAAAGATGTACCAAAAACAAGTTGACACCGATTCCATTGTTTCAAACTAGGAGCACGCGTCATAAAAGTCAATCCTCTTGTTTTAAGGTCATACCGCTGCTATGATTTTACGTAGACGTGACGTTTACCCCACCAATACTACTACGGTCGTCGAGTTGAAGGACAAATTTACTTTTAATCTTCTTTTGAAGTTTTTGTTTTGTGCCGCGATGTTACTCTTTTATTCTTTCATTCATTTACTTTCTTACTATCAATGTTTTAGTGAACAACAGAAAAGAAAATTTTTATTTTTTTATCGGTCTGTCAGTTATATTAATAAAAAAATATCTTGTAAAATGAGACTCTTTAATGTTACCGTATGGCAATTTTCAAACGTTCAAAGCTAAAATTTTGAAAGGTCGGCTTTCATTTTTCATCTTCTGTTGCTCTTTCTTTCGTGTGTCAACATTAAAGATTCTTTCTTTCGTTTCATTTTGGTTATAGCAAAGGAACAGGAGGTTCACTTGTCGAAGGGCTATATAACAAAACATCTTCATTTTATATTACAATTGGGGCTTTTGTCGACGTACCTAGGGGTGAGGGTGTGTGTAAATTGTGACAGGGTGGGGGTGGTAGATCTACTTAATAAAAGAACGCAACTTGTAGCGTGAAAATCCGTTATTTATCGATTTGGTGAACTTTCAGCATTTTGGTCAAATTAACGCATTTAGGTATTGCGTTAAAAATTTTAATCGCAAATTTTTTTTGACGCGTTAATCGCAAATTAACGCAGTTTAATCAGCAGCCCTAGTTAAAACACAACATTTTGAAATCCCAAACTGTTTTTTTTTGTCTATTCAAAAGTCCATGTAAGGATAACATGTTTTATTCCTTATATCCTATAAACCACGAAATGGGCGTTATTTGTAGTGCCCTGCTTTCATCCCCACCATAGCTGATATTGCAACGGTCATGGAGAAGCTACGGGGGTGACATCTGTAGGTGACTTGGAATCGCCGGGAGTCGAACCCAACCCTTTACCCACACCATGTAGATCGAACTACCAATGTGCCAACCGTGCACAATTTCTAAGACATTATAAGATTCCATTTAGCAGACAAATTTATGATTACACAATGACATTATAAGTGCTAAATTAGCTTAAATATATCAATATGTATTTTGAGGGCATAATTATATATATATATATATATGTGTGTGTGTGGGTGTGTGTGTGTGTGAAAGCTCAAATGCATAAAAAATATATTAAAGAAAAGATATTTTTAGAAGAGTAGTGTGATTTCATGTTTTATAATAAATAATGATTGGCAAGAATCAACTATATATATATATATATATATATATATATATATATATATATATATATATGGCGTAAAGCTGTAAAAAAGCGAATATACAAGACTGATATACCCAACCTTAAATAAATATGTTGAAGCCAGTGAAAGGGGATACAAATAAGAGACAATTAGGTGGTTAATCTTCAAGGAATAGGTGAATAAAATAAATCCAACTGACACGACATATAATTCAATTAAAAAGTAACAATCAAATAAGACAGTAAAAATTGAAATATTACCTCTCTTTTGTAAGTCAGTACAGTAAAACAAAAGTTGAGTATCAGATTATTTTTACAAAATCTCCTGAATGGTAAAAAAAAAATTAAATAAAGTTATAAACGATTTAAAAAAAAAAGTAAAGTTGATGAGGATTTAGACTATGTTTACATTCAGACAGTCGCCATGTTAGACGGGGGCGGTGCCCGGAGACCCACCCACCTGTGACATAGTGTTCTGATAGGAATGTGTGATAGAAGGTACAGATAGAGCGATTGATAACTCTCTTGTGTTTTCTTCATGGGGTCAGGTAAATGAACAAACAGGTTATCGTTCTTATACAGCGATTCTCAAGGTGAGGCTAGCGAGCTGACATGAAGTGAATCCGCGAGCTGTTTTAATATTACTTCATGGAGAATGTAGTTTATACAATTCATATTTGTCCTCCTTTCTTTCTTTTTGACTTTTTTTTCCTCTTGCCTTTACAAATGGGTCGCAAAAAAAAAATGCGAATCTGATTCAGGGCGGGGTCGTTAGTCGTCATTGTTTGAGAACCGCTATTCTAATAAATATCTGATACATTTCCTCATGTGTCCCACTTTTTGTTGTTGTTGGTTTCATTCACACCGCCAGTGGAGATGAAAGAGAAAGAGAGAGAAAAGAGAGAGAAAGAGAGAGAGAAAGAGAGAGAGAAAGAGAGAAAGAGAGAGAGAGAGAGAGAGAGAGAGAGAGAGAGAGAGAGAGAGAGAGATAGAGAGCGAATATCACCAAGTGTGTTTAAGCTTTTAGAAGCACACAACTAATAGGTCACGACGCATGAACATTTTAGATTCAAATAATTGACATGATCAATAAAGGAAAAAAAAAACAACAATCTTGTATTTGTTCAAATCGTCAGAGGCCGAAAAAACTTTGACCACACCAGCTTGTCACGCGGACAACTCATTTCTTTTTAAGTGCACTATACTTCAAGATGTATCATCATACTTTGTTTTATACTTAGTATAGTTACTTCCAATGCAGAGAAAGTACATCAGTGCGATTTGGTTTCTATTTATGTGTACCATCACGCTGACTTCTTTTCGACCAAAGCAATGAAGCGAATGCGTTCATATGGAGCACGTTCATGTGGAGCACGTTCATATGGAGCACGTTCATGTGGAGCATGTTCATGTGGAGCACGTTCATGTGGAGCACGTTCACGTGGAGCACGTTCATGTGGAGCATGTTCTTAAAGTACATTGTTAAGACGACCACTACCTCTGTCGGCCGTGACCAACCTTTCCCCAGTCATGATCCCTCCCCCACACTTATTAACTTGAACTGTGTGTGTGTTTAGCAGAGATGCTCCAAGTATTGACCATGCAAGTACGAGTTCAAGTGCTCCAGGTACAAGTACGAGTTCAAGTTCCCCAGGTACAAGTACGAGTACAAGTGCCCAAGGTGTACGTACGAGTACAAGTACCTTAGTACAAGAACAAGTAGAGCTACCCAAAGATGCAAGTTCAAGTACAAGTATTTTAGTACCCCTCCCCCTAATCTCATTGTTAAGAGGACAATTGGTTCATGGTATTAGTTCGGACAAATATTCTGCTTGCCACACAATCAAGATTATACCCGTGGCTACCTTGTGGAATTTACCCTCAGTTCTTCATTAACTGTTTTGAAAAAAAAAAAACAACTAGCTGCATTTCCTTAAAGTTTCCATCGATTTCTTCTCTAAACCTATTCATGTATCTCTGACCAATAGATTCTGATGTTCCTATATCTCTGACCAACAGATTGTGACGTTCCTTTATCTCTGACCAATAGATTCTGATGTTCCTTTTATCACTGAACAATAGATTCTGGTGTCCTTATATCTCTGACCAATTGTTTCTGACGTTCCTATATATCTGACCAATAGATTCTGAATGTTCCTATATCTCTGAACAATAGATTCTATTCAGAATGGAATTTTTTTCTATATTTTCTTAAATTAAGTGTAGTTCGACAAATAAATGAGCCCGCAATACAGAGATAAGATCTTTCATACTTTAAAGAATAAATACTCAAACATATACAAACATATACAAACATATACACACATATACATACATATACAAACATATACAAACATATACAAACATAAAAAAATTCCAATATTGCAATAAACAGAAAAAGTTTTCATATGCACACAGATGAGTGTTTGTATATTTATTTTAATTATCAGCATTATTGACAAGTCATCAGTCTATTGATTATCGCATATCTACAATATAAAATATATGTATACATATAGGCCTACATAAAAGAAAAAGTAACACTATCATGGACATGTTTACTTGTATTATTTAGAATAAATCTGCCATTAATGAAATTGAAAAACTATAACCAACATAAAAACATTTTTCCATTCACTGCCCAAACATTCAAGTTATGGTTTCTGATTTTTGCATATCATTAATAAGCAGAAATTTTGGTATGGTTAGAAAAATAAAACATTTGAAAAACATAGTTCTTCTCTGTTTTAAAAAAATTGACTTTCAAAACAATGAATAGGTCCACTCTATTGTATACAGTGTTCATTTATACTTAGGACAGATTTCTAAATTGTTTGAAGACGAACGTCCAATTTGATAACAACAACAGCCATGGCTGACAGTAAAGTAAACATTCATAGTAAAGTAAACATTCATAGTAAAGTAAACATTCATAGTAAAGTAAACATTCACAGTAAAGTAAACATTCATAGTAAAGTAAACATTCATAGTAAAGTAAACATTCGTAGTAAGGTAAACATTCATAGTAAAGTAAACATTCATAGAAAAGTAAACATTCATAGTAAAGGAAACATTCATTATACGTCATATAAAAGATGTTTTGTTTTGTTTTTTTGCTAGCTAGGTATGTGGACTACGTCTCAGAGCTGAGTTTGTCCAGAATGACGTCATCGTTTTTCCTGAAACCCCGACATTTTTTAACAAGTGCGACCAGGCCAACGCCGGTCACAGCACCGAACACCGACGCACCAACACCAACACCTGCCATGACACCTGGAGATGAAAGATTATTTAAAATAAAAATAAAAAGTGTGTGTGTGTTTTTTTAAAGAACATAACATAATCTATTCCGCTAGATATCTCCTCTCACGAAATATATTCTGTTCTTTGAGTAATGTATAAATCAACAAATAAATTGATGCTAATAAATTATGGAAAATAGTTATCTTTTTCTACTGTAAAGGCAGGCACGCCGAGAAGGGGGCAGGGGGGTCATTGCCAGGGGGCCCTCATCTGTAAGGGGGCCCGGGCGCCCCGACCATGTCATTTTTTTCACGATTTATTGTATATTAAGGGGCCCGCAATGATGTCCTGCCCTGGGGCCCGTGTTGGCTCTCGGCGCCACTGTGTAAAGGGCATATACTCAATCATGTGTGAAACAGGTCGACAACAGTATTATTGATCAACAACGAATATTCTAGTGTTTTCTTTTCCAGTCATTTTATTTCAACTACGTACTTTAAAATAAAATTCATAGAAACTTTCCCTCAGAATGTAACCTTTTTTGTTATCATATACAATCTAGAATTTAACCATTTCAAATAGTTTTATTTTCTTCATCTTCTTTTGATATTTACGTTGCTTTACGATAAACCAAAAGGTGTTCACCAAACTTTTTCCATCGCGGGCCGGGTTACTGAACCATTGATAAGCGCGGGCCGAGATTCATTCAAGTTTCAATTTATATCCCAACTACTCGTGATCCCTACGTATTATCAGGCTAATTCAAATACAGTCCACGGGCCTGATAAAACTGACACCGCTGGCAGTATCCGGACAGCGGACCTTAAATTTAGAGACCTCTGCAAAAGACTTTTGATTACTCGATATCTTTAAAGCATAGCTCGAGATTATTTTCAACAGTTAAATAAAATACAAATCACAATTTAGGTGGCTTCTGAGCACCAGATCAATTAACAATAGATTAATTAACACCATATTAATTAATAATACATTAATAAACACCAGATTAATTAACACCAGATTAATTAACACCAGATTAATTAACACCAGATTAATTAACACTAGATTGTCAGTTTTAGTCTCACGTCTGTGCAGGTCTTCACTGTGCGAGTCCACTGCTTTTCGTTTACTGGTCATTTCCCCATTTCTTTTTTTTTTAACAACAGTACCCACCTGGCGAGAATCCGCTGGGCCGTGCGTGAGACACAGGTGGAGAAATAAAACGGCTGGGGGTAGGGGCTATGATGGACGTAGAGTTGACCAGGGGGTAGATGACAGCGTTGGTCTGATGGGAGATAAGAAACATCGAGAGTTTCAAAATGTGTGCCGCCAATTCGTTAGGTTTTTCTATATAATAACTAACGCGTTGAAAAGAAAACTCCTCAACAATGGGTAAGGGTCGATAACTCTATGAGCCACAACTTCTTCGAATTATTAGAAAGAGCCGCCGTACAAGGCGCCGAAAAAGCACTTTTAATGGGGTTTTTTTTTTTGCCCTTTTTCAGATTGGAAGGAGGGCGCCGAAAATGTAGCTCGCACAGGGCGCCACAATAGTTAGTTACGGCTCTGATTTCTGTTATGAAATTGAATAGAGTGTATATTTCTAGCATTGCCACAGTGGGGAAAAATAATAAATAACATATTTAAAAATCATAAGAAAAAGTTAAACAGTTTGATAGGGAATGCATTATATACAGATACAATATATACGGATACAATATATACGGATACAATATATACAGATACAATATATACGGATACAATATATACAGATACAATATATACAGATACAATATATACAGATACAATATATACAGATACAAAATATACAGATACAATATATACGGATACAATTAGGGCTGTACCGGATTGTAATTTTTAGATCCTGCAGGAATCGGAACCGGAATCGGATTTAATATTTGAATCCTGCCGGAATCGGAACAGGAACCGGATTTTTACCAAATAAAATAGTAACTCTTCCGAACGAAGTAGTAATTTCTCGCCTAATATAAAAAAGATATAAGAATGAAAAATAGAATAAAAATTTTAAGTTCTAGATAGCAAAAACAGTATTAACCATTTAGATCCCCAATCTTGAGTTAAGAAAGATAACTCTGTCAAAATAACAGGTTCTTCGTTTTAAAAATTTATTTTAATAAAGCTGTACCTAATTTAACTTGATTTCTGTTACAACCAAACAAAGAAATGGGTAACATATCTTAGAAAGTATAATAAACATGTTTATTAATAAATGAATTCCGAAAAAAAATATATATATACTGTGGCACCTCCCGATAGTTCATTTTTTAGTTTTCCATAGTGACGTAACAAGACTTGTTGTTTCATTCATAATTTCCTTTAAATCATTATCTCACTATTTCCCATAAAAGGCAAATTAAAATGCATTTCAAATCTAAATCAATATCACTTTAATGTTCAGTTAAAAATGTATCTTCAAGTTATTTATCTAAATATGCGATGAATTTTATCCAAATCGTGACAAAATCCACTAAATTAAAAAATTTGCAGAAAAATAAATTATTGACCTATTTTTAAACTGTAAACAAACAAAAATAGATCGTTGTCTGTTCTTTAAAGAAGTTAAAATTTTGTAGCTTAATATAGTTTAAAAAAAAAACACGGAATCAAAAGTAGCGCTTGGTAAGGTGTCGTATTACATGTACTACTATTAGACTAAATACGATTCAAATCTTCCTTTTTAATATATTTGTACTTACATATAGAACTAAAAGCGATCGACGTTATTGCAGTTTTAAAAAAGCAAAGGAAGTTATAGTTTTAATTTAATTGTATAGCGCTAAATATTTCAAAATTATGTTGCGCTAAAAAAATTTCTTACCAATTTCAAACAACAAATAAATCCGGCTTAAATCCGGCAGATTTTAACCGGAACCGGAATCGGAACCGGATTTGTTAAAACTGCCGGAATCCGGCTTAACAGGAACCGGAATTGGATTCCGGTACAGCCCTAGATACAATATATACAGATACAATTTATACAGATACAAAATATACAAATACAATATATACAGATAGAATATATACAGATAGAATACATACGGATACAATATATACAGATACAATATATACAGATACAATATATACAGATACAATTTATACAGATACAAAATATACAAATACAATATATCCAGATACAATATATACAGGTATAATGTATACAGATACAATATATACAGATACAATGTATACAGATACAATATATACAGATGCAATGTATACAGATAGAATATATACAGATAGAATATATACAAATACAATATATACAGATACAAAACTAAAGGTCGGTACCCAGGCGTAGATGGTACCTGTATCAGAACCGTTATTAGTTTTTTTCCCCTCCTAACAGAGACTTTTAAAGACTTCAATTTGACCGAGGGCTAAAGTATTAACCGTATTCCAGGGTCGGCCACACGTGGGGGGGGGGTCTATGAGAGCCGCTTACCACTTTTTAATTTGATACAAACTATTTTTTTCAACAATCAATTTATTAGGCAAAAGTAATTAAATAGTACACCAAAAAAAATGGGCTTATCCAAGAGCCTCCTTTTGCCACACCTGGCCTATAGCATCATATAGGAGTTCGAAAATGAGAGGGGTTGGGGTTTGGGGTTGGGGTTTGGAGTTGGGGTATTGGGTTGGGGTTTGGGGTTGGGGTTTGGGGTTGGGGGTTGGGGTTCTAGAGTTGGGTATCCGAGGAGTTAAACAGCTTTAGACCTTCTGACCTTTCCACCGACATTCACAGACAATGACCCAGAGTTCACGGCTGTGACAAGCTGCTGGTAGATGACGTAGCTGGGGACCTGCCTGGTGGCATTGATCACGTCCCCGGTGATGTTCAGGCTGTCCAGCAGCTTGAACCTGATCACGATCTGGTTGGTGGCGGATGGCTGAACCTGAAACGACAAAAGAGATAGAAGATCTATTAATCAAGGGGGGAACAGCCCTTAATCAGAGTCATTTTTGGACAAAGTAATCCATGGATTTGGAAAACTCGTGTAGTGCCTTCATAGCCAATGCACCCACGGATAAGGTTAATAATATTGGAAGTGTTGAAAAAGTTAACCAAACAAATAAAAATGGTTTATGGGCACAGAAGATTATAACATTATATATCATTCTTGATAGAGTAGGCCTATATATAGAGAGAGAGAAATAGCTAGATGGATAGATATAGATAGATAGATAGATAGATAGATAGATAGATAGATAGATAGATAGATAGATAGATAGATAGATAGATAGATAGATAGATAGATAGATAGATAGATAGATAGATAGATAGATAGATAGATAGATAGATAGATAGATAGATAGATAGATAGATAGATAGATAGATAGTGAATGGAATATTTCAAAACTTACGTCAATGTCTGCGACACGTAATGGCGAGACAAGGCTGGTTGATTTCACCAAAGCCGATAGAAAACCTTTTTGAAATCCAGCTTTGACAGGTGTGTAGTACTGGTCGAATCTGGCTGGAACAGACAGCAGTAAACAAACGTTAAAACTGGCCTGATTGGCGCAAAAACAACTGCAATTTGATTGACACTAACAGCAACCCCGTAGCGTGAAAATTCTACAGCAGGGGCCAGGCATTCTACAGCAGGGGGCCAGGGAATAGCGGGGGGGGGGGGAATAAATGTTTACTAAGTAGAGCAAATAGGCAGAGGGGGGGCCAGACAAAAAGCAAGGGGGCCGCCCCTTGGCTCCCTGCACGCTACGGACCTGACTAACAGAATGAGCGAATGAAACAATGGGTGCAAGACATAAACATAAATAAACCAGGCCTGTCGCTGGAAGAGGTTAGGGGTCAAACAGTCGGGTCCCACCGGACAAGAGGAGCGGTGTCCCTGAAAACACATACAACGGCTGTGAAATATTGTCTGTAATATAACTCTAGGGTAATGGTGGGCAAACCTTTTAAACCGTGGGGCCACAATGGGTTCTTGAATCAGATAGAAGGGCCGCACCAAGTGCGGATGCAAGGGGGGGGAATAGATCGGAAAAATTAAATGTCAACGTCATTGATGTAAATGAGATGAGCACAGGGTGGGCCGAATCAAACACCCTGAGGGGCCTATTTGTCCCGGGGGCAGTAGTTCGACCATGTCCGGTTTAAAGTTAAACATTTAAAAGATTGTATAGTGAAAGATTGCCACCAGCCATGGGCGTCGCTAGGAATTTTTCCAGGGGGGCAAAAATTTTCCAGGGGGGGGGCAAATAACAACTTTATGACATTTTTTTTAATGTAAGGGGAGGAGGAGCAAATGCCCCCCTCTTATATGACATTTTTTCAAAATGTAGGGGGGGGGGCAAATGCCCACTTTGCCCCCCTCCCCCCATGAATACACCCATGCCACCAGTATACATTTATTGCAATTTTAAAAAATTCAGAAAGAATCAGACCAGGCAATGTTTAAACATCAACGGCAGGTACATAATTGTCCAGGCTAAAAAATAAAAAATAGAAATAAATAAACAGTACTAAGTACTTTTTTTAGCTTAAATTTCATGGAAACGTTTACATTACCATTGAAGGTCAATTGAATATTCATAGTTGTGTTGACGTCATAGCACGCGGAGAGATCTGGGTGTGACAGACTTTCAACCGTTGACCATTCAAACAAGTTGAACTCCACAAGTTTCTAGTCCAAAAATTTAACCAAAAATAAATAAAAAATCATTTATATATAACCAGATCAGAGAGTGGCAAACGTTTTGAACCGCGAGCCACAATGCGTCTTAGATTAGATAGAAGGGCAGGTGGATGGAAAGTCTATATGAAGTAATGTCATTTATACTTACGAGAATTATTAATGGTAGTAGATTCACTGTTAATTATATTAATACAACATAATGATGTGGTTATTATTATTGACTCAGCGATTAGATATTATTGTGTGAACTCATCTACTTTTGAGTGTCTGCATTTAAAAAAAAAACTCAAATGACTTACATTTGCTTTGATTATCTCCAGGGCTACAGGCATTGTAAATGTTTCCTTGTAGCCATTCTGTTTCATCCAGTCTGGCTAAAAGATACAAAGAACCTCATTGCATCCATCCATGTTATACTCTCTAACAAAACTTATTTCATCCATGTTATACATTCTAGCTAAACTCATTTCGTCCATGTTATACTCTCTAACTAAACTCATTTCTTATTAATCGAGTTGATCTAAATATTAGCCAGGGATGGATTAAGAATTATTTTTTAAACATTAGCGCAAATCTTTAGGAGAAAAAATTCAGCTGTTTCCTATGTATTGTCCACTTTCCAACACAACAGTTTGATTTTTATGGCTGAAAAAATGATGTTTTTTTTTCTATTTTGTATTTATTTTTTTTCCGACGACACCATTTCGGACTATTTTTTTAAGGTTGTGTTGCCCGCCGGCCAAATGGGCGAAATAGCATATAAATTGAATGGAAGGGAAGGGGAGTCACAGAGCCACAGAGGCGTAGCGAGGGGTGTGCAAAGGGGGCATCATGTCCCGGGCGCTACTCACAAACGGCCGCCTAAGGGTATATTTTACATATAATATTATATGGTTTTCGAATGGGGTGGGGGGCGCTAAAAAGGTATTGAAAAGTTATTTTGCCCCGGGCCTGAGTTAGGCTCACAACGGCACTGCCGAGCCAAGGGAGGTTAAGGTTAATTCAAATTAGCGCATTTTATTGGTGAAACAAATCTTATTAATTGATACATACATGAACAAAAAGGTCTCAGCAAACCAAAGCGAATTTCGCGTATCTAGATAAATCGCGAAATTCGCCCCTATTTCGCGGCAATGTATTTATATGGAGGTGCTCAAACAGCGGAGAATTTCCGCGGCGTTGGAGAGAAATTTCGCGGCATCGCTTATACAAAGTTGTGTTTATATTTTTAACAAATTTCCGAGATCCTGGATAATCTTTTTTTTGTTACTTGAGACAATTCCATGTCAAAATCGTTAAATTTATTTAGGATATTGTAATAACAAATTTTATTTATACAATAAGGGGACTAAAGACTAGTGATATTTTTAAAAAAATGTCATATTACATCAGCGAAATACCAGACGTAGAGAGCGATTCGTTCAGTGAAGGACTGGTCAGGCCCGAAGTAGGCGGTCCAGACTTTACATTTGATTCCTCTTTTTTCATGCTAATGTCAAAGGTTATAAAAAAAGAAGTAAACATTGTTTGTATCAATTTACTAATAAAGTCAAGACATAATGAAATGCCAAACAGTCTACGTCTATATAATTAAAAAAACAATTTACTGATCAAATTTAATGTAGTGTAATACAACATATGTATGTATATATAATTTGAAATGCTAATGTGTCTATCAATATGTCTGTCTGTCTGTCTTTCAAAAATATATTTCTGCAAATAGGCCAATCCATATTGCACTGTTTCTATTCTTATGTATGTCTGTCTTTTTCTTTTTTTGCTTGCATTTTGCTGCCAGTAATTTTTGTTTCCATGTCAACAAAGTCTGACTGTTGTCTGTCTCATAGTTGTCTGTCTCATAGTTGTCTGTCTCACAGTTGTCTGTCTCACAGTTGTCTGTCTCATAGTTGTCTGTCTCATAGTTGTCTGTCTCATAGTTGTCTGTTTCGTAGTTGTCTGTCTCGTAATTGTCTGTCTCATAGTTGTCTGTCTCATAGTTGTCCCTCATTACTTCCCGAAATCCTATTTGACTGAAGCCTAGGACAACTTGTCTATTCATACATTCGACTTTCTATCTCCATGTCTGCCTTTATACTTGCCGACCTATCTTTCAACCTGTCTTTCTGTCTGTCCGTCTGTCTACATCCCGTCTTTATACAAACCAGTCCAATATATCTATAAGACTGCGGGCTGAGGTCGAAAAATTCCGCCGAGTTCTTCATCTCCACCAAGCCGTTGCCCATTCGGATGGTGTCCACTTTCTGACCATCAATGACCGACACCTGACACTCCCCTGACTCGAGGTTGACCTGGTAGGACAGACCTTAAAGAGATCGTTTGATGAGAGGGACAAGATGACGGTAGTGAACTGAGTGATAATTCAGACCTTAATGGGAAGACCGAACTTTAGAAAATATATAGCCTACCTTTTTTTTGGAGAGGGGTGGAGGTAGGGGAAGAAGTGATGGCCTGATGGGGGGAGAGAGGTGATGGCCTGATGGGGGAGAGAGGTGATGGCCTGATGGGGGGAGAGAGGTGATGGCCTGATGGGGGGAGAGAGGTGATGGCCTGATGGGGGAGAGAGGTGATGGCCTGATGGGGGGAGAGAGGTGATGGCCTGATGGGGGAGAGAGGTGATGGCCTGAGGGGGGAGAGAGGTGATGGCCTGATGGGGGAGAGAGATGATGGCCTGATGGGGGAGAGAGGTGATGGCCTGATGGGGGGAGAGAGGTGATGGCCTGATGGGGGGAGAGAGGTGATGGCCTGATGGGAGAGAGAGAGGTGATGGCCTGATGGGAGAGAGAGAGGTGATGGTCTGATGGGGGGAGAGAGGTGGTCTGATGGTGGGGGAGAGAGGTGATGGCCTGATGGGGGGAGAGAGGTGATGGCCTGATGGGAGAGAGAGAGGTGATGGCCTGATGGGAGAGAGAGAGGTGATGGCCTGATGGGAGAGAGAGAGGTGATGGCCTGATGGGAGAGAGAGAGGTGATGGCCTGATGGGAGAGAGAGAGGTGATGGCCTGATGGGAGAGAGAGAGGTGATGGCCTGATGGGAGAGAGAGAGGTGATGGCCTGATGGGAGAGAGAGAGGTGATGGTCTGATGGGAGAGAGAGAGGTGATGGCCTGATGGGAGAGAGAGAGGTGATGGTCTGATGGGAGAGAGAGAGGTGATGGTCTGGTGGGAGAGAGAGAGGTGATGGTCTGATGGGGGGAGAGAGGTGGTCTGATGGGAGAGAGAGAGGTGATGGTCTGATGGGGGAGAGTTGATGGTCTGATGGAGGAGAGAGGTGATGGTCTGATGGAGGAGAGAGGTGATGGTCTGATGGGGGAGAGAGAGGTGATGGTCTGATGGGGGAGAGAGTTGATTGTCTGATGGGGGGAGAGAGGTGATGGTCTGATGGGGGAGAGTTGATTGTCTGATGGGGGAGAGAGGTGATGGTCTGATGGGGGAGAGAGAGGTGTTGGCCTGATGGGGGGAAGAGGTGATGGTCTGATGGGTGGAAGAGGTGATTGTCTGATGGGGATAGATGTATTGATGGACATCAGTTTTGTTGTTTTTTTTTAGATTATTTTCCATCAGCCAACCAGTGCCGAACCTAGGGATTTGGGGGGCCCGGGGTAAGGGGGCTTGGTCTCTTTGGGGACCCCTGTAATTTGACATTCGACACCATGACAAGAGATAATGAACTTAATATTTAATGGAAAAAAATTTGGGGGGCCTCCATCAAGCTGGGGCCCGGGGAGGACATCCAAAATTCGGACCCCCCCCTTTCCCCTCCCACCCTAGGTACGCCTCTGTTTCCAACCTAATCAAGAACTGACCTGTGTTGAAATCGTCGACCATGCGTAAATAGGATTTGTCTTCGATGCTATCTGGGTCAACGGGGGTAGTGATGATGTCCTGGATGTAGAGCCCCAGACGACGGTTGTATTCTTCCTGGTGGAACGAGACATTGCAACAATAGGTAAAAAAAATTCACTGTATGTACTTAGTAAACTACACTACATATGACCTCACTTGACCTGTTAGACCACGATCACGTCAAAGTTAGAATCGGGTTCACTTGGTCATGCGGAAGCAGGCTCGTAGCGTGCGCGGGGGGAGGGGGGGCTGGGGGGGACCGAGCCCCCTCTGCTTGTTTGCTCTACTTAGTAACATTTATTTCCTGCCCTCCCCCCCCCCCCGCTCGCTATTGGCCTGGCCCCCCTGCTGTAGAATTTTCACGCTACGGGGGCTGAGCGGAAGCCGATTTGAAGAAAAAAAGAAGCTAACTTGAAAGGTTGTTGTATTTTGTTTTTTTAAAAAGGGCCCGTCACAGGCGTAAAACTCACGATTGTTGACGTCATGACAGGTGGGCCCGTGGCCTGCGCCGTCAGGTTGTCCACCGTCACCTGCTCGCCCCTGAACTTGAAATAGTCCGGGATGCTCGGCAGTATGGCGTCTTCGTAGATCATTCTCATGCAGAACATGTTGGCAGGTATCTGTGATGGGGGGGGGGGAAACAAACGAGATGATGATGGATATCGCCTGGGACAGGACACACAGTGGCGGCGTATACACGGTTTAAAGGGCAGGAGGAATGTGAGGGGGGGGAGCAAAAAATTGTTTTTTTTACCTCTGCCACCTCCTTGACAAGAAGGGAACTTTAAATTAAAGGTAAATTATGAAAGTTTTATTTCGCGCCCTAGGATGTTACCCCCCCCCACCCAGGTCAAGCCTTTGAAGAATATTTGCAACTTTTTTTTTTTCTAATTCAACTACAGTTGGTAGTATCACACCCAACATATCAACCCTAGTGATCAAAACTCCACATTTTGTGATCACGACTTTTCTCCAGCTCCCCCCCCCCTTTCCCCCTCCCAGGGCCGTCTTATGTTCTTCGTAGACACTGGTGGGCACTTTTGCATTAAAGTGGAGGCCACACCCTTTTAGACGTTTGTGGTGGGGGGCACTTTAGGCTCGTGGGCCCCTAGATGCAGTGCCTACTGCGCCTGTAGGATAAGACGACTCTGCTCGCCATCATGCTTTATAAAAGCCCTTATACTACTTCAAATGGATGGAATGCATTTTGCAGGGAGCCCTTTTCAAATAACGAGGGGGTAGGGGATTGTTGGGGATGGGTAGGGATCGTATGTACTTGCAATGTTTGCCTATGTATAAGAATGGCATGGTTACAATAATAGCATAAGAAATTTTTTTTTTACAATTTGTCAACTAGCACACACACACACACACACACAAATACACACGCACACACACAGACACAGACACACACACACACACACACACACAAATACACACGCGCACACACACACACACACACACACACAGCGGCTGCAGCTATAAGATGAAATTAGTTTTCAGTTACGAATCATGGAGTAAATTGAAATACCTCAAAATGATCGTCATCTGGCTGAATGCTACGTATACTGGTGAAGTCATATCTGAGGGTGAGAGATGAAAAGTCGGTGATATTGAAACGCAGAGGTGGAAGCTTGTTCAATACGGGGTGGGTTGTTATGTGGTGTAGCGGTGGGTTGTTGTGTGGTGTAGCGAAGGCTCTCTTTAAAACTGTCACGCCGCTAACGGGCATGGATCAAGAGCTGAGTGCATACAGGGGGGGGGGCTCAATGGACGATGGGGTGACCATATGTGGTACTTTGGGTAGTGAATAAGATGGACTTCAAGATGAGAATAGGTTCGAGCCCATGGTGTGGGCGTTACTATCATTTGTGGTGCCTGGGGCGGACACTGAAAATGTCGCCCAAATTCCGGTGACAACAAGTAGCTCGAGAAAACCATGTGCCGCCTATGACTGGTGGTAAATTGAATCCCGTTTGTTGGTGGATCGTCCCTTACGACCTCCACAAATTACGCCACTGAATCTGTGACTTTATTTTCACGCTCCATCGTTGGGGGGGGGGGCGAGATTTTCAGAATAGCCTCTGGCATCGCTAGATTTAAAAAAACCTCATTTAGATATAGAAAAGAAAAAAAACATTTTACCACACCCCCCCACCTGTAATGGTAGTACGTGTCACACATCCCCACTTGTAATGGTAGTACGTTTCACACACCCCCACCTGTAATGGTAGTACGTGTCAATCACCCCCACCTGTAATTGTAGTACGTGTCACACACACCCACCGGTAATGATAGTACGTGTCACACACACACACACACACACACCTGTAATGATAGTACGTGTCACACACACCCACTGTAATGATAGTACGTGTCACACCCACCTGTAATGATAGTAATTGTCACACACACCCACCTGTAATGATAGTACGTGTCGCACACCCACTCACCTGTAATGATAGTACGTGTCGTTCTGGCGGAAGTGTTTGGATACGCCCTTGATCTCAGCGCTCACTGGCAGTATAGGCGGATCCCCAAGGCTGGGTGACACATAAGGCTGTTGGAAAGCCGTTGGATCTGAAAATATAAATGCTACATCGAAAGGCGCTACCTTTTAAAACTCTTTCGAGGTTAAAAACCTCCACACTGCGCATGACAAGCGTACAGTGAGAAATAACATTGTTTACTTTGCGTGAGATTTCAATCATAAGAATTTTCTCTTAATTAATAATCTCCATACAGGCTATGATGACCAGAGATAACATTATAGTTTCAGTACTAAAAATAAAAATTTGAAATGTTTTACCAGCAATATGCCACTCGGTAAACGACGTTGCGCCCCGATATCCGTCGAATTCACAGGTCCACCATTTTGTTGTGTTTATACCTTGAGTATAGGGTGATGGCTGATTATATATGATTAATTAATCTTTTTATAGATTATCTATCTATCTATTTATCTATCTATCTATCTATCTATCTATCTATCTATCTATCTGTATGCCTGTCTGTCTGTCTGTCCGACTGGGTGACTGGCTGAATTTGATTAATTCATCAGTACGTAACATAGTCAATCCGTTTGTCTATTATTGTAATCATTAATCAATCTGTCTAAATTCATCCATCCATCCATCCTTCCCGCCGGCTAGCTGTCTGACCACCTAAGAACCTATCAATACCCAATAATATCCATCAGTCTGGATCAATACCCAATAATACCAATCAGTCTGGATCAATGGTTGTGCAACACTACAAAACTCTAAAGTATAATGCAACGTATCGCCTTACCTCTGGACGTGTCTTTACCCTGATAGGAAACTTTCAGTCTTTCTGGTCCGTTCCAGTGGTAAAACCCTGACACACGCAATACAAGAAATGAAGAAATACATCCACACAAACTAAAATTAATGGTCAGTATAAAAAAGAAAGTTGTGGCTAATTATGTAGTCACATGAAATTGTTTCTAACGATATATATATCTCTCTCTCTTTCTCTCTCTCCCTCTCTCTCTCTCTCTCCCTCTCTCTCTCTCTCCCCCTCTCTCTCTCCCCCCTCTCTCTCTCCCCCTCTCTCTCCCCCCCTCTGTCTCTCCCCCTCTCTCTCCCCCCCCTCTCTCTCCCCCCTCTCTCTCTCCCCCCTCTCTCCCCTCTCTCTCCCCCTCTCTCCCCCCTCTCTCTCCCCCTCTCTCTCTCCCCCCCCCCTCTCTCTCTCCCCCTCTCTCTATCTCCCCCTCTCTCTGTTTCTATTAAATTAGAATAACGTCTTGTGTAACATTGAACATCACCTGCAGGCGGAGTGATCTCCAGTGAGTCATGGGGTCCAATGGTGACGCCAAACATAACATAGGCGTCCTCACCGATGAAGTCTGTGGTCTTCTCGGAGCAGACTATTGACATAGAACATAATGGCGATGTACCAACTATTGACATAGAACATAATGGCGATGTACTAACTATTGACATAGAACATAATGGCGATGTACCAACTATTGACATAGAACATAATGGCGATGTACCAACTATTGACATAGAACATAATGTCGATGTACCAACTATTGACATAGAACATAATGGCGATGTACTAACTATTGACATAGAACATAATGGCGATGTACTAACTATTGACATAGAACATAATGGCGATGTACTAATTATTGTTATAGAATATAATGTAACATAAACTACTGACACTAACTTAATTTACAGTCACTCTAAAACTGAGTTCATATTTTTATAGTTGAAGAAATCATTAAATGAATGCAGAGGTTACGGTTCGGTCCGACCGAACCCGTATTTTTTTTACTTCGGGTACCAGCCATAGCTAATATTGCTCCACACCCTAACCCTAACCCTAACCCTATCCCTAACCCTATCCCTAACCCTATCCCTAACCCTATCCCTAACCCTATCCCTAACCCTAACCCTAACCCTATCCCTATCCCTAACCCTAACCCTAATCCTGAAAAAAAATTCTGAAAAAAAAAATAAATTTATATATGCCATGTTCCTTATACCCTAATATAATGGTTTTGGCTGGTGCCGGAGCCACTGCGTTAAACGAAATATAAAAAAAATAGTAATATTGTTTATTTAGAAAAAGACGTAACAAACTTTATACTACAACTTGTAATGAGAATATTACTTGATTGACCTGATTGTTACCATCCCCTCAATTACTCTGTTCATAAACAGATTCGAATAAGACACAATTCGTATTTAACTTGCCGAAAAATGATCAACCAACACATTCATCAAATTAGACCCATACAAGGAACACATGTACCAAAAATAGTTCCTATTATGGGATGGATTTCATTATTATTCTTAGATCTTCGCGTATATTCTAGTAGCCAATGGGGAAAGAAATAATGTAAACTACTGACTGATTGCTTGGAAGATATTATTTCTAATTAAGACAACGGTTCTCAAAATGAAAAAAAAAGCTAGGAGACAGTGGCGTAGCGAGCTTAACTCGCGCCCGGGGCACAAAACCTTGCCCCCTCACTACGCCACTGCTAGGAGAGTCCAAGGAGAGTCACCGTCATCTTGTGGTTTCATCACAACCTCGTCCAGCGTTGTGTCCACCCAGTACTGTGTTGGGTAGCTAGTGGACAGCAGAGTAGCGTACACCCGACCGGATTGCTAGGGAATAGATGTGTAAACAATGGAATCTGTAATCAACTTAATGTGTAAACAATGGAATCTGTAATCAACTTAATGTGTAAACAATGGAATCTGTAATCAACTTAATGTGTAAACAATGGAATCTGTAATCAACTTAATGTGTAAACAATGGAATCTGTAATCAACTTAATGTGTAAACAATGGAATCTGTAATCAACTTAATGTGTAAACAATGGAATCTGTAATCAACTTAATGTGTAAACAATGGAATCTGTAATCAACTTAATGTGTAAACAATGGAATCTGTAATCAACCTAATGTGTAAACAATGGAATCTGTAATCAACTTAATGTGTAAACAATGGAATCTGTAATCAACTTAATGTGTAAACAATGGAATCTGTAACCAACCTAACCTATCTGTGTATCGATGATATAAATTTACCTATTGATCTATCTATCTCTATACCTTTCTGTATCTCTATATCTAAATCTATAACTTGATCTATCCGTCTAAATATCTGTATATTTGTATATATTTAGATGAGAATGTCTTAGAAAGAAATCAATTTATAAGGACTTTAAGAAGCGCCCAATTCCAGCAAGCCCAGGAGATACACAAAATAAACGTATAGCCAGCACTGAAAATGTAAAATATCGCTGCAACATTTTATTTGCCCAATCACAATTTATGCTGGCATACTGTCTTTATTCCCTTTTTATACTAAACAATTTTTAGTAGTAGTGTAAGACTATTTATAATATCTGTCTAAGATTGGGTAACAAGGCACAGAACATACAATAAAACGCTAATAGGAAACATATCATGTAATGCATTATGGAACGTATGATAAACATAAGATAAACACAATGTTTAACTCATGATGCAATAAATTATGGAACGCATGATGAATGCTTAATGAACACATCATGAAACAAATATAGAACATGTTTCTTTTTAACAGTAGGAAATATGTCCAGTGATTTAAGAAATTATGTCTAGTGATGTAGGAAATTATGTCTAGTGATGTAGGAAATAATGTCTAGTGATGTAGGAAATTATGTCTAGTGATGTAGGAAATAATGTCTAGTGATGTAGGAAATTATGTCTAGTGATGTAGGAAATTATGTCTAGTGATGTAGGAAATTATGTCTAGTGATGTAGGAAATAATGTCTAGTAATGTAGGAAATTATGTCTAGTGATGTAGGAAATAATGTCTAGTGATGTAGGAAATTATGTCTAGTGATGTAGGAAATTATGTCTAGTGATGTAGGACATTATGTCTAGTGATGTAGGACATTATGTCTAGTGATGTAGGACATTATGTCTAGTGATGTAGGAAATTATGTCTAGTGATGTAGGAAATTATGTCTAGTGATGTAGGAAATTATGTCTAGTGATGTAGGAAATTATGTCTAGTGATGTAAGAAATTATGTCTAGTGATGTAGGAAATAATGTCTAGTGATGTAGGAAATTATGTCTAGTGATGTAGGACATTATGTCTAGTGATGTAGGACATTATATTGATTGATGTAGGACATTATGTCGAGTGATATGTCATTACCAGTGAATAATATTCTTCAATATTGTTGAGTAGCTTCTTGTTGATCTCTTTCTGTTCAACCACAATGTGGAAGTTGTTTATGAATACAGGCTGTTGCTCTGTTATAAATATAGTGTGAGAACCCTTTCATCATTCAGTCTATAGTTTGAATAAATCTGTTGTTTTTTTCCATGCGTTACTATCTATCTATCTATCTATCTATCTATCTATCTATCTATCTATCTATCTATCTATCTATCTATCTATCTATCTATCTATCTATCTATCTATCTATCTATCTATCTGTATATCTATATATCTATCTATCTGTATGTCTGTCTGTCTGTCTACCTGTCTATCTGACTATCTATATATCTGTCTGTCTATCTATCTATATATCTATCTATCTATCGGTCTACCTTTCTATCTCACTATCTATATTTCTGTCTGTCTTTCTATCTATCAATCTATCTGTCTGTCTATCGGTCTGTCTGTCTATCTATCTACCTATCTATCTGTCTATATATCTGTCCGTCTGTCTTTCTATTTATCTATGTCATTGTCCATTTATTTTAATAGTGTCTGTCCTATGTCGTACACAGACATCTCACCAAAAGTTCCGTTGTTTGTGACCTGACCCATATACTTGGCACAAAAGTCGGCGTCAAAGCCATAGTAGACGGGTGATGCATACGTCGCCATGACAACCAGGCAGTACATCAAACATGTCTTCATTTCCTAGAGACGAGAACTTGCTGGACGCAATATGTAAACATCAGCATTTGTTTACTTGTTTTGTGTGAGCGAGAGCATTGTTGTTGTGTTCTTGTATGTATGTACTTATGTTTGTTTGTAAAATGTTTGTAACTCAGCTGCATGGTATAAAAATGAATTAAGAAATAGGCCAACACCTTTTTACAGAGATCAATACAAATGTTAGTAAATGGATTGATTTTTTATAAAAGCCCATAACTACGAGAAACATTTTTTTTCTCGCCGTACAAAGTAGACAACAGAGATTATTATTTGCATGTGTCTTTCTGAACAAACGAACACAATCTTTGCGAAACACTTTTGTTTTATACATATAATATATTTTGTATGGTGTTTTAAGAGGGGGGGGGAGGAGGTGTGTGTAAATGAAAGCAGACATCTTTCATCTATTTACCCGTATATCAATCAATAAGGTAGTGTGCCATCCCCACTGAAACTTGAACTGATAACATTTATTTGGAGGCGGGATGACCTCATTTCAGTAGACGGTGATGATTAAGTGATAACATGTGCAAGTTATCAACTTATCAGGAGAGGGGGAGGAGGGTGTGGGTGGGAGCTCAAATGATAAACTTTGTCGACACATTCATACGACAGAGAAAGAAATAAAAAAATATGAAAGTAAGCCATAATATAATATGCGAAAACTAATTTCGGAATCGGACAGTTGGTAGCCTATGTATGCTTTAAATACGTTAGAAACGTATCAATGTTAAAGATTTCCATTTTGTTTTAAAGTTCTGTATATTTCCTTTAACTCTCATTGAATTAAATAAAATAAACAACAACGTGTAAGTATTGATTGTACATTGTTTTATTCTATCAGTTTCGTGGCGCGTGAAGTAGAGGGGGGGGGTGTTCAGTGAGACGTGATCTATTTGGTGAAAGATTAAGATGTATTGATATGTAGGCCTATACACATAACTCCGATGACGAACAATAATGTTGCGAAGGGACTTTTTTTTTGGAGGGGCAGGCGGACTAAGACTAGCGCGCTACGCCCCGTGTGTCTGGTAAAGCCCCGCGACGACATTAACTCCTTACTGTAACAAAAAAACTTAACTTTATTTCAGGGGCAATGATGGAAGGTCCCCCTACATTTTATCGCACGCTGCCCCCCCTTTCTCGCTTACTACCAAGGCCGCTTCTGTGTAATGTGTAATGTGTAGTGTGTAATGTGTAGTGTGTAGTGTTAGATTACAAAGACCATCCCGCACTTGTACTCTATGTAATAAAAAAATATTAAAGGGCGGTGGGAAGTAGGGGATTTATACTTAAAAGCAATTTATTTATCTACTTACGGTTGACTTAAAAACCTGGACACTTGGTTAGCACAACACACTGTGGCTCAATTCAAGCATAATAGCATAGTATTCCTTGTATCTTTCAACTGATCGTTAAAACACAGTCAACATTATTGCATTAGTGAAAGATTTGGGAGTTCACATTTCGCTGTACTGATATGTGAACGAAAGGTGAGAAACTGGTAACACAAAGTCGTATCACTGTGACCAGCGACTGCAGTCATTACGTAACTTTGTTGGACATGCATGATCGAATGCAACCAAACAGCGAACAATATGTCAGAATTAGTGGTCAAAAAGCAGAATCCTTCTCCCCCCACCCCTAAAGAAAGTGGTTAACCTGTGCACACTTATTTATAATACTTTTGCTACCATTGATACCAAAGACGGAATGTTACGAGTTAGGGCTGCGTTAGGATGCCCGTGCACTGTAAATTGGCAGTTTGTCAAGGGTTCCACAGAATACGTTCAAAGAGCCTCATTTACAACAAACACTGGTGCTGGTACTACAACAACAACAAACATTGGCGCTGGTACAACAACAACAACAACAAACACTGGCGCTGGTACTACAACAACAACAAACACTGGCGCTGGTACTACAACAACAACAAACACTGGCGCTGGTACAACAACAACAACAACAAACACTGGCGCTGGTACTACAACAACAACAAACATTGGCGCTGGTACTACAACAACATCAAACACTGGCGCTGGTACTACAACAACAACAAACACTAGCGCTGGTACTACAACAACAACAAACACTGGCGCTGGTACTACAACAACAACAAACACTAGCGCTGGTACTACAACAACAACAAACACTGGCGCTGGTACTACAACAACAACAAACACTGGCGCTAGTACTACAACAACAACAAACACTGGTGCTAGTACTACAACAACAACAAACACTGGCGCTGGTACTACAACAACAACAAACATTGGCGCTGGTACTACAACAACAACAAACACTGGCGCTGGTACTACAACAACAACAAACACTGGCGCTGGTACTACAACAACAACAAACACTGGCGCTGGTACTACAACAACAACAAACACTGGTGCTAGTACTACAACAACAACAAACACTGGCGCTGGTACTACAACAACAACAACAAACACTGGCGCTGGTACTACAACAACAACAAACACTGACGCTGGTACTACAACAACAGCAAACACTGGCGCTGGTACTACAACAACAACAAACACTGGCGCTGGTACTACAACAACAGCAAACACTGGCGCTGGTACTACAATAACAACCAACACTGGTGCTAGTACTACAACAACAACAACAAACACTGGCGCTGGTACTACAACAACAACAAACACTGGCGCTGGTACTACAACAACAGCAAACACTGGCGCTGGTACAACAACAACAACGAACACTGGCGCTGGTACTACAACAACAACAAACACTGGCGCTGGTACTACAACAACCGCAAACGCTGGCGCTGGTACTACAACAACAACAAAACACTGGCGCTGGTACAACAACAACAACAACAAACACTGGTGCTGGTACTACAAAAACAACAAACACTGGCGCTGGTACTACAACAACAGCAATCACTGGCGCTGGTACTACAACAACAACAACAAACACTGGCGCTGGTACTACTAAAACAACAACAAACACTGGCGCTGGTACTACTAAAACAACAACAAACACTGGCGCTGGTACTACAACAACAACAAACACTGGCGCTGGTACTACAACAACAGCAAACACTGGCGCTGGTACTACAACAACAACAACAAACACTGGCGCTGGTACTACTAAAACAACAACAAACACTGGCGCTGGTACTACTAAAACAACAACAAACACTGGCGCTGGTACTACAACAACAGCAAACACTGGCGCTGGTACTACAACAACAACAAACACTGGCGCTGGTACAACAACAACAACAACAAACACTGGCGCTGGTACTACAACAACAACAAAACACTGGCGCTGGTACTACAACAACAACAAACACTGGCGCTGGACTACAACAACAAAAAACACTGGCTCTGGTACAACAACAAAGTTTAATAAAGTATAGATCACTTCTTCATTCACATAGACTCATTCAAGCTGGACATCCACTTTTTTTCCCCTAACAAACAGGCTAAATGTACTGCACCAATCTAACGACGTGTGGATAACTCTAAGCTCACCTACCTATATGAATGGCTCAATTCAAAGCAGTCAGTTTCACAAAAATCCACCATTTTACATTGGTATTTAAACTGACTCAGAACCATCAGGCTATTATGTATTCTGTATTGTCTGGCCTAAATAAAGAGCTAATTAGTCAAAATGATTAGGCCATGAAAAGTTTTTTTTTTTAATTACAGGTTGGTCAGGAAATAAATTTATTATGAATAATAAAAGGAATAAACTTTACTTCTTTGATTGTCTGCTGCCTGAAAATAGCCAACCAATCGCTGAATGCCATACATACATTCAGACTTTTAAAACTTTAAACGGAACAATTTCAATGTCAATATAAACAATTTTCGGGGTGGTTATTTTTTTTTTAAATGATTGAACTCTTTACCATTGGGCGCCTTTTACAAACTGGGGGGGGGGGGGGAGGGAGGGGGTGCGTGGGTGTGGTCTCACAAATTGTTTGATGTGAATTCCTAAACTGTAATAGATATGAAGTCTATATTTCTTGTTGAAACTGTCCATTACTACAATTCACAAAACGGACAAACATTCTCTTACACAGCATTTCAACTGTTCCAAAAAAATTTCCTACATTTATATTCACAGACATGCCAGAAAATGTACAAGCCCTTGCATTTAAAGAAACGTCACATCATTACATGATTGCATTGTCTCATGTTTACATTGTTACATTATTACTTCGTTTCATGTTTACATTGTTACATTATTACATCGTTTCATGTTAACATTGTTATATTATTACATCGTTTCATGATTACATTGTTACATTATTACATTGTTTCAGTTCGTTGTGCTTTCATTTCAATGTGGAAGAGCAGTTAGGATGAAATCTAAGCGTCCGTTGATAGGGTCTTCATTGAAACATCTGGATTTTGTCTGTTCTGGAAGAACTTCTTAAACAGGAACACTGATAATATGCTTAGCAGTAGACCAGCTACCAACATGCCAACACCTATACCTGCCATAGCTCCTGGATTTAACAATGGAACAAAACAAAGATAGTGGGGTGAAACAATGAAAGAAGTACACAAAGTCTCTATAACACATACACACACAGTCACTATCACAGTTATAATCGGTCTCTATCACACATACACACGGTTTCTAACACATACACACACTCTCTGTCACATACACACACAGTCTCTATCACATACACACAGTCTCTGTCACATAAACACACAGTCTCTGTCACATACACACACAGTCTCTATCACATACACACACAGTCTCTATCACATACACACAGTCTCTGTCACATACACACACAGTTTCTATCACATACACACACAGTATCTATCACACACACAGTCTCTATCACATACACACGAAGTCACTATCACATACACACGCAGTCTCTATCACATACACACGCAGTCTCTATCACATACACACACAGTCTCTATCACATACAAACACAGTCTCTATCACATACACATAAAGTTTCTATCACATACACATAAAGTTTCTATCACATACACACACAGTCTCTATCACATACACAGTCTCTATCACATACACAGTCTCTATTACATACACACACCGTCTCTATCACATACACACACAGTCTCTATCACATACACACACAGTCTCTATCACATACACACACAGTCTCTATCACATACACACACAGTCTCTATCACATACACACACAGTCTCTATCACATACACACACAGTCTCTATCACATACACACG
The DNA here is from genome assembly GCA_021962125.1 of Bulinus truncatus. Classification (NCBI taxonomy): domain Eukaryota; kingdom Metazoa; phylum Mollusca; class Gastropoda; family Planorbidae; genus Bulinus; species Bulinus truncatus. Next base: position 371,904 of record JAGDYQ010000083.1, read on the forward strand.
CAGTCTCTATCACATACACACGCAGTCTCTATCACATACACACACAGTCTCTATCACATACACACACAGTCTCTATCACATACACACACAGTCTCTATCACATACACACACAGTCTCTATCACATACACACGCAGTCTCTATCACATACACACACAGTCTCTATCACATACACACACAGTCTCTATCACATACACACGCAGTCTCTATCACATACACACGCAGTCTCTATCACATACACACGCAGTCTCTATCACATACACACACAGTCTCTATCACACACACAGTCTCTATCAGATACATACACAGTCTCTATCACATACACACGAAGTCTCTATCACATACACACACAGTCTCTATCACATACACAGTCTTTATCACATACACACACAGTCTCTATCACATACACAGTCTCTATCACATACACAGTCTCTATCACATACACACACACAGTCTCTATCACATACACACAGTCTCTATCACACACACAGTCTCTATCACATACACACAGTCTCTATCACATACACACGCAGTCTCTATCACATACACACGCAGTCTCTATCACATACACACATAGTCTCTATCACATACACAGTCTCTATCACATACATACACAGTCTCTATCACATACACACGCAGTCTCTATCACATACACACACAGTCTCTATCACATACACAGTCTCTATCACATACACAGTCTCTATCACATACACACACACAGTCTCTATCACATACACACAGTCTCTATCACACAAACAGTCTCTATCACATATACACACGCAGACTCTATCACATACATACACAGTCTCTATCACATACACACGCAGTCTCTATCACATACACACACAGTCTCTATCACATACACAGTCTCTATCACACACACAGTCTCTATCACATACACACACTCTATCACATACACACACAGTCTCTATCACATACACACACAGTCTCTGTCACATACACACGCAGTCTCTATCACATACACACGCAGTCTCTATCACATACACACATAGTCTCTATCACATACACACACAGTCTCTATCACACACACACAGTCTCTATCACATACATACACAGTCTCTATCACATACACACAGTCTCTATCACATACACACACAGTCTCTATCACATACACACGCAGTCTCTATCACATACACACACAGTCTCTATCACACACACAGTCTCTATCAGATACATACACAGTCTCTATCACATACACACGCAGTCTCTATCACATACACACACAGTCTCTATCACATACACAGTCTCTATCACATACACAGTCTCTATCACATACACACACACAGTCTCTATCACATACACACAGTCTCTATCACACACACAGTCTCTATCACATACACACACAGTCTCTATCACATACACACACAGTCTCTATCACATACACACACAGTCTCTATCACATACACACAGTCTCTATCACACACACAGTCTCTATCACATATACACACACAGTCTCTATCACATACACACGCAGTCTCACATACACACACAGTCTCTATCACACACAGTCTCTATCACATACACAGTCTCTATCACACACACAGTCTCTATCACATACACACAGTCTCTATCACATACACACGCAGTCTCTATCACATACACACGCAGTCTCTATCACATACACACACAGTCTCTATCACATACACACAGTCTCTATCACATACACACAGTCTCTATCACATACACACGCAGTCTCTATCACATACACACGCAGTCTCTATCACATACACACGCAGTCTCTATCACATACACACGCAGTCTCTATCACATACACACGCAGTCTCTATCACATACACACGCAGTCTCTATCACATACACAGTCTCTATCACATACACACACAGTCTCTATCACATACACACGCAGTCTCTATCACATACACACGCAGTCTCTATCACATACACAGTCTCTATCACATACACACACAGTCTCTATCACATATACACACGCAGTCTCTATCACATACACAGTCTCTACCACATATACACACGCAGTCTCTATCACATACACAGTCTCTATCACATACACACAGTCTCTATCTTATACACAGTCTCTATCACATACACACGCAGTCTCTATCACATACACACGCAGTCTCTATCACATACATACGCAGTCTCTACCACATACACACGCATTTTCTATCACATACACACGCAGTCTCTATCACATACACACGCAGTCTCTATCACATACACACGCAGTCTCTATCACATACACATGCAGTCTCTATCACATACACACGCAATCTTTATCACATACACACACAGTCTCTATCACATGCACACTCAGTCTCTATCACATACACACACAGTCTCTATCACATACACACACAGTCTCTATCACATACACACATAGCCTCTATCACATACACACATAGTCTCTATCACATACACACATAGTCTCTATCACATACACACATAGTCTCTATCACATACACACGCAGTCTCTATCACATACACACACAGTCTCTATCACATACACACGCAGTCTCTATCACATACACACACAGTATCTATCACATACACAGTCTCTATCACATACACATACAGTTTCTATCACATACACACGCAGTCTCTATCACATACACAGTCTCTATCACACTCGCAGTCTCTATCATATACACATACAGTTTCTATCACATACACACACAATCTCTGTCACATACGCACGCAGTCTCTATCACATTTACACATAGTCTCTATCACATACACACACAGTCTCTAGCACACACACAGTCTCTATCACATACATACACAGTCTCTATCACATACACACGCAGTCTCTATCACATACACACACAGTCTCTATCACATACACAGTCTTTATCACATACACACACAGTCTCTATCACATACACACGCAGTCTCTATCACATACACACAAAGTCTCTGTCACATACACACGCAACCTCTATCACATACACACACAGTCTCTATCACATACACACACAGTCTCTATCACATACACACACAGTCTCTATCACATACACACATAGTCTCTATCACATACACACACAGTCTCTATCACATACACACGCAGTCTCTATCACATACACACGCAGTCTCTATCACATACACACGCAGTCTCTATCACATACACAGTCTCTATCACATACACACACAGTCTCTATCACATACACACGCAGTCTCTATCACATACACACACAGTCTCTATCACATACACACACAGTCTCTATCACATACACACACAGTCTCTATCACATACACACAAAGTCTCTATCACATACACACACAGTCTCTATCACATACACACACAGTCTCTATCACATACACACACAGTCTCTATCACATACACACATAGTCTCTATCACATACACACGCAGTCTCTATCACATACACACATAGTCTCTATCACATACACACACAGTCTCTATCACATACACACGCAGTCTCTATCACATACACACATAGTCTCTATCACATACACACGCAGTCTCTATCACATACACACGCAGTCTCTATCACATACACACGCAGTCTCTATCACATACACACGCAGTCTCTATCACATACACACGCAGTCTCTATCACATACACACGCAGTCTCTATCACATACACACACAGTCTCTATCACATACACACGCAGTCTCTATCACATACACACGCAGTCTCTATCACATACACACGCAGTCTCTATCACATACACACACAGTCTCTATCACATATACACACGCAGTCTCTATCACATACACACAGTCTCTATCACACACACAGTCTCTATCACATACACACAGTCTCTATCACATACACACGCAGTCTCTATCACATACACACGCAGTCTCTATCACATACACACAGTCTCTATCACATACACAGTCTCTATCACATACATACACAGTCTCTATCACATACACACGCAGTCTCTATCACATACACACGCAGTCTCTATCACATACACACGCAGTCTCTATCACATACACACACAGTCTCTATCACATACACACAGTCTCTATCACACACACAGTCTCTATCACATACACACAGTCTCTATCACATACACACGCAGTCTCTATCACATACACAGTCTCTATCACATACACACGCAGTCTCTATCACATACACACATAGTCTCTATCACATACACAGTCTCTATCACATACATACACAGTCTCTATCACATACACACAGTCTCTATCACATACACACGCAGTCTCTATCACATACACACGCAGTCTCTATCACATACACACGCAGTCTCTATCACATACACACATAGTCTCTATCACATACACACACAGTCTCTATCACACACACAGTCTCTATCACATACATACACAGTCTCTATCACATACACACGCAGTCTCTATCACATACACACACAGTCTCTATCACACACACAGTCTCTATCAGATACATACACAGTCTCTATCACATACACACGCAGTCTCTATCACATACACACACAGTCTCTGTCACATACACACACAGTCTCTGTCACATACACACGCAGTCTCTATCACATACACACATAGTCTCTATCACATACATACACAGTCTCTATCACATACACACGCAGTCTCTATCACATACACACATAGTCTCTATCACATACACAGTCTCTATCACATACATACACAGTCTCTATCACATACACACACAGTCTCTATCACATCAGTCTCTATACACACACAGTCTCTATCACATAACACACACAGTCTCTATCACATACACACACAGTCTCTATCACATACACACACAGTCTCTATCACATACACACACTCTCTATCACATACACAGTCTCTATCACACACACAGTCTCTATCACATACACACAGTCTCTATCACATACACACGCAGTCTCTATCACATACACACGCAGTCTCTATCACATACACACGCAGTCTCTATCACATACACACGCAGTCTCTATCACATACACACGCAGTCTCTATCACATACACACGCAGTCTCTATCACATACACACGCAGTCTCTATCACATACACACGCAGTCTCTATCACATACACAGTCTCTATCACATACACACACAGTCTCTATCACATATACACACGCAGTCTCTATCACATACACACGCAGTCTCTATCACATACACAGTCTCTATCACATACACACATAGTCTCTATCACATATACACACGCAGTCTCTATCACATACACAGTCTCTACCACATATACACACGCAGTCTTTATCACATACACAGTCTCTATCACATACACACAGTCTCTATCTTATACACAGTCTCTATCACATACACACGCAGTCTCTATCACATACACACGCAGTCTCTATCACATACATACGCAGTCTCTACCACATACACACGCATTTTCTATCACATACACACGCAGTCTCTATCACATACACACGCAGTCTCTATCACATACAAACGCAGTCTCTATCACATACACATGCAGTCTCTATCACATACACACGCAGTCTCTATCACATACACACACAGTCTCTATCACATACACACACAGTCTCTATCACATACACACACAGTCTCTATCACATACACACACAGTATCTATCACATACACAGTCTCTATCACATACACATACAGTTTCTATCACATACACACGCAGTCTCTATCACATACACAGTCTCTATCACACTCGCAGTCTCTATCATATACACATACAGTTTCTATCACATACACACACAATCTCTGTCACATACGCACGCAGTCTCTATCACATTTACACATAGTCTCTATCACATACACACACAGTCTCTAGCACACACACAGTCTCTATCACATACATACACAGTCTCTATCACATACACACGCAGTCTCTATCACATACACACACAGTCTCTATCACATACACAGTCTTTATCGCATACACACACAGTCTCTATCACATACACACGCAGTCTCTATCACATACACACAAAGTCTCTGTCACATACACACGCAACCTCTATCACATACACACACAGTCTCTATCACATACACACACAGTCTCTATCACATACACACATAGTCTCTATCACATACACACGCAGTCTCTATCACATACACACGCAGTCTCTATCACATACACACGCAGTCTCTATCACATACATACTCTCTATCACATACAAAGTCTATATCACACACACAGTCTCTATCACATACACACACAGTCTCTATCACATACACACGCAGTCTCTATCACATACACACTCTCTATCACATACACAGTCTCTATCACTTACAAACACAGTCTCTATCACATACACACACAGTCTCTATCACATGCACACTCAGTCTCTATCACATACACACACAGTCTCTATCACATACACACACAGTCTCTATCACATACACACACAGTCTCTATCACATACACACATAGTCTCTATCACATACACACATAGTCTCTATCACATACACACATAGTTTCTATCACATACACACATAGTCTCTATCACATACACACGCAGTCTCTATCACATACACACACAGTCTCTATCACATACACACGCAATCTCTATCACATACACACGCAGTCTCTATCACAAACACACGCAGTCTCTAACACATACACACGCAGTCTCTATCACATACACATGCAGTCTCTATCACATACACAGTCTCTATCACATACACACACAGTCTCTATCACATATACACACGCAGTCTCTATCACATACACACGCAGTCTCTATCACATACACAGTCTCTATCACATACACACACAGTCTCTATCACATATACACACGCAGTCTCTATCACATACACAGTCTCTATCACATACACACAGTCTCTATCTTATACACAGTCTCTATCACATACACACGCAGTCTCTATCACATACACACGCAGTCTCTACCACATACACACGCATTTTCTATCACATACACACGCAGTCTCTATCACATACACACGCAATCTCTATCACATACACACGCAGTCTCTATCACATACACACGCAGTCTCTATCACATACACACGCAGTCTCTATCACATACACACGCAGTCTCTATCACATACACACGCAATCTCTATCACATACACACGCAGTCTCTATCACATACACACGCAGTCTCTATCACATACACACGCAGTCTCTATCACATACACAGTCTCTATCACATACACACACAGTCTCTATCACATATACACACGCAGTCTCTATCACATACACACACAGTCTCTATCACATATACACACGCAGTCTCTATCACATACACACGCAGTCTCTATCACATACACAGTCTCTATCACATATACACACGCAGTCTCTATCACATATACACACGCAGTCTCTATCACATACACACACAGTCTCTATCTTATACACAGTATCTATCACATACACACACAGTCTCTATCACATATACACACGCAGTCTCTATCACATACACACGCAGTCTCTATCACATACACACGCAGTCTCTATCACATACACACGTTGTCTCTATCACATACACACGCAGTCTCTATCACATACACACGCAATCTCTATCACAAACACACGCAGTCTCTATCACATACACACGCAATCTCTATCACATACACACGCAGTCTCTATCACATACACACGCAGTCTCTATCACATACACACGCAGTCTCTATCACATACACACGCAGTCTCTATCACATACACACGCAGTCTCTATCACATACACACACAGTCTCTATCACATACACACGCAGTCTCTATCACATACACACACACACAGTCTCTATCACATACACACACAGTCTCTATCACATACACACGCAGTCTCTCACATCACATACACACACAGTCTCTATCACATACACACACAGTCTCTATCACATACACACGCAGTCTCTATCACATACACAGTCTCTATCACATACACACGCAGTCTCTATCACATACACACGCAGTCTCTATCACATACACACGCAGTCTCTATCACATACACACGCAGTCTCTATCACATACACACGCAGTCTCTATCACATACACACGCAGTCTCTATCACATACACACGCAGTCTCTATCACATACACACGCAGTCTCTATCACATACACACGCAGTCTCTATCACAAACACACGCAGTCTCTAACACATACACACGCAGTCTCTATCACATACACATGCAGTCTCTATCACATACACAGTCTCTATCACATACACACACAGTCTCTATCACATATACACACGCAGTCTCTATCACATACACACGCAGTCTCTATCACATACACAGTCTCTATCACATACACACACAGTCTCTATCACATATACACACGCAGTCTCTATCACATACACAGTCTCTATCACATACACACAGTCTCTATCTTATACACAGTCTCTATCACATACACACGCAGTCTCTATCACATACACACGCAGTCTCTATCACATACACACGCAGTCTCTACCACATACACACGCATTTTCTATCACATACACACACAGTCTCTATCACATACACACGCAATCTCTATCACATACACACGCAGTCTCTATCACATACACACGCAGTCTCTATCACATACACACGCAGTCTCTATCACATACACACGCAGTCTCTATCACATACACACGCAATCTCTATCACATACACACACTGTCTCTATCACATATACACGCAGTCTCTATCACATACACACGCAGTTTCTATCACATACACAGTCTCTATCACATACACACACAGTCTTTAACACATATACACACGCAGTCTCTATCACATACACACACAGTCTGTATCACATATACACACGCAGACTCTATCACATACACACGCAGTCTCTATCACATACACAGTCTCTATCACATATACACACGCAGTCTGTATCACATACACACACGCAGTCTCTATCACATACACACACAGTCTCTATCTTATACACAGTATCTATCACATACACACACAGTCTCTATCACATATACACACGCAGTCTCTATCACATACACACGCAGTCTCTATCACATACACACGCAGTCTCTATCACATACACACGCAGTCTCTATCACATACACACGCAGTCTCTATCACATACACACGCAATCTCTATCACATACACACGCAGTCTCTATCACATACACACGCAATCTCTATAACATACACACGCAGTCTCTATCACATACACACGCAGTCTCTATCACATACACACGCAGTCTCTATCACATACACACGCAGTCTCTATCACATACACACGCAGTCTCTATCACATACACACACAGTCTCTATCACATACACACGCAATCTTTATCACATACACACACTGTCTCTATCACATACACACGCAGTCTCTATCACATATACACGCAGTCTCTATCACATACACACGCAGTTTCTATCACATACACAGTCTCTATCACATACACACGCAGTCTCTATCACATATACACATGCAGTCTCTATCACATACACACGCAGTCTCTATCACATACACAGTCTCTATCACATATACACACGCAGTCTCTATCACATACACACACAGTCTCTATCACATACACACGCAGTCTCTATCACATACACACGCAGTCTCTGTCACATATACATACGCAGTCTCTATCACATACACACGCAGTCTCTATCACATACACACGCAGTCTCTATCACATACAAACGCAGTCTCTATCACATATACACACGCAGTCTCTATCACATACACACGCAGTCTCTATCACATACACACGCAGTCTCTATCACATACACACGCAGTCTCTATCACATACACACGCAGTCTCTATCACATACACACGCAATCTCTATCACATACACACGCAGTCTCTATCACAAACACACGCAGTCTCTAACACATACACACGCAGTCTCTATCACATACACATGCAGTCTCTATCACATACACAGTCTCTATCACATACACACACAGTCTCTATCACATATACACACGCAGTCTCTATCACATACACAAGCAGTCTCTATCACATACACAGTCTCTATCACATACACACACAGTCTCTATCACATATACACACGCAGTCTCTATCACATACACACGCAGTCTCTATCACATACACAGTCTCTATCACATACACACACAGTCTCTATCACATATACACACGCAGTCTCTATCACATACACAGTCTCTATCACATACACACAGTCTCTATCTTATGCACAGTCTCTATCACATACACACGCAGTCTCTATCACATACACACGCAATCTCTATCACATACACACGCAGTCTCTACCACATACACACGCATTTTCTATCACATACACACGCAGTCTCTATCACATACACACGCAATCTCTATCACATACACACGCAGTCTCTATCGCATACACACGCAGTCTCTATCACATACACACGCAGTCTCTATCACATACACACACAGTCTCTATCACATACACACGCAATCTCTATCACATACACACACTGTCTCTATCACATATACACGCAGTCTCTATCACATACACACGCAGTTTCTATCACATACACAGTCTCTATCACATACACACACAGTCTCTAACACATATACACACGCAGTCTCTATCACATACACACACAGTCTGTATCACATATACACACACAGTCTCTTTTACATACACACGCAGTCTCTATCACATACACATGCAGTCTCTATCACATACACACGCAATCTTTATCACATACACACACAGTCTCTATCACATGCACACTCAGTCTCTATCACATACACACACAGTCTCTATCACATACACACACAGTCTCTATCACATACACACATAGCCTCTATCACATACACACATAGTCTCTATCACATACACACATAGTCTCTATCACATACACACATAGTCTCTACCACATACACACGCAATCTCTATCACATACACACACAGTCTCTATCACATACACACGCAGTCTCTATCACATACACACACAGTATCTATCACATACACAGTCTCTATCACATACACATACAGTTTCTATCACATACACACGCAGTCTCTATCACATACACAGTCTCTATCACACTCGCAGTCTCTATCATATACACATACAGTTTCTATCACATACACACACAATCTCTGTCACATACGCACGCAGTCTCTATCACATTTACACATAGTCTCTATCACATACACACACAGTCTCTATCACATACATACACAGTCTCTATCACATACACACGCAGTCTCTATCACATACACACACAGTCTCTATCACATACACAGTCTTTATTACATACACACACAGTCTCTATCACATACACACGCAGTCTCTATCACATACACACAAAGTCTCTGTCACATACACACGCAACCTCTATCACATACACACACAGTCTCTATCACATACACACACAGTCTCTATCACATACACACATAGTCTCTATCACATACACACGCAGTCTCTATCACATACACACGCAGTCTCTATCACATACACACGCAGTCTCTATCACATACACACTCTCTATCACATACACAGTCTATATCACACACACAGTCTCTATCACATACACACACAGTCTCTATCACATACACACGCAGTCTCTATCACATACACACTCTCTATCACATACACAGTCTCTATCACTTACAAACACAGTCTCTATCACATACACACACAGTCTCTATCACATGCACACTCAGTCTCTATCACATACACACACAGTCTCTATCACATACACACACAGTCTCTATCACATACACACACCGTCTCTATCACATACACACATAGTCTCTATCACATACACACATAGTCTCTATCACATACACACATAGTCTCTATCACATACACACATAGTCTCTATCACATACACACGCAGTCTCTATCACATACACACACAGTCTCTATCACATACACACGCAGTCTCTATCACATACACACACAGTATCTAGCACACACACAGTCTCTATCACATACATACACAGTCTCTATCACATACACACGCAGTCTCTATCACATACACACACAGTCTCAATCACATACACAGTCTTTATCACATACACACACAGTCTCTATCACATACACAGTCTCTATCACATACACAGTCTCTATCACATACACACGCAATCTCTATCACATACACACACTGTCTCTATCACATATACACGCAGTCTCTATCACATACACACGCAGTTTCTATCACATACACAGTCTCTATCACATACACACACAGTCTCTAACACATATACACACGCAGTCTCTATCACATACACACGCAATCTCTATAACATACACACGCAGTCTCTATCACATACACACACAGTCTCTATCACATACACACGCAGTCTCTATCACATACACACCCAGTCTCTATCACATACACACGCAGTCTCTATCACATACACACACAGTCTCTATCACATACACACGCAATCTCTATCACATACACACACTGTCTCTATCACATATACACGCAGTCTCTATCACATACACACGCAGTTTCTATCACATACACAGTCTCTATCACATATACACACGCAGTCTGTATCACATACACAGTCTCTATCACATACACACACAGTCTCTATCTTATACACAGTATCTATCACATACACACACAGTCTCTATCACATATACACACGCAGTCTCTATCACATACACACGCAGTCTCTATCACATACACACGCAGTCTCTATCACATACACACGCAGTCTCTATCACATACACACGCAATCTCTATCACATACACACGCAGTCTCTATCACATACACACGCAATCTCTATAACATACACACGCAGTCTCTATCACATACACACGCAGTCTCTATCACATACACACCCAGTCTCTATCACATACACACGCAGTCTCTATCACATACACACACAGTCTCTATCACATACACACACAGTCTCTATCACATACACACGCAATCTTTATCACATACACACACTGTCTCTATCACATATACACGCAGTCTCTATCACATACACACGCAGTTTCTATCACATACACAGTCTCTATCACATACACATGCAGTCTCTATCACATATACACGCAGTCTCTATCACATACACAGTCTCTATCACATACACAAACAGTCTCTATCACATACACACGCAGTCTCTATCACATACACACGCTGTCTCTGTCACATATACATACGCAGTCTCTATCACATTTACACACGCAGTCTCTATCACATATACACACGCAGTCTCTATCACATACACACGCAGTCTCTATCACATACACACGCAGTCTCTATCACATACACACGCAGTCTCTATCACATACACACGCAATCTCTATCACATACACACGCAGTCTCTATCACATACACACGCAGTCTCTATCACATACACACGCACTCTCTATCACATACACACGCAGTCTCTATCACATACACACGCAATCTCTATCACATACACACGCAGTCTCTATCACATACACACACAGTCTCTATCACATACACACGCAGTCTCTATCACATACACACACAGTATCTAGCACACACACAGTCTCTATCACATACATACACAGTCTCTATCAAATACACACGCAGTCTCTATCACATACACACACAGTCTCTATCACATACACAGTCTTTATCACATACACACACAGTCTCTATCACATACACAGTCTCTATCACATACACAGTCTCTATCACATACACACGCAATCTCTATCACATGCACACACTGTCTCTATCACATATACACGCAGTCTCTATCACATACACACGCAGTTTCTATCACATACACAGTCTCTATCACATACACACACAGTCTCTAACACATATACACACGCAGTCTCTATCACATACACACGCAATCTCTATAACATACACACGCAGTCTCTATCACATACACACACAGTCTCTATCACATACACACGCAGTCTCTATCACATACACACCCAGTCTCTATCACATACACACGCAGTCTCTATCACATACACACACAGTCTCTATCACATACACACGCAATCTTTATCACATACACACACTGTCTCTATCACATACACACGCAGTCTCTATCACATACACACGCAGTCTCTATCACATACACAGTCTCTATCACATATACACACGCAGTCTCTATCACATACACAGTCTCTATCACATACACACAGTCTCTATCTTATACACAGTCTCTATCACATACACACGCAGTCTCTATCACATACACACGCAGTCTCTATCACATACACACGCAGTCTCTACCACATACACACGCATTTTCTATCACATACACACGCAGTTTCTATCACATACACACGCAGTCTCTTTTACATACACACGCAGTCTCTATCACATACACATGCAGTCTCTATCACATACACACGCAATCTTTATCACATACACACACTGTCTCTATCACATACACACGCAGTCTCTATCACATATACACGCAGTCTCTATCACATACACACGCAGTCTCTATCACATACACAGTCTCTATCACATACACACAGTCTCTATCAAATATAAACACGCAGTCTCTATCACATACACACGCAGTCTCTATTACACACAAAGTCTCTATCACATATACACACGCAGTCTCTATCACATATACAGTATCTATCACATACACACCCAGTCTCTATCTTATACACAGTCTCTATTACATACACAGTCTCTATCACATACACACACAGTCTCTATCACATACACACGCAGTCTCTATCACACACAGTCTCTATCACATACACACGCAGTCTCTATCACATACACACCCAGTCTCTATCACATACACATGGAGTCTCTATCACATACACACGCAGTCTCTATCACATACACACGCAATCTCTATCACATACACACGCAGTCTCTATCACATACACACGCAATCTCTATCACATACACACGCAATCTCTATCACATACACACGCAGTCTCTATCACATACACACGCAATCTCTATCACATACACACGCAGTCTCTATCACATACACACGCAGTCTCTATCACATACACACACAGTCTCTATCACATACACACGCAATCTCTATCACATACACACACTGTCTCTATCACATATACACGCAGTCTCTATCACATACACACGCAGTTTCTATCACATACACAGTCTCTATCACATATACACACGCAGTCTGTATCACATACACAGTCTCTATCACATACACACACAGTCTCTATCTTATACACAGTATCTATCACATACACACACAGTCTCTATCACATATACACACGCAGTCTCTATCACATACACACGCAGTCTCTATCACATACACACGCAGTCTCTATCACATACACACGCAGTCTCTATCACATACACACGCAATCTCTATCACATACACACGCAGTCTCTATCACATACACACGCAATCTCTATAACATACACACGCAGTCTCTATCACATACACACGCAGTCTCTATCACATACACACCCAGTCTCTATCACATACACACGCAGTCTCTATCACATACACACGCAGTCTCTATCACATACACACACAGTCTCTATCACATACACACGCAATCTTTATCACATACACACACTGTCTCTATCACATATACACGCAGTCTCTATCACATACACACGCAGTTTATATCACATACACAGTCTCTATCACATACACATGCAGTCTCTATCACATATACACACGCAGTCTCTATCACATACACAATCTCTATCACATACACACACAGTCTCTATCACATACACACGCAGTCTCTATCACATACACACGCAGTCTCTGTCACATATACATACGCAGTCTCTATCACATTTACACACGCAGTCTCTATCACATATACACACGCAGTCTCTATCACATACACACGCAGTCTCTATCACATACACACGCAGTCTCTATCACATACACACGCAGTCTCTATCACATACACACGCAATCTCTATCACATACACACGCAGTCTCTATCACAAACACACGCAGTCTCTATCACATACACACGCAATCTCTATCACATACACACGCAGTCTCTATCACATACACACGCAATCTCTATCACATACACACACAGTCTCTATCACATACACACGCAGTCTCTATCACATACACACGCAGTCTCTATCACATACACACGCAGTCTCTATCAGATACATACGCAGTCTCTATCACATATAAACACGCAGCCTCTATCACATACACAGTCTCTATCACATACACACACAGTCTCTATCTTATACACAGTCTCTATCACATACACACACAGTCTCTATCACATACACACACAGTCTCTATCACATACACAGTCTCTATCACATACACACACAGTCTCTTTCACATACACAGTCTCTATCACATACACACGCAGTCTCTATCACATATAAACACAGGGCATAAACATGTAAATACAGATCATTTATTTAAAAAAAAGCCTTTTTTGAAAGAGTTTCAAAAAGTTGTACTGATATCATAAAACGAGTCTGTGTATTTTAATTCAACACAGATTTCCCTACACTTTGACTATTACTGTCTCTAAATCCTTTTCTTTTCCTTCCAGAACTTAAAAGAATATAAACTTCAGGTATAAACAATAGGTGTCACATTCTGTGATTTAATAAATTAAATCCAGAACATTCTCCTATTGTATCACTCGAGAGGGTGGAGATATATATAGGATAGACAAAGGCTTTTGTATTCTTAGGTGTGGTCAGCGCGTCTAGCACTAGAGATTAACCCCCTTTCATTCGCACACCACCTGGGAAATGTCTCTAAGGGAGATAACTTGTGCCCTTGACCTTCAGACGAGCGAGAAGGATGGGTTCTTTGTCTCTTTACCCCCCCCCCTTTATCTTGAAGGTTGGAACTGTCCACGAGTGAGGGGCAGCGGATCACGCGGCATAAGCGTGATCTACAAGCTCGTCGGCCATTGGTCAAACGCACCGCGGGAGAATTGATAGCGAGGCTGACCTTCCGGTCGAGTTGGCGGGGATGTAGTTAGAGGTGGTTTAGTCAGCGCTGGTCAGTCCGTGAGCGTCGGACAATCCAACCAGGAGGTCGAACGGAGACTCTCGCACCGGGGTGGGAGAAATAGGCTGTTAGCCTAAGTTCCTTTAGAACTACCCCACCCCAGGTAACTATTCTAATTTTGTTGTACATATTGTTGTTGTAGTAGCTTGTAAAGCTACGGCCCTTCTTAGGGCCTGCTGATGTTTGTCGTTTATGAGGTAAATAAAGGTGTTGTGTCGTATTTACAATTGAATTGTGGATTCATTTCTTGTTGTGTTGTGCGTCCTGTAAACCCACGTGGCTGTGACAAATACAAATGCTGGCCAGAACTCAGTAAGTGATCATACCCATAGACAACGACCGCAGGGACCCCGCAAGGGGACCTTGACAATAGGAACCATGAATTTTGCTACCTTTGTGCTTATAAGTACTTTGAATCTTGACTTATCAATGAGATCATTACTTTTAGCGTACTTCAAATATTACTCAAATGACACATTTCTTTAAAATATAACTTCAACTTTAAAAAAAATAAAACAAAAATTATAAAACCTGCGAGTATTATAAAATCTAAAGTAATTTTTAGGCTGTTGTTTTATAGCCACGCAGGTCAAATTAGTGCGGCCCCGTATGTCAAATATTCCAGTTTAAAATACAATCATGAAAAAATCGGATCTGCCCGAAACCAAAAATAACCTGGCGTACCGATCAAATATTGTCTACAGACCAGTCCTAAATTAGCTCAAAGCAAAAACAAAAAACCCAGACATTTCACATCAAACTTTTTACCTGATGAATAGCCACTGGACGGGGGTGATGCTGACGGGGTAGACTGCTGATTGGTGTTACCGGTAAAATGTGATGTGGGCGCAGTTATTTGAACAGCCGAGTTGGGAATAGCGTACACAATGGCGTTACCCTGTGAGGAATAGGATCAAACCAGATGGCTACAGCATTAGAATGGATGATAATGTGAAGGGTTAAACAAAGAACATTTATTATGTATTTTATTGACTTTATATATATATATATATGTAAAAGTAAAGTTCCCTTAGCCCTATTGGGCCATTGGGGCAGATGAAGTGTAGAATTCATCTGTTTCTATAACCTCGGCATATGAAGGGATTGTATGGCTAGCACAATGCATAGTCGCCTTTACTTCCCCAACTTAAGTCAGGTACCCATTTAAAGCAGGGTGGACTTTTGGGACGACTTCGCACCAAATAACACCTGGAAAAATTCCAAGGTTCTCACCGAGGATCGAACCCATGACTCTCAGGTCGACAGTCGGCCATCTGTCCCACTTTATATATGTATCCTCATGTTCAAGAGAAAAAAAAAGAATAATTTAACTAGCACTGTTGTTAAAAAGGATTTATAGAAAGTGTGCTGCAAGACAATTAAAAAAGTGATAAAAATGTTCAAAATGAATATTACATCAAGTGGGATAAAAAGAACGTTTAAACATTAATCTTTGAATAATGCTAAAAATAGCTCCCCCCCCACACACACTCACTGATCTAGATAAATAATACATTTAAGTAGGTTGGGTACATATGAAGAATGGGAAAGAACAGAGCCACTAAGGCAATAAATAAGTCAACACCTAATAAAGAAAAGACCAAAAGGGAAGTCCCAAGAAGCAATAAGGTTGAGGACGACCTGAAAACCATAGGGGTGAGAGAGTGCAGGGGAAAGGAATCATACGGCATGCCAAAAGCATTACATGGGCTTTAGAGATGAAAATATAACATTTCATAAGTTGTTAAAAACACGTACATTTGCTAAGTTTCATTTTAAAGCCAAATTTACAAAATCTTTGTCTAAAGATTTGATTTGTATAAATAGCCTCATTTGAGGATTCCTTAACAATATATAAATATCATCACTATCTAATTACCGTTTCTCCCACATTGATGAAAAATTTCCCAGAATTAATGGCGTCAACAATTTCCTGGAAAACTTTTTGATTTGGCGCCATGACAGGTCTTTTGTCTACATCGCCTTTGATGGACGGTTTGTCTAGGAGTTTAAAGCGGACGACTATATTATTGTCATCAGTCGGTTGTACCTGCAGAAAAATTTGGAAATTATCATTCTTTACAACAGTTGCTGGCAGCAGCATAACTAGCTTTCATGGTGCCCAGAGAGTACTCTGAAAATGCCGCCTTATATATGTGCCAGAATGTATAAAAAATACAGACAAAGCTTCCCGGGCTGGCGGCAAAGATAATGTTTACCCCGGGGCAACCCCCCCCCCTTCTCAGCCCCCAGCAATACAGGGCTGTTGATCATGAGCACTGATTGGAATTATTGGTTTCATTTCAATTATCTTGCCATTTGTCAATGAATGCAGTTTCAGGACATATTTCTTCCATTATGCTTTTAATTAAAGTAACAGTGGTTAGATTTGAAAGACCTACTAAGCACATATGATATAATGTCATTTCATAAGATACGAAAGATACAAACTGGCGCCCACGCTTTTCTAATTTCTTTTTTTTTTTTATAATACATTGAGTTTATGTCCTACATGTCCACTATTATTTAATGCATTAAATTGCGTCCACCAGCCCCGTAGCGTGAAAATTCTACAGCAGGGGCCAGGCAATAGCAGGGGTGCCAGGTAATAAGCAGAGGGGGGGCAGACAAAACGCAGGGGGGCGGCCTCCTGCCCCCCCCCGCACGCTACGGGCCTGGCGTCCACTTACATCCAGGTCCGCTATACGAAGTGTAGAGTTCAGACTCGTGACTCTGACCAGACTGGTCAAGAAACTTTGCCTGAAGCCAGCTTGTGCAGGAGTGTAGTACTCAGCGTAGAGAGCTACAAATAAAAGAAAAAAGTTTACTCAGATTACTAGTAACATAAATATAATAACATTCATCATTCACTTTGTAAAGATTTTTCGCTAAAACTTATTAAGACAAAAGTTAATTACTTTAGTTATGTCATATTCAAAAATATAGAGATATCTCATACCAAAATAAATTTTAAAATCAATTTGAGTTGTTGTTTTTTTTTTTCATTTGCCTGACCTTTAAAAAAGATTTGCACATTTATGACACTGTTGACATCATAGCAAGGTGAAAGGTCAGGGATATTCCTATTGGTGCTGGTGGTGAACTCGTAGATGTTGAACTCTACATAAGTCTGAGAAATATGTAAAACAATTTAAAATAACTTTTAAAAATAAAAATAATTAACTTGATGAGAGAATACCTTAAGGTTCAAATTATTTCTCTTAACAAGACAAAGTTTGTTAAATGACTCGTATTTAAGGTTAATGTTTATTAATTAATGTAGTGGATGTAATAAATATTTGGCAGTGGCTTCCAATACGACCGGGTGTGTTTCTTATTTTTTTTTTCCGAGACACGACCAGCAAACTTTGATGACGTCAGTAAACAATGAATGAGAACTCGTATTTACTGCAGACTTTGATGACGTCATTTGCTGTTAATAATCGGAGATATTTTTATATTTGGCTTTAATTTTTTTCGAGTCTGTCCAAGCCTAATAAAGTCATTTGCTGTTAATAATCGGAGATATTTTTATAATATTTTTTCTAAAATAAATACGGCTTTGAATTGTATATTTTAGTTGTCAGGATATATGTCTAAGACTAAGAGTTTTCGGATCTGCCCAAGCCTAATAAAGTCGGACGAATAAAACAAAAAATTATGCGCTAAATTAGAATCTATCGTACCCCCCCCCCCCCCCCAGAAAGCTAACATTCGTCTCCTTCAGTATTTGGTTCGATTTTCGGATATAAATGCTTCCCCATCCCCTCTATTTTCGTTTCTTAATCTTATTATTATTTAGTAAATTTGGATATGTAGGCGTCTCTGAAATTTTTAAAGTGTGACGCAAAAATGATGGTAAGGAAAAGTTATGTAATATTTAGCCTTAGGACTAGCTATACACTGCAAAGCCTTTGCAGGAAGATAAACTATTGTAAAGCCATTGCCGAACCTAGGATTTGGGGGGCCTTGCATTTTGACATTCGATACCATGACATGAGATTATGTACTTAATATTTAATGTAAAAAATAATTTTGGGGTCTCCCTCAAGCTGGAGCCCGGCGGGACTTTCCCTTAAAATTGTTACGCCTCTGTGTTCAGCTTTGATACATATTTTCAAAATATTTTTTTTAAGCTATGAAATAGTTAAAAAAAACCTAATTAGTTGTTGTTTCTTTTTTTTTTTACAACATCCTAAAATATAAATTATTTCAATTAAAAACAAGCAATTAAGCCTGTTCCATTCTGGACACAGGACGTGTTAGCGCATTTTCTTGTTATGTATCAGTACGTTTGTTAGCTTTCAGTAAATATTTGTAAATTTTGGAAATGTTTATAAATCCAATTGTGTAATGCATATATCTGTAAAAAAAATATTATAAAGACGTTTCTTTATATTTGAAAAAAAAATGTTCTCTTAAATTAACTACAAGTGGTTTGTGGTTACTGAAATAGGATCATAATTGAAAACATTCGAAATTGTAGTCATTTAATCGTCCGAAAACTCCGTCAATTGTTGCATAGCTCTGATACTTTCAATTAAACTCAGAACACAAGCTTACTATTTCATTTGATGAGTTTCTTAATAAATCTTGGTGAAACTACGTGCTGCAGTATTTTGCACCAAATGAATGGGTTATTGAACGTACGAGGTGTAGAATGGGGCAATATATATAATATATAAGCCCCTTAGGAGCCCTGAAGCCCGGCCCTCAGAGGTCCTATCGCAAAATGAACTTTTGATGTACACATGGCAGGCCAAGACCTACATCATGGGTCTAGGACTTATGGTTGCTGAGATATAGGGCGCTCCTTTATTAATATAGCTTATATAGTAAAAAACGGTACTTTATAAGGCCCTTTTTACGGCTCTCAGAGTTCAGATCGCGAAATGAAAAAAGTCATTTCTTGGCAGGCCAAGACCTACACAATGATATATACATCATGGGTCTAGCACGTATGGTTGTTGAGATCTAGGGTGATGACAGACAGACAGACATACAGACAGACAGACAAAACGGGGACAATAGAGCATTTTTTTAGAAAATGCTCTAAAAATGTCAAAGATATCTAGTTAGTTAATTTTCATTAAAACAACTAAAAGGATACATTCTGAAAAAAAAAAACACAATAAAAAAGTTATGTTTCTGAGAGGAATCGAACCTGGATATAGTCAGCATAAAAATGAGTCACAGACCAAACGGTTTCACCACTGTGCCAGGAGGACACACAAGCAAAGTTGCAATTTTAATGTTTAAGTTGACAAAATTACTCGTTCCCGCGAAAAAAAAAAAACTTTAAATCATAAGAGTTCTATCTGTTTACTGACGTCATCAAAGTTTGCTGGTCGTGTCTCGGAAAAAAAAAATACGAAACACACCCGGTCGTATTCAAAGTCACTGCGTAAATATTTCGTGTGATAGATTATTTAAAATACTGATTGCAGACGCCACCAATAGCATTATAGATAGGCAGAGGCGGCCTTAGTAGTAGGCAAGTGTCATGTGACTGGGAGTACTTTTAGTTTTCTTAAGTAATTAAAAACTTTAAGCGCAAGGCCCCCCCCTCCCCCCCCCAAAACTGACAGACGCGATGACCAGATAAAAAGGGGAACAATTTTTTTTAAAAATTATGAGTGATAGCCCTTGAATAAATAAGGGAAATTAACCAGGCTTCACATGAATCATGCAAATCGTTCTCACAACCTAACCAAAGTGACACCATGCCCCAGGGAGAAGACAAGTCAATGACATATCTGTATAAACCCCATTTTATCAGGGCCGTCTTATGGTCTTTTTTTATAAGAATGTATTATTAGTATCAGGCATGTCCTTGTCATTTCATTTGCTAATATATATGTAAATTATTTATTGCTGTAGCATTGTCTAAAATGAATAAAGATGAGAATTTTATTTTATTAACATAAAGTGATTTTACATTTTTTAGACTATAAGACACTAGTAGGCATCGCATTTCTCAGTTAATTAGGTAGTACCTGTTGAAGTCCCTGAGGTATCATACTTAATATGGCCTTGTAGTGAAACAGGCCCTTTGGCATTGCCCTAATTTACCATATCTATATGCGCACAGCTGTATTTGCACGCTGGACTACCATGCTTATATGATAACTAGCTGTACCCTACAAAATCTTTGCATAGAATCAGATAGACGACACAAATGTTTATAGAAATTATGATAACTAGCTGTACCCTGCAAAAAACTTTGCATAGAGTTCTATCCCTTCGACTTGATCAGTAGGCTAGGTTATTTTTGGTTTCGGACAGATCCGATTTTTTTCATGATTTGTATTACCGTTGTTTACGTCTGACGATTTTAAACTGTAATACTGTTGTATTAATTATTTACTTTCGATTTAACGCAGAACCCACACCGCTTTTATTTATATATATTTTTATGCAAGTAATGTTCCAATGATTTTTAAGCAATATCTTTGTTAACCGAGTTCTGCCTATCAAGTGGATGAAGTAGGGTGACTACATTATATATACTTACAGTTCCCTGTGTAAGTATCAAGGCCACGGGCATGGTAAATGGTTGCTGGTACCCAGTCTTCTTCATCCAGTCAGTCTGCGGGGCGAAAATAAAACAAAGAAAGAAATCTGATATAAAATAATTATGTGTACACACAGTTGTCTCTGCTTATTATTACTTAATCGTGTTTAAATCAATTTTCTTTTTACGACATTGTTAATGGTAATCGCTGTCTAAAAAGGTATTCCATTTTCAAAGGACGTATTTGGCCTTAAAATGGAGAGAAAAAAACTTTATAGGCGAGGACCAAAAAAATTTCATTTTGTCTTAAGATTAGCAAAAATAACATTAATTTCAATGATAAAAAAAAATATTAATTTCAATGATAAAAAAATAACATTAATTTCAATGATTAAAAAAAAACCAGCAATTTAAAGCTTGTTACTATGAATAGTGGAACTTAAAGCTGTCTTTTAAACAACAAAACAAATTATTGTGGGAATAGTCTGAAGTCAAATTTTAACTCAATACAATTCATTGAGGTGCTAAATACGTTATCTACATGTATTTGAAAAAAAAAGTATTACTTTCAATTGTTTTTTTTTTAAAAGTAATGAAAGAAATTGAGCAAGTTTTAGGGGTTGAAAGTGGGATGGGAAGGGGAGGGTCGGGGAGGAGTTCCTTCTTTTCATAAGAAGTTTTTGAAATGAGATCAGGCTATGAGCTAATAGAACCACTTACATTGGCAAAGTACCAGGTATAAAATGCATCTTTTTGGTGAAGATTTTGGTCTGGTCCGAAATAAGCTGTCCATGCATCACACGTGATTCCCCGATGTTCTTGCTGGTGAGAAAAATGTAGCCACATAAAATTATTGTTATAATTAGTGAAACTGAAACAAAGTTTTCAAAAGTGCACAGACTTTACAAATAAACAGCGGAATATTTTTTTTTTTTGTTTTCCATCAACAACAAGTCTTTTTTTTTTTGTGTACTGTATCAGTTCCTGTAAGGAAGAGATGTTTATCTTCTTAGAGCCTATAGACCACCAATAGAACGTTGTTTTGCTTGTTTGTTGTAGTGCCCTTCTTTCATTCCCACCATAGCCGAACATAGCAATGGCCAAGCAGGCACCAAGAGGCACAGAGATAAGTGTCTGGACATGGGGGGAGGGGGAGTTGAACCCGCAACCCACACTCAATGCAGATCCAGATCGGAATCAAAGCAACACTCAATCAGACTGGTAATCCCCCTAAAAGATGAACGATGGACATAAGTTAAATAGGGAAAATTACAATAGCATAGCTAGGCATGGGGCGTTTGGGCGACACTTTGCCACCATTCAGGTGTGGCTTTTTTCCACACTATTAGTGGTTTTTCATTGTCTGACCCAAGTTACACCCCTGGATAAATGCAAGGTATTTCTTGCTTTTTTTTATTTGCCAGATAACAGACCATGAAATAAATAAAAAACTGGCCAATAATCTTTCACCCCTGCTTAATTGAAGTAATGTTATTGGCGACGTCTGCTAAGTGTAAGTTTTAATAAAATCTGCATCTCTGAACACAGGGGAAAAAATTTACAAATAAAAATATGCTTCAGAAAAATCTCTTTATTTGGTTAAATTTTAAATAGTGGTTCACAGTCAGTACAAACTGAGCCATTGGGAGCCACACTAGAGTCAATGATGAGCCACATTTTGGCCAACGATGCTATACACTGATTAGCTTAAGTGTCCAATCACTGAACCAACTTTGCAAAGTAATTTCACTTGCACTGAGCTTACAAGTCCCACAGAGACTAAACTCATAAGCAATAAGCTTTGGGATGTAATCATTAAACCTTTATT
This sequence comes from Bulinus truncatus, assembly GCA_021962125.1. Lineage (NCBI taxonomy): Eukaryota > Metazoa > Mollusca > Gastropoda > Planorbidae > Bulinus > Bulinus truncatus. The sequence goes on from JAGDYQ010000083.1 coordinate 397,030, forward strand.
ACAACTTATGAAGTCAACCTGCAATAAAGCTGATATGACATTTCGATCTAGTCACAGACTAATGAGCTTTAGAATGATCTGCATTTAACGTATTTGAACTAAACTTATTAGTCCCATATACTGATTATAGTTGATACACATTCAAGAACTATCATTATCCCATGTATTTTAAAGTTAACATGGATCAAACTCATCAAACCCATTTACTGATAGTTGATATAGGGTATAATTACAGAACTGTCATTATCATATGTATTATAAAACTAGCATAGATCAAACTTACTATACCCATTTACTGATAGTTGATACACGCCGTTAAGGTATAATTACAGAACTATCATTATCCCATATATTATAAAGCTAACATGTATCAAACGTACTATACCCATCGACGGATAGTTGATATAAGGTGTAATTACAGAACTATCATTATCCCATGTTTTATAAAGTTAAAATGGATCAAACGTACTAATCCCATATACTGGTAAGCTTTGGGGTCAAGGTCAAAGAACTGGACAGAGTTTCTCATCTTCACCAGACCATTGCCCATCTGAATGGCGTCCACTGTGCTGTCGCTGATGACATTCACCTCGCACAGTCCAGTTTCCAGGTCAAGGGCATAGCTCAAACCTAAATTGAAATAGTGAATTTTTTTTTTATTCTGGTATAAAATGGACTTGTGCAAAAAAAAAAATTTGAAGAGAAAGTTTCCCCAAATCCAACAAATTTAAAGAATGAATTCATAAAGTAACTGGGGAAGCTGCTAGCCACTTAATCCTTCCATTTGCCATGGCAAAGAAACATATTATTTTTACTCAACTAGGCCTCATTGGCTGTAAAAAAAAGGTAAATCTTTTACTCTCCTATGGGGGGTCGCTTGATCATGTGGTGGAGAGTTGACTGTACAATTGGTGAGTGCTTAAAGTTATCGTGGGTCCGACCACTGTCCCTTAACTCCACTCAAGTACTTGACAATTGTACTGGCCACGCAATCCCACAGTACAATAACCGGTGAACTTGTAACTTGGCCTGAACCGGGCAATGTTTACATGCTCTATATGGGAATGTTTACTTTTTTATTTTAATGTGTCCATTTCTTAGTGTTTTAATGACACTTTTGAAATAGAAAAGAAACTGAAAATATATCGTATATTTAAAAAAAACAAGTAATTTTTAAGGAGTACTACAAAAGCGATTTTTTTTAGCATATAACACACTAAAAATAGAGAAAATAGGTTGTGAAGATTAAAAGAACGGACTGGCCATAATGTGATATATTTACGCAAAAACAAAAAAAGAATGGTGAGAACTTTCTACGGGGAAATCCCCTTGAGTCCACCCCTCTCCCCAATGACAAAACTTGTTAAGGGACTAAGGATGATAATTAGGGAGCGACCGATATGCCTTTTTACCGATAGTCCGATACCGATATTTTCCCCCAGCATTTTTACCGATACCGATATTTTTTTTAATCAACAACAATGCCAAACACGTGATTTTCTCGTGCTACAGCTAATGACGTATGTCAACCCATGCTCACCCCTTCCCTGTCATATTTCGTAACACTTCGCCCACACGTAAGTCTTGTTTCCCCCCCCCCCCAACTTCCCATCCCAAAAAAAAAAATACACACAGATGTTCACTAATTGTATCATTCAAGGTCATACATTAGAATTAAAAAATGCCAATCCTATTGTTTCAAGGTCATATCTCTGATGCAATTTCTGTGGACGTGACAATTTCTGTGTACGGGTTTTTTTTTCCTTTTTTTAAAAAATCTTGTCTGATCTGGTTATAGAATCGGGTTATTTACGGATTTTTTTTTCTGTAACTCTGTTGTGGAAAAAAAATGTCTCGGCAGCCAAAAAACGGCCGGTCCGATAGTTAACCCATAATGCCAATATCGGTTAGACTATCGGTCGCTCCCTACAAAAATCGGTCGATCCGATATTAACCGATAGTGCCAATATCGGTCCGATACCGGTACCGATCCGATTATCGGTCGCTCCCTAATGATAATAACACATCTCGGCAAATTGTAATAAGCTAATACATGTGTGAATAATACCTGTGTTAAAGTCGTCAACCAGTCTGACGAAAGATTTGTCGTTGATGCTATTCTGAGACGTAGGGCTTGATATGACATCCTGAATATATAAACCTAGCGCCTGCCTGTATTCTTCCTATGAAAAAAAAAAAAATTTTTTTTTACTTGGAATTTACAGAATTATGACTAGTGATATCTGAGTATAAAGAATAATTCGCTAAAAGTTTTAATCTAATGAAGCCTTTATAAGGGGAAATTATATTGTTAACAAATTTGAACATTCTAAATATAGTTGTACAATTTGGCATTCAACACAGCTGTCGCTTACGTTAGAATAAACCAAAACCGGATCACCTTGTGCACTGGTACGAAAACCTGTAATGGTCAACATTTCGCCTCGAAATTTGAAATAATCTGGCACAACGGGTAAAGGCTTCTGTGAGTTGGGTTTGTTGGCGCACATCATGTTTGGAGGAATCTGTTTACAGACACATTAAATAGTTTATTTCACAAAATAAGGATAATATATTTCTGTAGCTTACGGATCCTGATAAGCCCCGTAGCATAAACATTCTACAGCAGGGGCCAGGCATTCTACAGCAGGGATCAGGTCAATAGCAGGGGGCAGGAAATAAATGTTACTAAATAGAGCAAGCAAGCAGATGGGGCCAGACAAAACGCAGGAGACCCGGCCCCCAGCCCCCCTCCGCACGCTAAGGGCCTGATCCTGATCAATAAAAAAAATGACATTGTAACAGTTTATGAACAACTAATGTGATACAACTTTACGACCAATAAAGTGATATACTTACAACTTATGACATACTAAAAGACATTATAACCTACTAAATGATATAGTTACACATTATAACCTGCTAAGTAATATAGTTACACTTTGTGACCTAAAAAAGTTTGTGGTTGTAGGCCTACATTAAAACCTACCCTAAAGTGCCGATCATCTGGCTGTATATTTGCAAAATGTGTGAAATCATACCTAGACCAAAAAGAAAAATGAAACAAAGTTAAGCTTTCACATTTATAACAACTGTGATTGAAAGAAGTACACGTACTTATACTTGAATGCAGTTTTTTAGATTCAGTTCTAAAGAAATTCTAGAAAACATTTTCTGTGTTGATGCTACTGACCTATATGTGAAATTAAAAATATTGCTGGGATCTTTCTTGTCCACACCGGTTACAATTGCGGACACAGGCAATATCGGCCTGGGAGGAGGTTGGTTGTCGTCAACTACTGGAAGTTGAAACTTACTTGGGTCTAAATCAGTGAAGATTTAAAAAAAAAACTAAAATCATGGTATAAATTAATCGTTTATATCCTATTATTAAATATTGTAATTATTACTCTTATCTGATATATTTTAATTGATTACAATTATTGAAATCATTTGATAAGAATTAAAAGCATTATAATCATATTTTAATTGTTGGGGTTTTTTATGTTACCGTTTCGGCTCTGCTTGAGATCAGTGCTCGATTTAAGAAAAAAAAACAGTGCCGGGGATGAAAAAAAACAAACTTCTGCAGAGCCGGGGTTAAAAGCCTATGATTTCATCCCCGGCTGGGATATAGTAGCTAAGGCAGAGCCGGGGATGACAGGTCTCTTGCCGGGGATATCCCCGGCGGTAAATCGAGCCCTGCATGAGATATTTTATATGGACGTACGTAGAGGTAAAGTATAAACTTATATATAAACTTATATCCACTTTATGGGTTTGGTGAATTTTTGGGTGAATTGTACAGGTGATGCAAAAAAAAAAACTGATACAGTAGATAGATTGACAGATAGCAAACAGACAGACAGATAATAAGATAAACACACACACATACACAGAAAAAAGAGAGTTTCCATAGAGAAATGAAGAAAATGTCAATATATAAATACAAGATGTTACGTTTACTCATCAGTGTTTCTTTTATTCCTTGTATTCATCTAGGTGGCTAAATATAAAATAAATGAGTACTTCTTCCAACCACAATTAGGAAGAAGTCAAAAACACGTACAACAGCCAAAGTCAACACTGTGCTAGTAGGAGATGTATACAAAGGTCTCTTCCAGTCAGGCCCATAGCGTGTGGGGGGCAGGGGGCCGGGACCCTCCTTCTGCATTTGATCTCCCCCCCTGCTTGTTTGTTCTATTTAGTAAAATTATTACCTGCCCCCCCCCGCTATTGCCTGGCACCTGCTGTAGAATTTTCACGCTACGAGGCAGCTTCCAGTCACATGGTGTGACACGGTTGTGACGGGGGGGGGTTGTGACGATTTAAAAAACAGCCACTTACCAACAATCTGCCATTCTGTGAATGTTGTAGCATCACGATAGGCGGCATACTCGCAGCTCCACCATTTCTGTGTTGTTATGCCTGTTAATAGATAGATTTAGTATAGGCAAATAAGGTGATTGTCAAGGCTATGGGTACAATAGAAGAAATATCACAAAGGGAAGTAAAATTTTAATAAAATCTAATCATGTCTATTAAGATGATGAGCAGAAATTGCATACATAGGCTCCTATTAAGAATCAGATGGATGACATAAATGTTTGTAGAAATTATGATGTACTAACTGTACCCTGCAAAAAACTTTGCATAGAGTTATATCCCCTTAGACTTGATCGGTAGGCTAGGTCAGGCATGGCCAACATACGGCCCGCGGGCTACATCCGGCCCGCGTAACGAATTAATGCGGCCCGCGAGTAATTTTTCAATATTTACGTTTGCCTGACACTTACATAGTATTAATCAAGTAAATTCAAGATATTTCTGGTTTTTCATGTGAATTAAACTTTTCGTGTTTATTTGTTATCTATATCTATAATCACACTACAAACTCTATAATCTATGTATTTGAAGTGGAACAGTACGCCAGTTCAATCAATGCTTTCCGTAAGTAGCAAACTTGTTAGTAACAACTTGGTCGCTTGGAAGTTAATTTGCAATATTAATTCGTTTATTGGATGTTTATTATCATCGCATTAAAAAAGCAATAGCTTTCTTAATTTAAAAATGGAATTAATTTTGTTACTTGCTGCTAATATCACTTCGGCCGCCATTTTTTTTCAATTTGAAAAGTGTTGTTTAAAGTACCATATTGACAGGGAAAAATTGGTGAGTGTTACAACAGACATGACAGGAAATAATATTGGAGTAATTAAACGCATTGAAGATAAAATTTTCGAAATCGATCCCAATCATAAAATTATACCAATACACTGACTGTATTATTCATCAACATGTCCTATGTAAAAATGTTTTAAAAATCGATCATGTTACCAAATCAAGGATTAAATCATAGGCAATTCATTGATTTCCTTGAAGAACTTAATACCACATATTCCGATGGTTGAGCTTGGGAAAGGTATTAAAGCGTGTGTGGGAGCTTCAAGAGGAAATACGAATTTTTTTTAGTGCTCAAAGAAAATGAGGAGTTTCCTGAATTAACGGATCCAAATTGGCTTTGTGATTTGGCTTTCTCTCTAGACATCCTCACATATTTAAACTAGAGCTGCTGTTCGATTAAAAAAATTGATCGCAATTAACGCATGATTAAAATTTTTAATCGCAAATTAACGCACTTTTTAATCGACACAATATAACACATTTTGTTTCTATTCAAACATGTAAGTTAAAATATCATAGCGTAAAATTGGTATGATAAGCAATTCAGATTAATTTACGAAAGAGGTATAATTAATTGTAACAGATTTATTAAACATTAGCACATATGTCTGTTGAATTAGTTATTGAGACCAGTTTATTGACGTCAATCACGTCAAGTGATGCGAGTTATTTTTTAATCAACAACCATGCCAAACAAGTGTTTTTCTCGTACCATAGGTTCCGAGCCAATGACGTATTACAACCCCTCTCCCCTCTATCCCTGTCATATTTTGCTACACTTTGCCCCCACGTAAGTCTTGTTTACCCAACCCTCCACTACCGTACTTACCCCCTTCACTTCCCATTCCAAAACAAAATACACACATCATTTATATCTCATATGTGCCTTTTCCTTCATAAAATAATAGTATAGCCAGAAAGTACTTACATGCTCACTTATTATTAACGCGTTTTTTTTATTCCCCCCCCCCTTCCCACCCTGTTAGATTTTTGACACTCTTAGCAGCTCATCTCCCCACAAAGATGACGTTACTACCAACCGTACCGTACCCCTCTGTCCCATTTTTTTCCAAATCATGGCACCTGTCAATCAACCAGATGTTCACTAATGGTATCATTGAGTGTCATAATTATTAAGAAAAGACAATCCTATTGTTTCAAGGTCATGTAGCTGCTATGATTTTATGTAAGCATGACAGTTTCTGTATTCGGTGGATTTTTTTTTTTTAAATCTTGTCTGATCTAGTTATGGTTATAGAGTTGGATTATTTACTGATTACTGAAATGACAACATTTGGCTAAAATTTAACGCATTTAGGTGTTTGCGTTAAAAATGTAATCGCATATGTTTAACGCATTAATTACGCTTTAATAGCAGTTAAAAAACAGACCTATATAAAATATTAAATTTAGCTCAGTATCACAATAATTCTGAAAAATACAACCACTGTCTCGTGTACAGTCTAGGCCTTGATTGACAGGTGTCATGTATTAGTGCAGCTGTTGCAGACGTGACCGGCCTAATGCTGTATTATCAAAATGCGATAAAACATTAGCGCAAAAAATGATGATACAAAATGTTTAGCATCTCGTTATTTTGATCTAGTTTTAACCTGGCTCATTATACGCTTATTTATTCTTTTACCTTCAAGTTGACTTCAGTAATACACTACAGTATATAATGTAAACTAGTGAATGAAACTTTTCTCTTATTACATCGACCGGGAATGGAGCAGGAGGTTTCCTTGTCGAAGGGCTATATAACAAAAACATCTTCATTTATATTACAAGTGGGGATTTTGTCGACATTTCTGGGGTAGAGGGTGTATGCGGATTGCAACAGGGTGGGGTGATAGATCTACTTAATAAGTGAACAAACCTTAACTTCAAATTTGTTGAGTGTAATACTGTTATTTATCGATTTCTTGAACTTGCAATATTTTGGTCAAATTAACGCATTTCGGTGTTGCGTTAAAAATTTTAATCGCAATTTTTTTTGACGCGTTAATCGCAAATTAACGCAGTTTAATCAGCAGCCCTAATTTAAACGAATTCAACACAAGTTCACAAGGAAAAAAATTATTTGCTTATGATTTAATGCAGAAATTAAAAGCCTTTAAAATGAAACTTCAACTTTTTTTCCACAAATCTTGCTGCAAACAAATTTGATCATTTCCCATCTTTAAAGACCATTTCCGCAATAATTTTAAAAGAAAAAGCTCAAATGTATACTGAAAATGTTCTGGCATTACGAATTGATTTTGAAAACAGATTCGAATGTTTTAACAGAATAGATAAAATATTGTCGATTGTTAGAAATCCATTTACTGCAAATATTGAAGAAGCTTCTCCAGACATTCAATTAGAATTAATTGTGTGATCAATTATTGCATGATAAATATCGAGAAGAGGAAGATAATTTGTGTAATTTTTATAAACAATTGGATAGTAAAAAATATGTAAATCTAAAAAATCTTGCCAAAAAATATTTAGGAATATTTAGTACAACCTATATTTGTGAACAGACATTTTCTTTAATGAATCACAATAAAAGTCATACAAGGTCGAGATTAAATGATTTACATTTGGAGGCTGTATTAAGATTAGCCACCACAGAAATTGAACCTGACATTAAAAAGATTATAAACGAGGTAAACCGCCTCAATATTTCTCATTAATTATTATAATATATTTGTTATTATTAAAATGTTTCTTTGTATTATTCTGTATAGATATTTGCTGTAAGTTACCTATGATTTATAATTATTCATATATATATATATATATATATATATATATATATATACTTCTATGTATTTGTTATATCATTTATAGTCTCATAATAAAAATTAGTTCATTTTTTGTTTAATTTTTTTTTTATTTTCTATTATAATGTTAATTTTATAATTATTATATATTATATATAGGTATTTGTTAAATTATTTATATTTTCATAATAAAATTTTGTTCATTTTTTGTTTTAAATTTTGGTATTTTTTACGCCTGGCCCGCGAAAAATTTTTTTTTCAATCCGGCCCGTGACAAAACCTGTTGGGCATGCCTGGGCAAGGTTACTATTTGTTTTGGTTTCGGGCAGATCCGATTTTTTCATGATTGTATTTTAAACTGGAACACTTTTGCATTAATTCTTTACTTTCGATTTAACGCAGAACCCAAACCACTATTATATAACTGTAAAAGTGTTGGGCACCAATCTCGATAGTTAGCCCCATTTATCTACTTTGCTATGTATCCATTAATGTTGTTTAAAGGTCGTTCAGAGGTGGACTAAGGTCAGAAGGGGCCCCGGGGCGTATAACAAAATATCTGGCCATTAAAAAAAAGAGAGACGTCATTAACTGTATAAAGCTGGCTTTTTTTCGGGGCTGGAGGGGGGGGGGGCCTCACTGTTTGGGGAGGGAGGAGCATGATGTAAAATCTGCCTCTGCAGCAGCTACCCTCTATTTATAACTGACATTCAATGTGAGGGGTTGTCTGTAATGAATGGGGTAGGTTGGTGGGGGGGGGGTTGGGAAGTGGTTGTGGAGGAGTGATTAGAAATCAAATATCCTAGATGTCAGTAGAAGTTGATTGGAGGGGGGTGGGGGTTGTGGTACAAGTGAGACACTTCAATACTGTTAATAATATACAAACTTCATGATTTTTTTAAAGGCATTAAAAGAGAAGAGTACCTCTTGATGTTTCCTCCCCTTTGTAAGATAGATTTCTTCTGTCAGGGCCACCCCAGTGTAGGGCAACTGAAGAAAAGTAATGAAAAAAAAAACTGTTAAAATTACACAATATTTTTTAGAGAAAAAAATTAGACGCTTTTGAAAGAAAAAAAATCTAACTCAGAAAACTAAATTAAAAAAAAAATTCCATCAAGCCTTTAAGAGCTCAACGAGACTGATGATTTGTAGAACTCATGTTATGGTAGCCATAGCTCGTAGAGAATTTATGAATTTTAGAACTCATGTTAAAGTAGCCATAACTCATTGAGACTTAATGAATTGTAGAACTCATGTTATAGTAGCCGTAGCTTATTGAGACTTAATGAATTGTAGAACTCATGTTTTGGTAGCCATAGCTCATTGAGACTTTATGAATTTTAGAACTCATGTTATAGTAGCCATAGCATCTGAAGAGATTTTATGGTTAGCACTTTCCCAACTTAAGTCGGGTCTCTGGTACTCATTTAAGGCTCTCTCTCTCTCTCTCTCTGAACTCTCTCAGTTTTATCTGCGGGCTGAGACTTAGTCTCTTAGAGCCCGTGAGATCAGACCTGCTGTGTCTCTCAACATCTGGAGACTGCCATAGAGCCCGATGGCCAGCAGGCTTCCGGACTGGTCCACCCTGTGGTCCGCCAATCCGGGGCACTCGAATAGCAAATGATCTACGGTTTCCTCCACTTCCCTGCAGTGTCTGCAAAGGGTGTCGACATTGGGCCTCAACCTCCCAAAGTACGCGCCAATAGGACAGTGCCCAGTTCGGAACTGGGCAATTAGCGCCTGCTCGACACGCCTGAGCTTCCACCACGGGTCAGTTTTGGACGGCCGCTCTAGGACTTGCCGGATCTTAAGTCCGTTCACCCCATGAGCCCAGCCCGAGAACCACTTCGATTGTCCAAAGAGGCAGATCATGGAACGTGCTGCCTCCAATGGACTCTTTCTTGCACTCACGGGCAGCACTTGGGAATCTGTCGACTGGACTATTGCCTTGGCAATGCCGTCTGCCCTTTCATTTTCCGGGCACGTCCGCATGCCCGGGAACCCATTGAAGGGTCACATGCACGCGATGTTGGGACACAAGACCCTGTATTGCCATCAGCATGGCTTCCAGCAGAAGCGGCCATTCTCCTGTCCCTTTTACAGCTTGGAGAACAGAGAGCGCGTCAGTGAGAATGACAATGTCCAGAGCAGGCAGAGTACCCTCACCGATTAGCTCCCCTATGTGGTCCACTGCCTCAGTAATGGCTGTCATCTCTGCCTCGTAAGCACAGAGTGACCCACATAGGCCAGCATGGTCTTTCACAAAGCCAGTTTGTGGGAGAGTGATATGAACCCCAAACGAGGCGCTTGTCCGACCGTCTCTACTGGATACAGAAGCATCAGTATAGGCCAGTATAGCGTTCCCCGAGTAGTTTTCAATCATCTCCAAAGCCACATCCGTGATGGTTCGGCGATCCTTTGCGTTCCCAGCATTGGTTTCGACCAGGGTCGTGCGTACCTCAGGCATGTAGAGAGCCTCGCCAGGCGGGAGCCTTGAGACAGTTTCTAGCATTAGGCGGTCTGTCGGCAGCTTGATCTCGGAGGCAAGTCTCACTGCGTGGTGCATAAAAGACTGCATCGAGAGCCGCTTTCTTTCCACCCAGCCATCGACCATCTCCCTTAGGACAGATGGTCTCCTCCTGCCGCTTGAAACGCTCATACGCGGTCAAGACGGCCTGCTCTCTACGAATACCCAGAGGTGGCACATTTGCCATGATTTCCACCGCTGCTGTGGGTGCCGTTCGAAAAGTGCCTGTGATCAGCCGGAGAGCCTGGTTCTGTACAACATCCAGGGCCTCTAAAGAGGACTTAGACCCATAGACCTGCACAACCTGGCTATAATCTATCTGAGACCTTACTGCACCCATGTACAGTGACCTCAGGACATCTGCTCGAGCCCCCCAGGACGTGCTCGCCAGCTTCTTGACAATATTCAGTCTGTCAGAGGCGCAGCGGGCAACCTCCGACAGATGTGTGCAGAGAGTAAGCTTTCTGTCAAGTGTTACTCCCAGGTACTTGGGCTTAGGTTCCAGAGCAAGAACCTCACCCTCTACCTCCAGTCTAAATGGCTCCTTGAGGATACTCGTGCCCATGGTAAACAGCGAGTAGACAGTCTTCGAGACGTTAATCTCTAGCCCCCACATCCTAGTATAACAGCCGACCGTAGTCAGGTCCTTCTGGAGTGCTCTCTCAAGGACTGAGGCACTCTTTCCGGTCTTCCAGACCGCTAAGTCGTCGGCATACAGTAGGCTTTTACATCCCAGAAACTCAGGCAGGTCATTGATGAAAGCTAGGAACAATGTACAACTGAGGGCGGAGCCCTGTGGGAGACCCTGTTCGAGGGTCCGTTTCCTCGACACGCTTCTCCCAACGCGTGTCATGATAGTACGATTATTGAGGAAACTGCGTAACCAAATGTACATTTAAGGCTCTCATCGGGTTTGAGCCCAGAACCCCCAGGTCGACAGATGAGTATTCTATGTTGCACCACCACCTGCCCTCCAGGTGAGCCGTAATACAATCTTGAAGAGTCCCAGAGGAAACAAGTGTGCCGTCACCACACTTCCGTTTACAACATTTGAATAGAATGTAAATGTTCGCAATCTGCCATGTAAGTAGACACTGTTTTTAACCAAATATTATTCAAACAACTTGAAGAATAATTTTGTTTGTTTTTTTTTCATCACAAAAAAGCCTTGCCCAAGGTTGTTTGATTATACAGCAAAGATTTATTATTATTATTATGTATGAGAAAGGCAAAGACATCAAGGTCATTTGGTAGTTTAATACTAGCGGTGAGCTAGAATCCGTGTTAAGAAAGCGATAGAACTATACTGTACAAATGGAAATATCCGAACTTGTTTTATAGAATAGTGGGCATTGTAGTCGGAATATTTCAGCCGAATTTCCAAATTCGAAACTAATTATGTGGAATTTGATATTAGAATTTTTGTTGTTTTTTAAAGTACATTAGTTTTATGTATGCGAAGATTAAACTTGTGTTCTCCAATCATTTAGAAGGAATTCATAAGAAATTGTTTGAGGTAAAATAATGTAACGATTTTTTTACGGAAAATAATTTAAAAAACGTATTAAATCATAATCAAATAAACACCCGATGGTTCGCTCAATGTAGTGACATCATGAGCATCTGTCCAAGCACCAAACAGCATGTACTCATCCGAACCTTCAAACGGAACGTCAGCGCATGAACCTGGGCAGATAAAGGACAGAAAGGAATATAATTTTACAAACACATGTAGTTTTCCACTAAGGTAAACTGATGACTACAGCTAGATACAGATTCTAAAGATAATGGTGTGTGAAGTCCCTGTAAGGATGAGATGAAATCTCTTAGATCCTATAAACCACTAATGGGACGGTTTTTATGGTGCCCTTCTTTCATCCCCACCATAGCCGTTAGTGCAGCGGCCATGGAGGCACCACGGGAGACATATCGGGAACATGAGCCAAGACCTCACCGGAGATCGAACCAGGTACCTTCAGGTCGACAGTCGAGCGCTTTACAGCACGACCATCCGTCCCATTGTTTCACAACCTTATTTTGCGCCTTTCCCAACTTTCTTTTGCGCCATGTCCAACTTAGCATTTATTTTTAACGTACACATCATACAGCACTTCTCTAAATAGAAACCATAATCTTCAACTGAATAGTTCGCTTCCGGTTTGCCCCCCCGGACCTCCCTTAACAATGCCCCTCCCACCGACCCCCAGTCAATACAATTCCTTATTTTTAAATGAACTAAACCAGTATAGGCCAATATAAATATGTTTTACATAATTGTACTTTTTTTTAGTACGTAAATAATCTGCACATACTTGAGTCCATAGGAACAGCCATAACTTCGTTGTATTTCGTATCAACCCAAATTTGAGCCGGGCTTTTGTCTGTGTTGAAACTCACGTAGGCCAAACCGGCATGCTGCGTGATGAAATTTACAACGAAAACATTAGTATTAAGATATTAAACTAAATACCAATTCAACAGTTTTAAATTACATTGGGTTTTACTAGTCTTTTGTAGAGTTATTTCCGCAGATACAATTAGGGCTATTTAATTTGATTTTTTTTTTTTACAATTTTAATTTCAAATAGATTAATGAACAAGTTGTATGCGTATTTGTGGCACTAATTATTTACTGCTATATTTAAAAAACATAAATCTGGTTATGTATCAAGAAACAAACCTGGGAATAGTACTCCTCTATATTTGTTATTTTGGAAGCTCCCATTATTTTCTGCTCAATGAATACGGAAAAATCATCGAAGAAGACTGGCTGGGGCTCTGTAAAGGAAACAATTTGATTACGTAACACTCAACAAAGCTTCAACATATTGTTATAACTCTGCTTCACACCCCTGCCCCCCGTTCGCACCCCTGCCCGAGGTGAATGATGCAATCACTTTTGTACGCCTACACATTGTTAATTCGGTCGTTCACCCCCCCCCCCGCCTTAGTATAAGTGATGCAATAGTGTTATTTGCCACCTGCACGCCCACGCAATGACCTTCACCCTCCATTTTGGCGGGAAAACGATGGTTTAGCGTGGGTGAGACTGCCTATAAAAGGAACTGTGATGTGAAAAGAAGGGACGGACGAACAGGTCGAACGTTCGAGTGGAGAACGACGAACGACGCAAGGAAGAAGGGAGAAGCGACAACGAGAGACCAGGTCTGTTGATGCCGCGAGTTCGTTCAGCACATCGCCAGCGATAGATAACACGTAGACTCGTTTCAACTGGATTAGTTGTACGCATAATGGACTTTGTTGTTTTGTCTTCAACTGCACTCTGTAGACCTCCTGCAAGTGTTCATCGCCAAACCTCAATTCTAAGGCCCTAACTACGGCATCGTAACGTCCTGGATCAGAAATGGTGTGCAGTAGTTCGGCGGCTTTTCCTCTCAAGGCCAACACAAGCGCTGTTGCTTTATCTTCGTCCCGGGTCCAGCCGTTAACATTAACAGCCGCCTCAAATTGTCTTTTATAGACGGACCATGAAATAGTGCCGTCAAAAATTGGTGGTCTTATCTTGCTCAATGTAGTCTGGGTCACCGCCTGTGACCCATGCGCCTTGTTCAATTCCTCCCTAATGCCGCTAATCTCCTCGTGGTATTTTTCATTGTTGATTAAAATCTCAGCCCGGAGTTGATTCACCCTCATGTCGACATCTTCATTTATTTCGATCTTTGTTTTCTCGAGGTCACCTTTTAAACTTTTCTGAATGTCCTCTATTTCATTTCTTAATGTGGAATGAAATTCTTTCACTTCACTTCTCAGCTGCCCGATTTCTGTGGTAAAAGTGTAGCTCTCCGGGTCCATTCCCTCATCGATAAGAGCTCCATTAAGTCTCTTAACCAGTTGCTGCTTGTTGCCTTCAGTCGGAAGGTCCCTTTCTTCTAGTTCCTCCTTCAATCCTCTAACTAAAAGTTGGTTTAGTCTCTTACCGGACATTGTAGACTATCCCACTTCTGACACCAGTGTTGCGCCTACAAGAGTAGGTTATAATAGTCCAGGCTAAAACAAAACAACAAAGTCCATTATGCGTACAACTAATCCAGTTGAAACGAGTCTACGTGTTATCTATCGCTGGCGATGTGCTGAACGAACTCGCGGCATCAACAGACCTGGTCTCTCGTTGTCCCTTCTTCCTTCTTCCTTGCGTCGTTCGTCGTTCTCCACTCGAACGTTCGACCTGTTCGTCCGTCCCTTCTTTTCACATCACAGTTCCTTTTATAGGCAGTCTCACCCACGCTAAACCATCGTTTTCCCGCCAAAATGGAGGGTGAAGGTCATTGCGTGGGCGTGCAGGTGGCAAATAACACTATTGCATCACTTGTACTAAGGCGGGGGGGGGGTGAACGACCGAATTAACAATGTGTAGGCGTACAAAAGTGATTGCATCATTCACCTCGGGCAGGGGTGCGAACGGGGGGCGGGGGTGTGAAGCAGAGTTATAACAATATGTTAGACGCTGGGGCTCTGTAAAGGAAACAATTTGATTTTGTAACACACAACAAAGCTTCAATATATGTAGACAGTTAAGATTCCCTGATATCGCATATAATATAGAGATGAAAAAAAGTAACATGCTTCTGCATACGGCTTTTGTTGTGATTGTGTGCTTTCACTAGCAAATGTCAGATGTTCATTGTTTTTTTTTTGTAGGCTCAATGGACTAAGGTAAATTGACTGAGCACGAGATAAGCAGCCCCGTAGCGTAAAAATTCTACAGCGAGGGGCAGGCATTCTACAGCAGGGGCCAGGCAATAGCAGGGTGGGTGGGGGAGCAGGTAATACATTTTACTAAGTAGAGCAAATAAGCAGAGGGGGGCAGACAAAACGTAGGTGGGGCCGGCTCCCCCCCCCCGAACGCTACGGGCCTGGAGAAAAGTCTTGGCACTCTTCGGGTGTTCGATCCTGAGGATCCTCCTCTATGCAGTCGGGTGCTCTACAAAAGCCTGTCACATAGACGAGTTGAGTCATGATGTCATTTTTTTATATCATGACAGTGAACTAACGTAAGGCATGTGAACCAGCTCCGTAGCGTGAAAATGAAAATTTTACAGCAGGGGCCAGGCCAATAGCGGGGGGGGGGGGCAGGAAATAAATGTTACAAACGACAGCAGACAAGCAGAGGGGGCCAGACAAAACGCAGGAGGCCCGCCCCCCCCACCCCCGCATGCTACGGGCCTGATGTGAACACAGCAATATTTGAAAAACGCGTGGTCTTCAAAGCTACCAGAGCCGTTCTAGTAGACGTAAAAACTAGGTCATTAGTTCCCTTACGCCAACTGCTAATAGTTCCCACCGTTCCAACCCCCTTCCCCCACACCAGCAGTACAAGGTATCATATTAAATTTTATGTTAATTGGGTTCCTGTCAGTCATCTTTGTCCCAGGGAGGGGCGGTGGGGGGTGGGGGGTATTAAACCTTCAAAAAAGTTTTAGCCTTTGTGGGGGAACCACACACACACTCACACAAAGCCTATGAACGGATACGATGCAACCACGTGATCCGTGAGTCCATGGTACTTACCATTGCTACCATCTGGGTCAATAGCCCCGATGTGTCTAGCGCAGAAAGCTGCGTCATAATCGCCGGTGACGACACAGGTCAACGTGATCAATGATGATATGAAAATCCACGTTCCACCATCCATATCCGAGGCTTGTCGATTATATCAAGAACTCACTTGATTTTTCAATAAAAGAAAAGAATATACAAATTTTAATCCGAAGATATTTGTTCATAAATAATTCGTTAATATTTCTATGATTCCGGCAAATTTAGAATTGTGTAAGTTATTTCCCTGGCTGCAGAGAGTTATTTCCCTTGCTGTGGTAAGCTATTTCCCTAAGCTATAGTAAATTATTTCCCTTGGTGTGGTGAGTTATTTCCCTTACAAACGCACCAAATGACGTCATAGAAATACACGTAGAAATGCACACACAAATAAAACAATTGATGAATAATTGGAGTTTAATTTTCTTTTTACTACGAGTCACGTTTAATACACCAATGTATAACACTATAATAGTCACAATAAAGTTGTCAGATGAGCACTCATAAAAATAAACATGATAAATCTCCAAGAATAAAATAGACAAGTAAATAATTCAATTACAGAGCACACCAAGAAATAATTAACTGTTTTGTTTAATAAGTAGGTGTGTACTTCCCGTGCTAATTTAGATCTTTATCTCGTGTCATTATCGGTTACAGTTTTTAGTGTTGCCGGTTCAGAACCAAGGTATGGATGATAACAATACACATCTTTTTTTTAAAGTGTGATACTTTCACAGTATGATCACACAGCAGATAGTGAAGATAAAGGTGAAGTTTTCTTCACTTTTAGATGAAAATATTTTAAATTAACTTTTAAATATCAATCTACCAATGCAAAATAATGTCAGAAAAGAAACTTTTTTCTGGTTTTAATTTGTTGTTTTTTTTAAACTAAACTTCTTTACTTATTAATGTTTAGAACACAGGGCCGTTTTAAGGTCATCGTAGGCCCTAGGCACTTTCAAAGTCGTAGGCCCTCCCCGATTTCATTTTTTAAGTATTTCTCAAGAATGCACCGGCACTTATTTGCCATTCTGGCTTTCGTAGTCCCTTGAAAAGCCCGTAGGCCCTAGGCACAGTGCCTACTGTGATACTGTGCCTACTGTGATACTGTGCCTACTGTGATACTGTGCCTATAGGATAAAGCGGCCCTGTTAGAACATATTTATTTCCTTTGTCAAAGTGTTTCACAAGAAAAGGAATTATGGCATGCTCAACCCAAACAGCTATTGGGCCCAACCAGAGCCGTGGCTAGTTATTGCGGCGCCCTGTACGAATTACATTTTATGGCGCCCTAATTCCCAATCTGAAAAGTGCAAAAAAAACATGTAACAGCGTTCTTTCGGCGCCCCTTCCTAGTTCGGTGCCCTGTCCGGCCGCACAACCCACAGTACCCTTCCTACGCCACTGGGCCCAACTATGTTATGTAAAAGTGTTTAGTGCGTTGACGGTTAGTTTGTTTGTTTTTTTTAAACATCAAATTGCAGGGAATCGAACCCGGGACCTTCAGGTTGATAGCTATGTGCGCTATGAATCGCATGACCCATTTTTAATACGCGCTACCGCCAAACATTGCAGCGGGCGGATGGTTGTGTGGTAAAGCAACTCGACTGTCGACCTGGGGGGGGGGGGGTCCCTGGTTCGATATCCGGTGAGGATCGACGGATATTTCAGGTCATGGTGAAAGTTCCCGTTGAATCTCTCGTGGTGCCTCCATGTCCGTTGTGGGGATAACAAAAAAAAAAGAAGGACACGATTAAAAAAAAACCGTTCCATTATTGGTGTATAGGATCTTAGAGATTTCATCTCATCATTACAAGGGGACACCACTCACACTGCCAACCAACCAACCATTATCTCAGAAACAGAGGAACTCTCTACTTCACCCCCCAACCTGATGGTTTGTACAGGTTTTATAAGTGAAACTTTTTTAATTGGGCGAATATCACATGGATGTGTGGGGGGGGGGAAAGAAAATGGAGGGTTTGGGGGGGGGGGGTAGCAAAGGTTATGTAACAGCTAGTTGCTGACACCCACCCAATATGCCCTCTCCTCCCTCCGCCACTGTTGTTCTTATATGCTACCTGAATGCTGCCCCCCCCCCTTCCCTATTTTGAAAAAATTTTGAAAAAAAAAACAAAAACATAGTTATAAGAAAACAGTAAGTTGTATTTTTTTTATATTTGGTCAATTTTACATGCGTGCTAATTTTGAATATGGAAATGTTAGCCGCTCTGAAAATCAATTTCTTTTCCCCATACATTTCAAATTAAACAATGGCATTATAGCATTCAACAAATAAATATAACAATGATTTTTTTTTTAAACTCTGTCACAATAATAATTCAGATCCTTACAGATTTGACCATCGACAGTCAAAAAATTAATAAAATTCGCGTTACAAATATACCCCCCCCCCCTCTCTCCACGCCTCATTTTCGACGAATATGAGGCTGTGTCCATTCTGCAACAATTATCCGTTGATTAGTCTCCCTTTGGTCTGAGGCAGGCGCAAAGAAAACACGATAGTTTATCACGTGATCTTGTTTCGTCACTGCCCTTGTGTTTGTGAGCTTCATTAATTGGCAACATTTTTTGGCTGTCTGGTTTGACAACAAGTCTATTTTGAGATTCGGGAATACTGCCAGCCTGCCGTTTAATGTCATGTGGCTTATCTCCCTTCTTTTTCTTCTTTCTATCTTTAGATTTACGTTTATGAAGAACATCATTATGTGTTGGTTTTGAGGCTATCTTCGACGTCCTACGAATTAAAAAAGGGTGGTATGACGTCATCTAAAAGAATTTTAAAAAAAATATATGCCTATTAGAGTATGGCCTTAAACATTTTATTAGTAATAATATTTATAACAAGGAGAATCTACAAGTACATCTAGCCTATATGTTACGTACTAGCTTGGGATTTTGTAATTCTGTTATGTGATAGGCCAACTTGTGAAACACTGCGATGACGTTTTCTCCAGTTTTGGCGCTCGTCTCATAGCAACCAAACAACATTTCCTTGTCAGCAAACTGAAAATGTGCAAATAAAGAAGCAAAAAAAAAATGTACTTAAGAAACTGGTCTAGCTAAACTGAGCATAGGTACTGCATGACCGTTTGTTCTGCCATGCACTTTGAACCTAGGTGGCATTGGCAGTTCTCTAGGCTCAGGGCGGGTGGCATTTGCTAGGCCTAGCAGGAGTCTGAGATGCAGGGCCGGGAATGTGGGACGTGGGTTGTATGCCTGACTACAAAGCTCACGAAGTGGCGAACTGAGGGGGGGGGGGGCAAGGGGGGTCATTATGCCCCGGGCGCTACTCACAAAGGGAAGCCAAATGGTATATTTTACATATAATATTATATGGTTTTTAGAATGGGGGGGAGTCGCTAAAAAGGTGTTGTACCCCGGGCACGAGTTAAGCTCGCTATGCCACTGGTGTATCCATGGAAGTTCAAAAGTACTAATAAGAGCAAATAGGTATTTCCCTCATGGTGCTCAATCGGAATAATTGGAAGAAATTGCTCACATACTTTCCATTTTTGAGAACATAATGAATTACCAGTGTGGGATGATCTAAATGACTTAATTCAATGTGTGTGTGTGTGTGTGTGAAGTCTCTGTAAGGATGAAATGTTTATCTTTTTAATTCCTACGAACCACTTACGGGGCTGTTTTATGGTGCCCTTCTTTAGTGACATCCTAACCGATAGTGCAATGGCCATGGAAGCACCACAGGAGACATACATAGATGACACCCACACTCCCTCTAGATCAACTGTCACACAGGAGACATAGATAGATGACTGGATACACCGGGACTCGAACACGCAGCACACATCTAAAATCCAACCTCGACCAGTGAGCTACAACCAGTACATTGGGAACCACTCCCACTAGATCAACTGTCTATAACCAGTGATCCATGAACCAGTAAATGTCCACGGGCACTCTTGAATTTTAAGTCCCATTGTGTGTTTTTGTTATTTAAAGACACATTCATTATCCCCCCCTTCCCCCCCCCACACACATGTATATAAAAGTGGAACATGGGATTAGACATGACCCGTTTAGTGATCAATGTGAATAAACTATGGAATAAAGTGGCCCACCTGTAAGGAAGCCTTTGGATTAAGCATATGAATGTAGTGGTCTGCGGGAATAAACTCATGCATAAAGTGGTCCGCCTAAAGGAAACCTATATATTTAGCATATGAGTGTAGTGGTCTGTGGGAATAGGCAACTCATTTAGTGGTCTGTGATGTCCGCAAGGTTTCCCCGGCTACTATTATTGATTATTGTAAATGTGGCCTCCCTACCTCTTCAGCTCTTGCACTGCAGACTTTCTTACTACTGATCAGATCTGCTTTGTTACCCACCAGAATTAGTGGAGTTGGCAAGTAGTTCGACTTTTTAGTTTCCATATCCTGAAAAAAAAATAATTATGGATTGATTCAGTAAGCAAATCCATTATCCATTTTTTCTTGCCGTTTTCTTTACTAAAAACTTCTATTTATTTATTTGATAAACATTTTGTAATCGATTCAATAATTAATTCTCCAATTAATTGATTGTTTTAAAATTTATTTTGAACAAATAAGAATCAAAAAATTATTATAACTAAATAAGGGATGTAGTAAAATAAAAAAGTAAAGTTCCCTTAGCCCTAACGGACCATCGGGGCAGATGAAGTATAGAATACATCTGCTTCTATAACCTCGGCATATGAAGGGTTGTGTGGTTAGCACAACGCCCAGCCGCCTTTACTTCCCCAACTTAAAGTCAGTTACACATTTAAAGCTGGGTGGACTTGTGAGACGACTTTGAAACAAATTTCACCTGGAAAAATTCCCATGGTCCTCACCGAGGACCGAACCCAGGACTCTCAGGTCGACAGTCGAGTATCTACATCACTCGGCCATCCGTCCCACAAATAAGGGATGTAGCCGTGTTTAACTACGACGAACATCACTAATAAATGAGCTACTTCCCTTGCATCAATAGTGCTACATGTAGCCAACATGTTTCAGATCGAGATCTGTGCTAGCACGCGATTACCGCATGCCGGTAGGTCAAATCAGCGGTACACACGCGTGCACAGCAAATTAAAATGCATGTGAATATAGAAATTAGAAAACGGTTAGTTTTAAAAACTCCATTTTTGTTCTAATTAGACAGGTAATTTACTCCCACTGCCTCAGTGCCCATTCCAGTATTATATTATATGGGACCAAGAGGGCCCCCCACCACGACAGTTGCTATTGCTTCCTTATTAATATCCCTGGAAGTCTCTGCCAAGGACAGGAGCACTCCCCCCCCCCCGGTAATTGTAGGCCTACTGCGTGAGAAATTATATTTACCTATGATCGCAACACACACACACACACAGACACACACACTCACACAGACACACACACAGACACACACAGACACTCACACAGACACACACAGACACTCACACAGACACACACACACAGACACACACACTCACACAGACACACACAGACACTCACACAGACACACACAGACACACACAGACACACACTCACACAGACACACACACTCACACAGACATACACACTCACACAGACACACACACACACACACACTCACACAGACACACACACACTCACACAGACACACACAAACAGACACATACAGAGACAAACAGACACACACACAGATAGACAGACACACACTCATATTTATACCCTCTTTGGACTTTAAAAATTTGATTAGGTTTGGCTAATACATTACGTTGGTTATCGTGCGAATCCAGTAACTAATAGATTCGAATGACAGCTCGTCTGTGACGTCATATACCAGAACTAGACCCTGGAAGATAGAAATAAAATTAGGTCATGTAGTACATATAGTGAGACTAGACCAGGGGTCGGCAACCTTTTGAGACGGAAGAGCCAAAAGTTGTTATTTACAATTTTCTCAGTTTTTAAAGAGCCACTAAAATTGTTGTTTCAATATTATGGTATTTGATTAGGATTAGGTATATAAAATAATATAATTATTATTATTTTTGCGCATGGAACTGGAAGGCCACAATTTGACATCAAAAGAGCCGCAACTTCACATCGAAAGAGCCTCATGCGGCTCGCGAGCCGTAGGTTGCCGACCCCTGGACTAGACCCAGGAAGATATAATGAAATGAGGTAAAAATTTGCATTTTGTTAGATTTGACCCTGGAAGATAGAAATAAATTTAGGTCATATAGTACATATAGTAAGACTGGACCCTAGACCAGTGGTGGCGAACCTTTTAGGGGCCGCGGGCCCAATATTCAACCAAAGAACCACTTTATTTATAGCAAAGTGTCCCCACTGCAATTAAAATTAAAGGAAGTGATATTTTAGTCGCGTGCCGACTGATGATGCTCTGCGTGCCGACTGTGGCACGCGTGCCATAGGTTCGCCACCACTGCCCTAGACTATAGAGATAGCATGGGGTGATATAGAACATATAGTACAAAAGTTGTATGTATATATATATATATATATATATATATATATATATATTTAACGACGGCTGTGGTTGTAGGTGATATAGTGGTTCATAAACCTCGCCATTACAGTGAATGTTTGACTTCCCCATATGAAGCTTGGGCATAAGAGCTTGACTTCGGGCCTGATAAAGCTCCTGACCTCTCACATGGGGGGGGGGGGCTCGAACCAAGGATCCTCAGGTTGACAGTCGAAAACTTTACTATGCGAACATCTCATCCCTATTGTAACTGTTTATTGGGAGACATATCATCTTTCTCCATAATGCTATACCAGAAAAATCATGACACCAGTGTCTGGGATTAACCTCAAGACATACGACTGCAAGACAGTTAAGATAGAAAAGCTGTGAAACACATACACACATATAATCTTTCTGTACGATGGGAGTGATAAGGTGAAGGAAGGTAGAAGAGCTGTGAAACACATACACAACATATAATCTTTCTGTACGATGGGAGTGATAAGGTGAAGGAAGGTAGAAGAGCTGTGAAACACATACACACATATAATCTTTCTGTACGATGGGAGTGATAAGGTGAAGGAAGGTAGAAGAGCTGTGAAACACATACACAACATATAATCTTTCTGTACGATGGGAGTGATAAGGTGAAGGAAGGTAGAAGAGCTGTGAAACACATACACACATATAATCTGTCTGTACGATGGGAGTGATAAGGTGGAAGTGTTTACCTGAACTCCAGAATAGTGTTGTCCGGTCATCGATCGAAGTCTTTCGTGTCCCGGAGAATCCCTGCAACACGCGGAGGACATTTGATTGCAAGAAATACGAAATGTTTTAAAGTTGCAGGAAGGTTATTTTTTTTTATTATTGTCTCTGATATGATGATATAATATCGATTGATCTAAAAATCGAATATTACAACATTTTTTTAATACCGATTTCTATTCCCTCCCACCGGAGCCGTATACAGAAAATTTGGGGCAGCCTGTCAGATTGTTACAACTGGGGCCCCCTGTCAGATTATTACTAGAAACAGGAATGTCCCCCTTTGTGGTCATTTTCATCCCTGCCAAAAATATGTATCTTATTTAAAAATTATACTAGGATTACTAGCTTTGGATAGATAGAGAGACAGACAGACAGACAGACAGACAGACAGACTGACAGACAGACAGACAGACAGACAGACAGATAGATAGATAGATAGATAGATAGATAGATAGATAGATAGATAGATAGATAGATAGATAGATAGATAGATAGATAGATAGATAGATATAGATAGATAGATAGATAGATAGATAGATAGATAGATAGATAGATAGATAGATAGATAGATAGATAGATAGATAGATAGATAGATAGATAGATAGATAGATAGATAGATAGATAGATAGATAGATCTGTAAACTACTACTTACCATATCTGAAGCTGCACTAAGGTTCCATCAACTTCAAAAATTCTGCTAATGAAATCCAAACCTAGACAGAAATTTTCACAAGACGCACGTCAAATTCAAGAATTCGTTAAATATATATTACAATACATGTTTATTCTACACCTATATAATCCACTCGCCATATCTATCTATCTAATCTATCTATACAATCTATCTATATAATCTATCTAATCTATCTAATCTATCTAATCTATCTAATCTATCTTATCTATCTAATCTAATCCTAATGTATCTATCTAATCTATCTAGTCTATCTAGTCTATCTAATCTATCTAATCTATCTATCTAATCTATATAATCTATCTATCTATTCATCTAATCTATCTGTCTGTCTTCGCATGCCACTCCTCTATGAGCATTAGATTGATTTTAGCTTATTATGGTAATGAATGCAGAAATGATACGATTAAAATGAGTTCTGCAGCCAGGAATCCTGGTTCCCCCCCCCCCCAAACAAACTTTGACTACAGGGGTCACTCTGTTTTCCTCGTTATTCCCCTGAAATTCGCATCAATATATATATATATATACACACACACACACACACAAACATTTTGAAAGGGACAAAAGGCGGGGTGTCACTCTCCCCCTTGTCTTTTTTGTCCTGGCCATAATACAGATGTTCTAATTCATGTAGTACCCGCACTAAATTAGATCGCCGGCACAAACTTTTGTGAACCACTGCCCAGGAGTGATTCCTTAATCATCTCACGTGTAACCTCTGAAGCCTTGGGGTGAGGCAAATTTGTGGCCATAGCAATGGGTGGGGAAAAAAGATTTGACACCCACTGCCCTAGAGTGATTCCTTAATTGTCTAAAGTTTAAACTCTGAACCAAAGCTATGGCGTGGATATGGACATGGCAGAGGGTGGGGGGAGGGGACAAAAAGAAAAGGTTTGAGACTCACTGGATTAAACTCATCTAACATAATGGTACTCACCAACAGTCGGCACTGGCTTCTCCTTGAAATCCAGGTTGGCCAGTGTCCTCAGCAGGGCCGTCTTGCCCACTGAACGGTCCCCAACCACCAGGACCTTGTAGCACGCGGCACATTCCTTGTCCACTATGGGCATCTCTCCAGCTCAACAGAGTTCATGACCTTTTGACAAAAAAGTACGAACTCGTCAATTGGTGCACATATCAGTAAATTACCGCAGTTTTTGTTGTTGTTATAGAAATGTGTTGAAAGCGGTAATGATTTGCCTCAAAACTGGGTCACTGGTGAGCGATCCAGATACAACACAAAGTACTAAGAAATTGAACGACAAATTCTGTTCATGACTTCAGACTCAGTTTCCTTTCACTTGGTTTTGTCATCGTTTTTTTTTTTTTAAATGATGACTAAGAAACCGAAATGGTGGAAAGGTTTCAAGTATTGTAATTAAGAAGAAGAATAAATTTATCCTAAAACTGAGACGGATCGACAGAAGGATACCATATTTAGAAAGAAAGACATCTAGACACAATGATAGATTGATAGATAGTCTTTATACATAAATAAAAAACTTTATCGATATACTGGATAATAGAGTAAGACAAATGTTATCGTAGGAGGGACATTCAGAATGATAAATAAATCTAGAGATAGACAGCTAAAGATGTATAATTACGGATAAATAGTCGGATAGACAAACACATGATGATAGACATCCAGATAGGCAGGAAAAAATACTTCCTGATCGCAAGCAAGATCTTAGTCATCAGTCAGGTACAAAGGTTATAAATTGTTACACATCAGTGGCGTAGTGATGGGGCAAGGGGGACATCAAGCTCCGGGCGCCACTCACAAAGGGGCGCCAAAAGATCCGCAAAACATATAATATTATATCATTTTATATGGTTTTCAAATGGGAGAGGGGTGCTAAAAAGGTATTGTGCCCCGGGCGCGAGTTAAGCTCGCTACGCCACTGTTAGACATATCTAGTTTATACATACATAGACACATATGCAGTACATAGATAGATAAACATTAAACAATACATAGCCTAGATAGACAAATATGTAAGGTAGTGAAATATGCAGTACATAGATAGATCATAGATTGATCATAGATAGATAAGTACATGGTCTATTACAGTGGTGGCGAACCTTTTTGGGGCCTCGTTCCTAAAATGTAACCGAAAAAAACATCTATTTATAGCAAAGTGGCCGACAATCCGATTAAAATTAAAGGAAGTGATATTTTGGTATATAAGTCGCGTGCAGACTGTGGCACGCGTGCCATAGATTCGCCACCACTGGTCTGTTATGTAGTACACACATAAGTAGAATAATAATAAAAAAAAATATATATTACGGCAAGTAAGAAGCATACTCCATGGCACTAAAGTAAAGTCCAGACACAACGGAACATCAAATGACTCATCAGGTCCAGTGACATGACCATCACTGGTCACAACACGTTTGTTTGACTGGAACCAGAGAAATAAAAAATGGAGGGGGGGATGTGGGGTGGGGGAGGGGAGAATGGAATGTGTGAAGTGGCTGTATGGGCAGTGGTTGCATGTAAATGAAATGGCCAATCAATGCATGCTATCGTGTTGCCTGACCTAGATTATCAAGTTACGAAGCCTTTAATTATTATGGCCGAGTTGGTCAAGCCATGGTGGGAATAATAATTGCCCAGCCCGGCCGTCAATGACAGCATCCAAGTGTTTGGGGGGGGGGGGGGATTCGTGTTACATTTAAACACTTTACTAGGACACTTTATCGTGAAGCCAAGTTGAAGGGAATGACCAACGGACTATAAAAAATAAAAACTTCGAAGAAACGAAAGAAAAAAAAAAGTATACAAGCAGCCAAATTGTAAAAAAAAAAAACATTTTCTATCTATGAACTATATAAATGTCTATCTATCTATCTATCTATCTATCTATCTATCTATCTATCTATCTATCTATCTATCTATCTATCTATCTATCTGTATATCTATTTATCTAACTATCTATCTATCTATGTACTATATGTCGATCAATATATCTATGTTCTAACTGTCTGTCTATCTATGCACTATATAATGCCTATATATCTATGTACAATATAATGTATGTCTATTTATGTAATATATAACGTCTATGTGCTGTATAATGTAAGTGTATCTATGTACTATATAATGCCTATCTATATATCTGTGAACTATATATTGTTTGTCTATCTTTGTACTATATACTGTCTGTCTATCTATGTACGCTATGATGTTTTATTTATCTATCTATCTATGCACTATATAAAGTCTATCTATCTATGTTCTATATAATGTATATCTATCTCAGTGAAATAAATAATGTGACATCGTATCGTGTGACATCACTGTTAGAAATAATCCATAGTACAAGGGCCGAGTGGTGGAGTTGGTTGTTTCCCCTGATACCACGAGTGTACCGGGCTTGAACCCTGATGAATGCTCGACGTAAACAAGTCAAGTGTAAAAACCGAGTCAAAATTTGAACAAGAAACAAGCTACAAATACTTGATTGTAGGAAGTAAAGTTTGCGCATTCCTTCTCCCAACCCCAAACCCCCTCCCTTTGGTTAATCAAATCTATCAGATATATAGGATAAACAGCAAGTTGCTCAGATTGTATGATGTATTATTAAGAAACCATAGACCCACCCCCCTTCCCACTTCCACACAACCACATCAGACACACCCGACCGCAGATTAGATATGTACCCAACCCTTATTGGCTAAAAATCGTAGCCCCCCCCCCCCACCACCACACACAGACACACCCTAACCCATTGAGCTGAATTCTTTGAAGCAAAATGAATGGGGACACGCGCAGATCTTAAAACAAAATACAACCTCTCACTTTTAACCCATTTATATCTTACAAAGCTATAATAAGTTATCTATTGACTGATCCAGTGTCAAGACTCAATCAGGAAGTATATTTACGACATTAGACTGGGAAGCATATTTACGACATTAGACTTGGAAGTATATTTACGACATTAGACTTTGTATTTCAGCCAAGGCCGGTCTTAAGAGTTGTTGAACCCAATGTTGAGCATTATAAACTACACACAAAGATAGCACATATGATTCTCATTGATTTGCTGTGATTTTTTTTGAAGAGAGACCTTTCCACGACAGTGTCCATAAAGCCCCCTGCCCCCCCTCCCCAAATGACGAAACATGTTGAGGGGCAAATAAAGGATGAATGACCATGACAGATTAAACTAACGCGGGGCCCATTTATGCCCGGTGCCCCGTTGGGAGAAATCGGTACAATCAACTGCAGGGCCGGTCCTGTTACCGAGTAGCCTAATATAATAAATATGATCTGAATGGAGCATAGGCACCCTTTAACCTCAAGAGCTGGAGGGGCACCCTACTAGTGTAATTAAGGTATATTCTTATAGAAAGTCTATTTTTAGACTTTCGTAAGCCCCTATATGTTGATGGGCCCCAGACAGAGTGCCAATATGATAAGACGACTATGTAATCAATATTAGTAACATCAGACCATTGGTTGCTCGGAATGTCTTTAGGGAAGCCTTTACGAATGTATAGATTATAAGCTGCCCGTCCCTTCCCCCTTTATAATACAACCCAAAGAATCAAATGTACTTATATATCATTGATTAGCATGGGCCTATTCGCAAGTGCGGCCCATGGTCAAGTTCCCGAAATGCCCCATTCGTCAAGGCGGCCCTGTTTAACAATGTTAAACAAGTTTTTTTTATAACCGTTTTTAGTTTTAACCAGCAATACAACATCAATTTGTTTAAAACTAGTAACATTGTTCAATGGAACAATCTGAGGAGAAAAAAAGTTCATAGCAATCATGACGAATAAACAGCTACGAATATAATCCAATATGAAATTACCACACAAAAAAGTTTGTGAAACATGAAATCCTTCAATTTTTCTTCATTTTTCCTGCAACTTATAAAACATTTCTCGTTGTTGTTATTTGTTGTTTTCAAATGAGTATAAATCTAATTTCCTGTTATTACACCCTGAATCAACAAACAGGTTAAAATATCAAGTATGACTTTGTGAATAGACAGGCCTGTTCTTAGATAGCCAGACATTCATCTGGAACGTGCATCCCAAATTACAAAACAACCTGTTCCTTAAAATAGCACGTCTGCTAGTGTTAGAGATGTCTGAGCACATATCTAGGTCATGTGATGTAGTGACGTAAGCGCTAAAGTGCAGGATAATTTAAGGGAAAAATAAAAAAAAAACTATCAATGTGTCGTCTGTTTAAAGTTTTAATTTTTCCTGCCCCACCACAACTCCATTTAGAAATGATGAAGAGCTAATTTCTTAATTATTATTATTTTATTTTGATTTTCAGAACCAGTTTATTGAAATTCGCACCACAGAATATAAATATATCAGGAAGTGTGATTAAAAACACGTCATTCAGATAGATTGGGCACTTTATTTTGAAATGGTCATGCCTGAGTAGTCTGTCTTCCCGTGCTATTCCGGGTACTCTATTT
This sequence comes from Bulinus truncatus, assembly GCA_021962125.1. Classification (NCBI taxonomy): domain Eukaryota; kingdom Metazoa; phylum Mollusca; class Gastropoda; family Planorbidae; genus Bulinus; species Bulinus truncatus. The sequence continues at coordinate 426,461 of JAGDYQ010000083.1, forward strand.
AGTTGTACCTAAATCGCAGAACAAATGTTTATAATTATAATGTGTGTCTGGTATGAATTTTAAATTAAAAAGAATAATTTTCAAAACATACGAAAGCTTTTATGCCATATGATGCTGTTGGTGACTGTGAACTGTTTAATCATTTTAACTCTGCAGGTCTAGTTATACAGAACCTAATAAATGTCAAACACATTCAGGACGCAAGTAAGCGTGCGCTTTTTTTCTTTTCACTACGCCCGACGACCCCCCCCCCCTGTGGCGTAGTGAGGGGTGAACATCATGCCCCGGGCGCTACTCACAAAGGGGCGCCAAATGGTATATTTTAATATAATATATTCTTTTCCAATGGGGAGATGCGCTAAAAAGGTATTATGCCCCGGACACGAGATAAGCTCGCTACGCCTTTGCCACCCTCACCCCCCGCACACCACTGTGGTCAGTCTTCACCTACGTAACACGACAATACGACGACTCGAGCGTAATTCATGCATCATCTCTCCGGACTCCGTGACTGCCCAGCGATAACAGGTTGGGGGGATCGGGGGGGGGGGAGGGGTTAACGAGGGAAAACGGTAAAGGGGCGCCCGTCGTATGACTCTAATTAGTAATCCACAACATTAACCTCTTCGTGACATCCATAAAAATAAAAAGAAACCATGTTTAAAATTTAGCAGTAAGTAAGCTGACCACTTTAGCTCAAAGTATCTTACGATGGCCAGATTTTTCTGTCTCAGCGGTTCTCGGCCCACGATTTTGAGGGTGGTCGATTAAAAAAAAAAATAAAATGACTTCAATCAAATTGACTTTATTAACTATACCTCGACTTCCTTGCATATACGTCCATATCTAAAAGCCTTTTTTTTTTCTACCTAGGCTCAAATTTGAAAATCCACTGTGTTCATTGCTGCACCTGTGTACTTGTTCAAAACGAGTTCTCTCTCTCTTTTTTTTTTATAACGCCCATTTGTGAACGTCATTACAACATATTCTGCAACTACCTGAGTAGATACTGGAAACGTTGAGCCATGCGGCTGTAAAACTTTGAGCCATGCAGCTGGAGACTTTGAGATGCGCTAAAAAGGTATTATGCCCCGGACACGAGATAAGCTCGCTACGCCTTTGCCACCCTCACCCCCCGCACACCAAAGTGTGCCGATACTTTTATGGCGACACAGCAACAGGGAAGAACCCACAGGGATGAAATCTTTCTCCATAGTCATAAAAACCACGAGAGGGACTTTTTTTTATTTTAACAGTATCTTTCTTTCACCCCCCCCCCCCCCCAATCCTAGCTGAGGTCACGTATCTTGAAGGGTTGGAACCCCTGGTCTTTTGCATAAGTTCAAGATACTTTTAGAGTGTTGGGGGGGGGGGGTGGGGGGGGGGGCAAGAGGGTGCTTGCAGGGATGACCATGTAACGTGCTGGATGAGCCCCACTCCTGATAAGCCCCACTCCGGGTTTGATATACAGTAAATAATACTTTTGTTTTTCAGAATTTCCCGGGGGGGGGGGGGGTAGGGGGGAAGGTTGAAACATGTCTGACACTAACAACAAAATGTTTCAAACTGCATTGATTTTATTTTATTTTTTTTCTGAACTTTTTCCTTAGAATGAGTAAAAAAAAAAAAATTAGCCTTCTGTCAACTGTTTAATTTACATATTCTAATGCAAAAGGTTATAAAAAAAAAAAGTGTGAAAACCTTTGAGATAAATTTAACAACACATCAGACTCGTACAAATGTTTTATCAATGTATAATTTATTTCTCTTAAATAAAAAATATTACATTGCAAATAAAATTCAATAGCCTGAACAAACAAAAAACAAAAGAATGGCTTTGTAAAATGTTTTTCGAAAAAAAAATCTGTAAATAACACAGATGCATGTATAGAAAAAAACAAAAAAATTCAGGATTTCATGTCATTAATTATGTAAAAACTTTACGACGATGATTTCTTGAATTCAAAGGAATAATTTAGATTTTTCTGTGGTAAGAAGGGTTAGCAATATATTCTATTCCAACGAAAAATAGAGGATCCGATGTACAATAATTAAAATACCCAAACCATTTCTTTGATTCGATTCAATATACTTAGCTGCAACATATTTTTCTCACACTGATGAATCAAACTAAAGTTTTGCAACACACACACACAAAAATCACTTTTGAAAAAAAATCACAATGAGCAGGAAATGTATATTTAACTAATTTAAGACAAAGGTCATGGTTTTCATACAAATCTTTTCGTGGATGATTATATAAATACATGTATATGTAATTCACTCAAGAAAATGTATGCTTTGATTATTTATTTCAGCCTCAATTGTATAGGTAAAGGGTGAAAGGACTTCAAGGTTTAGTGGTAAATTGATCAAAAATGTATTCATGATTTAACTATTATAAAACTGATTGGGAATATTTCTAGTTTGCATATATTTGAAGATGCCAATCAATGAGATGTTTCAGTGCTAAATAATTTATCAAAAAAATATATTCTGCACATGTCAATTAAATGTTATATCAATCATAAGAGCATCAGTGGTTGATTTTTTTTTTTAAATATTTGTTTAAGACCAACATGATACAGAACTGAAAATAAAAAAAAAAGCCAATGACTTAATGGGAACATGATGTAAACTTGGTGGATGTGCGGCACTCAGGAGGGAGGGAGGGTGTAAAAAAAATCCTTTGGCCTCACCACGTCGATGGGGCTCACAACCGAAGCACCGACAAGTCACCAATAAAAAAATAAAGTAGGCTGTGTGGTTATCTGGGCCTGGCGGTAGACCACTTCCGTTGCACTGATAATCAAAGCACAGTTTAACACGTCCATGTTTGGCCTATATACCTAATGACATGTACTAAAGAAGCACACACCAGTGTGCGCTAGAAAAAAAAAAAAGAGAACAACAGCTTGACATATATGAAAAAAAAAAATTAACATTCATAAAAAAAATAAATGAGCTTTTGCGCATGAATATGATTTGGGAAAAGAACGCAAGGGGGACATAATATCACAATAAACATGGGAGGTAACTTCTGATTGGCTGGAAGACAATTGAATAAATTCATTTATAAAATATATACTGCCTTTTGTTTGACACCATTCTAAACATTAACACTAATGAGTTTACTCCATAGATTTAAGTTATTTCACAATTTCAAAAAAAAATTACCTTGGTTAGTAATTCACTGTTCATTAGTTTAATTTCATTCATTTTTATTTTGAAATTTAACATATGACTCGTTGTTCGATGTCTAAAAACCAAATAAAAATAAAAAAAACAATTTGGAGTTACATGTGAGCCTGGAGATAAACATTTTTTCATGATTCCATCAGCACCATTGATTTAACCAAAGCCTTTTTTTTTATCACCACTAAGACATAATCATTTAGATTTATAGCTCATAATAATGTATAACTTTTTTTTTATTCAATTAGTCAAAAAGATGAACAAATATGATAACGACCAGTAACATAAGAATCCATAGCTTAAAACTAAAAAAAAAGAAATGTATCCACTTCGGACAGAATTTTGAGCAACGTTGTTGTTTGAAAAGAAAAAAAAAAAATAAAATCTGCTTCAATACTTAAAAAAAAATACTGCAGGTAAAAATTAATATAGTTGAATGGCAAAATGAAACCGATTCATAAATTTATTTTTATTTATCTTTAAATAACACTAATGGGACAATATTGGTTTTAAATAACACTAATGGGACAATATTGGTTTTAAATAACACTAATGGGACAATATTGGTTTTAAATAACACTAATGGGACAATATTAGTTTTAAATAACACTAATGAGACAATATTGGTTTTAAATAACACTAATGGGACAATATTGGTTTTAAATAACACTAATGGGACAATATTGGTTTTAAATAACACTAATGGGACAATATTGGTTTTAAATAACACTAATGGGACAATATTGGTCAGTTCAAGAGATGTCCGAAAACTCAAAAAAAAAAAAAAAAAAAAGTTGAAATGTCTCTTTATGCTGCTCTGTAAAAAACTGATTAAATGCAAGTCCAATCTGTCAAATGTTTTAAAAAAAAAAGGAACAATTAAAACAAAAAGAGTAAAAAAAAAAAATTTTAAAGAGAATTATAGATAATTAAAAAATTATAATAACAGGAACCACAAAACCAGAATAATAGGAACCACATAGCCAGAGAGAGAAATGATATAATCACATCTAAAACACAAATTCATTTACAGATTTGTTACCCAGCTTGAAAGGAAATGGTGAGGAAAAATTCATTAACTTTTAGAAAAGTTAAGTGTCTGAAAGCCAATACCAAATAATGAGGAAAAAGAAAGGACAAAATTTATGTAATGCATTAAGAATACCCGACTATATACAAAGTATCGATAAGGTACGTTGGCAATATCAATTACAGTTCAAATTCTTTCATTAAAATGTACTAAAAAGTGAAAATAAATCTCGTAAGACCATGCAATCATTTACAGAAATTATGATAACTTAGGAAAAAAAAATGTGCGACGATTTTGTTGATAAGCTTTATTTTTTTCTCCACATTCATCAATGAATGCTGTTTGCAGACATGTTAAATAACGCTATACTTTGTTCAATCAAGCAAATAATGAATTTGGGTGATATCCTACATCCAGAATGTCATGTTGCCATTCTGTCATGTCACAAATTAAAAGAGATACTTAAATGGCACCCACGATTTTTTTTTTTAAAGTCTTGGGAAATATCTATAAATATTCATATGATTTACAGAATTATCTTTTACTTTTAGAAAATTTCAATACAGGTGTTCTTAATTTTTTTTTCATTCAAATTTTTTTTTTATTTCATACTTTTGCCATAGATAGTACACGAGTGTGAAAAATTTCATCTTGATAGGACAGAGCATGAAATGAAAAAATTGATTTCAAGATTCAGAAAAGATAAAAAAAAATGAACACCCAGAAAACAGAACAGCTTAAATAAAATATAAAAAATTACGACAGAAAGAGAACTGAGTACAATTTTTAAGAAATTACCTCTATATAACCAGTCAGTCCCTAACAATGAAGACCTCCAGTCATAGATAACTGACAGCACTGCCACCATTGATAAAGGCTAATGACAGAAAAGGCTGCTAGAAATGCATCAACATCTTGAAGAGCCATATTAACTATTAGTACCTTAGTAACGATGTCTCAAATGAGGCAATGAAAAAAATGTAAAAAAAAATATATAATTTTCACACATCACTTTGTCAAATATATAAATTTAGCACTCTAAGGAGTGCACACATTGGTGATCTATTTCTTGGTATTATTACTACGTATGCAGGGATGCCACAAGTTAATATTGGGCCCCCTGAAAATCTCCACCCAATTAGGGCCCCCTTCAGATCACGCCCACATCAGTAGCTAAAGTTATTAGAGTATTCAAGGGCAGGGAACTCTAACATGTCCTCAGGTTGCCCTCCCTCTTGTGGCAGCCCTGTTCTAAGCTTAAAGAAAATGGCTGAAATGAGCATCCTTTTGATGTGCTTTGTACTTATAATTGTGCAATTTAGAGTTTGTGATAATTTCCTCATATTTACCATGGTATCTTTACCTTTTTTTATGTATCTTTAATAATGATACCTGGAAATAAGACTTTTGTAGATAATCTGTATATCTATCATGTATCATCAGCTAGTGGAATAGATTGATCATATAATTTATACACAACACCAACTGATGAACAAAGAACTGCTCAGTACAGCATTGAAGTGGCATCTGATATTAGATAGAAAAGTATAACTTTCAACAGCAGTTAATCAGAGATATTTTAATAAAGACTCAACGGTTACATATGGACCTGATCAAGAAGCAGTGTAAAAATCACAAGAAATAACAGTAGAATTCATTCATCACAAGAAATAACAGTAGAATTCATTCATCACAAGAAATAACAGTAGAATTCATTCATCACAAGAAATAACAGTAGAATTCATTCATCACAAGAAATAACAGTAGAATTCATTCTTCACAAGAAAGAACAGTAGAATTCATTCATCACAAGAAAGAACAGTAGAATTCATTCATCACAAGAAAGAACAGTAGAATTCATTCATCACAAGAAATAACAATAGAATTCATTCATCACAAGAAATAACAGTAGAATTCATTCATCACAAGAAAGAACAGTAGAATTCATTCATCACAAGAAAGAACAGTAGAATTCAAAAAAAATTTAAATCACAGTGAATGGAAATCACCAGACAAGAAAAAAATTGTCTTGGCTTAAAATAAATTATGCTTAATTATTTTTAAAAAAAAAAGGACAACAAAGAATATAACGTATAATAATTATAATAATACTGAATACATACATCATTCTATAGAACTGAATTTTAAACAGAACTTTAAAATATGATTCTTAGTTCCAATGAAAGAAAAATGAGTTGTTTTTTTTTTTTGGATGAAGTATTTAAAAAAAATTTTTTTTTTACGTTGAGAAGCTATGGAGTAAACAAAAGGATATATGAAATAAAAATAAACAAACTTAAGAAATATATATAAAAAAAAAAACACCAGTAACGTTTACTTTTCTTTATATACACATGTATATATATATATATATATATATATAAATACCTTGAAAAATCTTTGAATAGTAAAGCAAATATTAAACGCAGTAGTCTTAAAAATACTAGCGGTTTGATAAGTGGTATGGATTTCGGTAAGCAAGATCAACAAATTTTCAAAGTACAAGAGATGAGCTATTCTGACGACATGTAGTTTAACCAATTTGTGACAGAATTAATCAATAAAATAATAGTACTCAACTGGGGGATATTTTGATCAGTTAAAACATGAAAAAAAAAAAAAAAAGGCTTTCAACAATAACAATATTTTAAATTGCATCTTCAAATCGTTTACTAGTCTAGCATGTCTGTAAAAGGTGCTTGCGTTGCTGTGTGGTGATCTGAAGATGTTAAGCAATCAAATTCATAAATGGTGATCAGCAGTAGTTGATATAAACAAACAAGAATCTTGATATAAATAACATACACATCATTCTGACCTGTGCCTATCCATAAACGTGCATGTAACCTTCAGAATGACTATCTGAACACACTAAAAAAAAAATAAAAAAAAAAAGGAAAAACATCATCTGATATCGTTCGGCCTAAACATCAGTTCCAGCTGACGTCGTAGCCTTTCCAAGATGAATGAGGAGCTAGATATACCCGTCTTCCATTGAACATGAAGCTCACAATGCCGTTGTAGCCCATCCTGGGCACCCCTGACTGGAAAGTGGAAAAAAAAAATTTTTTAAACCATTATTGGATGTAAACAAAAATTAACATTTTATTCTAACCTATTTTGAAAACAACAAAAATACTGAATGATGATACACTGTGGAGCAACATGGAGTTGATGAAAAATTCCATTTCACCTTAAAGTCTTCCATGATTCCAAACTGTTTTGCTAAATTAACAAAGCTGGTTTTATCAGTGTATTCAATACGCACAACCTTTTCTGACACTCTTTGATTGTTTGCCACGTCTGCTCCACTTAAGAGTGGTGCACTGTACACTTTTTGGGTAAAGGTTGAATTATAATTTTCCTGTTAAAACAAAAAGAGTAATCTTACAGTAAAATCAAATAAGTATCAGAATAACAATACATTCTGCAAGCAAATTATTAAAGAGAATGAAAAATTATTTATGAATAAAATAAATGCTTTAAAAACTTTGGAGTGAGTGGAGATTTTTTTATACTTGATATTTTCTTTAAAAAATATTGCCATGTAAACATTTTAAATTTATTGTATCCTTCCTCACGACATTATAAAAAAATTTTTAATAAAAACTAGTGTTACATGTATTAAAGGGAAAGACTGAAATAACTTCTTTGACCACAAAAAAAAAAAGACACAAATATTTTACAACTACAAATCAAATTATTCCCAATTCAGGAATTTGTAAGCTGTAAATTTTGATAAATTAAACAACATAAATTGAAAAAATTAAATAATGCATCAAAATTTTATGTTCATGAAAATGAAAAAAAAAAAAAATTATTTATTTTAATTAATCTTTTTTAATCTTGGTCATTATTTTAAGGCTGTTTGCCACATTTTGTTGGATTCTCCCAGACAAATAATTAAGCAATAAAAAATATCAGAAAGAAATATTTTTTGGACATTTATGCTAATTAATTCAAAGCCATTTTTATTTGAATTGTTCCCACTTGAGCTTTATTAGACTCGGTTATTTTAATTTGTAAAAAAAAAAAAGAAAAAAAAAAGGTACTTGAAAGTTTCCCAAAATGTGCAAAGTGAGTTGAACACCTAACAAAATGATTTTTTTTTTTATAAATTTAACTAAAAAAAAGTTTTAAGATATTCATCAAATATTAAAATGACTTTAAAAATGCAAGGATGGCCAAAAGTGGCTCTTCAATAAATTTTTGTACGGCTCTAAATGTGGCAGCCGTCCTCTTAATTTAATTAATTTTATTCACTGAATTTTGACCAACTGACTGTGGTGTGGCCCTTCAAAGTATTTTACTATATAAATAAAAAACCCAAAAGTATGGCTGTCATCAACTTCTTCTTGGTCACCCAAGATATAATACTTCACACAATTTTGTGTATTCTACACAATTTTACACAATTTTTATGTAGTCAAACATTATAACACCAGTTAAAATTGTAGTATTTTTAAATAGTTAAAAAAAAAAATTCACTTATTTTAACAAACTAATAAATGGAAAAAAATTTTACAAAGTAAAAATTGCTGCATGAAATTGTTTAGCATATACTTATTATGTATAAATATATGGAAAAATATTTGATTTCTACATATCTGTGAATATGTACCAAATTCACAGTTCAAAATATTTTTTAATTTTTAGTATTTTGTTAATGGACTACAAAACATGCTTAAACAGGGAACAAGGCATCATGCATACTATGTCATTCTGCTACTTGCTAATTAAATGTGGTAATGAGTATGTGTTTGTCTCGTAAAGTGCAGCTTTGAAAATTATTTTTAAAAAATCATGAGCCAAATGTTTAACAACCATAAATAAAGTTGTTAAATTAACTCAGAAATTTCAGACTTATGGACACCAATTCAAGATACCTTGGACAACATGAATAAAAAATGACATGCTAAAAATTACACATTCAAATAAAGAATGATATCTTTTGTAAAATGTTAAAAACCATTACCAAAATATTAATTTTCCCTCATGTTAGTCAAATATCCCAATTTCATTAAAATTAAAAAAATCATGTTCAGTGTTCCACACTCTGTCATCCTGCTTGCATAGTCATTCAATATGGCACTAAGCGGTTTTCACCGAAACCAGAATTATGAAAAATAAGGAAGGAGGAGTGTAAATGAGATAATTGTGCCTCTAACGGCATTCAACCCAGGCATCATCTACTCTGCTCAAAATGCAATTCGTGTATGAGGTGAGAGGGAGTAATATGAATGAATAGAAATGGAATCCGTAACCTGTTTCATTACTTCACCACATCTACAAACCTCCTCTATCATCAGAGAGCTTCAACTGGTACTCATAGCTTTTAGAAACAAAAATCTTTAGAAAATACACAGCTAGTTTTAACTTTTTTTTAAACAATAATAATCATTGTATTAAGTAGGCTAGTTTACAATAATATAAAAAAAAATTGCCCACAATGTGCCTACCTTCTGTAAGTAAGACAAATCCAACTTTGTGAAGGGAACAAATTCACTATTAAGCTTAATGTGTTGTAGATATTTATCAAAGAATGCCCCACTGTGAAAATAGTATCATCAAAACAACATACTGTTGGGTGAAGCTTTTCAAATTTAAATATTAAAAAAAAAAAAAAAATATTTGGTCACTCAGACGCACTTCAGGCTGAACTTTGAAGTCCTTGACGGGAATCCATTCTGAAAGTTAGCAATGCACTTCACCTCTAGCTTGCAACTTAATGAAACTAAGTTGAACAAGATGTGAGGGAAATTTTAGCTAACACAATATCTTAAGGACAATCTATAGTTCAAGGGAATCATGAACTCAAGTTTCTAAATGTTAAACAGAAACCAAATGGTGTCAAAAAATGTACAAACAATCATCCATTAATTAAAAAAAAATCACCAAGACAAAAGCCAAACAGCAAAAAAAATTATTATTTTTTCTGTGAATAATTAGCAGTGCACTGCTGTGCATTACAATTTTATCAGGAACACTTTTTATATATCTGGTCTGTGGTCTTTAATCTAGGAGCCAAATTTAAACAAAATAATGGTGGAACAAAAGTACCCCACTTTACTTGAGCACAAATCAAATAATGGAAACACTAGCATATGTCGAATCATAACTACATTTCGCATTGACAACATACAAGTCATTCTGTTATTTTTGGAAAAATAACACTAAGATGCAGCATATTCATTTCCCAAAATTCTAAAGTGCATGCAATTAAAAAAAATAGTTCTGCTGGGCATTTTAGATTGTCAACATGCACATTATATTGTTAACAACACACAGACGAAAAAAAAAATATAACATTACAATAATAGGTTTTAAGTCTTACTTGCTGACCCCTTTAGCACCAAATGTTTTGGTACGACTTATTTCAGGGCGAAGACATTGTCTACCTTTTCTCTGGTCTGGGTGTCTCATCCAATCATCCCAAAACCTATCGAGAGATATTTCTTTTAAACTATATTTTAACTTAGAATGTATAAGATTTAAGAAAAGAGCCTCATGTGCAGAAATTTGTCGTGTCTGACTTGGATAAAACATATTTTATAATAATTACTTTTTCCACTATAAAATGATCTAAAAAATGAAATACCTCGCAATTAACATTAAAAAAAATAATCTAAATTTCTCCAACACCTGAAATCCAATACATATCACCAGAGATGAGGAATCATAAATGAGTTTACTATTTCTACTCACGTTGCCGGCCATTTTGATCTAAGCTCCATCCAAATCTGCTTCTCCAGCATCCAACCCAGACCTGGGAAAAAGTCTGAGCGGTAGAGTAAGGCTGAAAGAGCAAAGAATGAATTTTTTTTTTATAAGCTTCAGAACCAAATCCAACAATGGTAACAATGATATCCTCAGAAAAGACCAAGGGGACACTTTATTCTGCATGATCTGTCTTCAAAGAAAAAAAATTGATAACTCGTCTTGGAACAAAAAAAAAAAACATTTATTTCTTATCCTTACTCCTTAATTCTGTCCAGCCAGATTACTCTGTCACATGGGATGGGAATGAGACAGAGACAGGTTGTTGATTATTTTTTTTTTATTTCTCACTATTAGAACGTAAGATACTAAGCTTTGACTTCTTTCAGCTAATTAAAATTATATTAAAAAATAAAGAATCACCTGGAATAAATGGATTCAATCCTACACAATCAAATAAGATCCGATGCAAGAAATAAAGAAGCAAGATTACCTGCTTCTTCAGACACTTTTCCAGTCATGCCATTATCATTCCATGCCGAGACACACCATAACTGTGAGTCCCCGTGCAAGATGGGGCGCAAGGCAGAAAAGTACTCATAGAAATCTGGTGCCACCTCAATGTCATCTGCAGAGTAAAATATTATTTGACTGATTATAATCGTCAACCATTTGTATACAAAATACAAGACCTGTCTTCAATAGGCCTCTATAATGTTAGATGTAACTGATAGACTTCGCAGCCGTAATTTTGTTCAATATACTTTATCAAAATATATTTGGCTAAAGCAAAAATCTCTCAAATATAGTGGAAGTGTCAGCAGATAACCTCAAAACTGAAGAAGCTGGAGTTCTATAAATGTTTATTTATAGCTCCACCCAGACTGGAGTTGTTTTTTTTTAAAGGATAAGATGTTTATCTTTTAGATCCTGTAAACTACTAATGGGATGTTTTTGTGATGCACTTCTTTCAACACGGCAGGTGTAAGAGAGAGTTGAACCTGGTAACCCTCAGCATGTAGCCAATGTCTCACTACTTCACCCCGCGCAGCCACTTTCTTATCTGTGAGGTCCGTATAAGGATGAGCTGTTATATCTCTTAGATCCTTTAAGCCACTAATGGGACAGTGGTGCGATGGCCGTGGAGGCACCATGGGAGACAAAGAAAAAAAACTTGCCCCGTGTCCTGAAATGAACTATTGGTTCTAACAAGAGATCGATAGGACCGCTCAGCCATCCCACATTCTTAAAGCCCACATACCACTGAACCACGCTAATTCTACCATTATCTCTGATCTATATTTTTTTTAATCTACTATTACAGTCAAGTAATTCATAAATGTTTCTTTTGTGCTGTAATTTTGTGTAATGTACCATTTAAAAAAAAGAAGAAGAAATAAATACAATTTCTGTCCACAATATAAGATAAATTATTTATCTGTCAAAACACTCATGTACCATATTGTACACAATACAAGAGGAATGCTGAGAATATGAAATAAACAAAACACACAAAACTCTTGATTAATTCTTACAATAATTATTTTTAGTTCAATGAAAAATGATCATGCAAATGATAAAAAAAGGTATTTTCAAACAATTATTCTTCAAAAGCGAAACGTTCACAGGTCAATAATTAATCTTTTACGCTTTTCTGCTCATTAAAACATTTTTGTCTCTACTTCCTCCCACTAAATCATCATAATTATAACGGGAAATAATAAATAGTTTATCCAATCTTAAAAGTGAATAAGCATTGTAAAGATTACTTTGTTGTAAAAATCAAGCTTTATAACCAAATTAATATAAAATTTTATTTATCTTAAAAAAATAATATATTATTGATTACTCAAAGAGATAAAACTGAATTAGGACAGTCACGATCTAAGTATTTAAGAATCTACTGTAACAGATTATAATAATAATTCTGAATTTATTAAGCAACTCATAAATCTGAATGAAATAAAGATCCAGATTTTATAAATGGTAGAAAAAAAAAAAAGCAAAGTAACAAATTCAAATGTTAGCAACAATGGAACTCTGTCGAATTCTTTTTGAAAATTATAATACAAACAGTTATGATATAAAATATTAAACGAAAAACAAACAATGCTAGAAATAAAAAAAAGTTCTCAAAAAAAAAAAAAAAAGAAAAAAACTTAACAAGGTTTCAGTTAATGTCAATTTAAAATTGTGAAATAAAAGGTATTTTACCTGAGTCTTACGGCTGAGAAACAAAACGTAAGCAACAGAATATTTAAACTGCACCTGAGTTTGTTTGCACACAGGTGAAAGAACAATATACTTTTTTTTTAATCTACATCATTTCCTAACATTACATGATCGCGGTGAAATAAAATATACAGAATAAAAAAAAGACAGCAGGATAGCCATAAGTATGCCCTTCCTTGATTAAAGCTTTAAATGAGATGAAATGCGCATGAGAGCAAAATGAAATGTCTGAAAAGAAAACTAAGAAAAGTAATTATTAAATATAAAAAAAAAAACCCACATGAGTCACTACCCCACATGTTTGGATCAAAAATTGCATTTAGTTACCAGTATATGGATTTAACAAAAAATCATCCCATCCAAGATCTTTTTAATCAATGACATGAGTGACTGATCATGTCAGCTGGTTTAATGAATTATTGCATTTAGTTACCAGTATATGGATTTAACAAAAAATCATCCCATCCAAGATCTTTTTAATCAATGACATGAGTGACTGATCATGACAGCTGGTTTAATGAATTATTGCATTTAGTTACCAGTATATGGATTTAACCAAAAATCATCTCATCCAAGATCTTTTTAATCAATGACATGAGTGACTGATCATGACAGCTGGTTTAATGAATTATTGCATTTAGTTACCAGTATATGGATTTAACCAAAAATCATCTCATCCAAGATCTTTTTAATCAATGACATGAGTGACTGATCATGACAGCTGGTTTAATGAATTATTGCGGATGGTGTTTTGAGAGTCTGGCAAAAAAAAAAAAAACTCTTTTGGTGAAACATAAACACCAGGATAAATAGCTAGAGCCCCGGATCTGAATATTAACATGGATTTTATGAGGGGCGAATTAATCTCTGCAGACAATTAGGGATTAAGACAAGAACAAAAGACGAACTGAAAAAAAAAGATTTGAATCAATCAAACTAATTTACAGTATTTTCTTAACAGATGTCAAAATGTTTACCAAAAAAACTCATCAAAAGAAAACCATCAAAAGAATTTTAACAAAAACAACCTGCCGCTAATGAAACAAGTAAGGAAACATTTAAAATTGTTTTGAATTATATTGATTTATCTGGTATGCAAATTAGTCAAAAAATTTGGAACTGATGATTTTTTTTCCTTTATCTATTATGTAAGTTTTTTTATTTAATTGTTTAACAAACTATCACTAAAGATGTATTATAATTTAAGAAATTAAAAAAAAAAATTTAATGTAAATGATAACATATGGATGCTTTCACATTACCTTCTACGATAGCAACAGCAGAAAAATTAAAGACTACAAAGATCTGGTCCAGAGCCCACTTGTAATGCCGAGCAACTTTGTAATAGTTCACAAGTTTGGAGTGGACGGGTGGCACAGTAATGTCACTTTGATCTGGTTGCTAAAAAAAACGGAACAGAGGAAAAAAATGCTTCATGACACAAATTAGTTAACCATGAATCTTTATGAACTTTGAGAATAAGTGACTTTTACAATTAACAATGGGATTACACCTCTAATAACAGTACTACAGTAGCCAAAAAGTGACTGTTAAACCTGCAAGCAGCTCTTTAGTGAGTTAAGTATGGCTCACAATGAATACTTTTTCCCCCTATTATTTCATTAGTGGGACGAATGGCCGAGTGGTGTAGATACTCGACTGTTGACCTGAGATTCCTGGGTTCGATCCTCGGTGAGGCCAATGGAATTTTTCCAGGTGAAATTTGATGCAAAGTCGTCCCACAAGTCCACCCAGCTTTAAATGGGTACCTGACTTAAGTTGGGGAAGTAAAGCCGGCTGGGCGTTGTGTTAACCACACAATCCCTTCATATGCCGAGGTTATAGAAACAGATGAATTCTACACTTCATCTGCCCCGATGGCCCGTTAGGGCTAAGAAGGGAACTTTACTATTATTTCATTATTTTTTCTAAAATGAATATGGTGCATAAACGTATATATATGTGCATCCTTAATTAGCTTCCCTAAATATATTTTTACTAGATGTATTTAGAAAAAATAACTGTACACAATTTACTTTATTTTTTGAGGACTAGCATAATCAATCTGTATGTCATTACTCATTAATAATCAACAAGATGAAAGTTTCTGCTTTACTTTTAATCCTACTTTAGATTTTTTTTAAAAATCATTGTAGGCCACATGTAAATGGAAGTTTTTTTAAAGATCATAAAACAAATCTGTGACTTTATAAGGTATGTATGTTTGAATATTTTTTCATTGTCTGCAGACAAGAAATAAATTAATGAACATATCAGTAAAATATTCCAATTATTATTTTTGATTCCAAGAAATTCAATACATGGGAGATAACAGAATGGTAAACAATTTTTTTTAAATGTATATTGCCCAGAGATTGGTAGAAGAAAGAATATTGATTAAATTAGTGTATCAACAGAATATCAAAACAAAATTCAAATAAAAAATTGAGTTAATTTTTTAATAACTGGTGATTATTTAAATCCCTGTAAGGATGTGATGTTCATCTCAAGATCCTATCAACCAGGGGTGGGAAAACTTTTTCTATGGAGGGCCACATTGAAAACTTGATTGTTATATAAATATAAATTTTGTCTACTTCAATTACAATTTACAACCTATAAAAATATGAATTAAAGATAATAACCTTTTATTTGTCATTTAATTTCAAATTTACGCTTCATTACACATGCACATCACATTTTAAAATACGAACATATACATGCAAACGGGCTACACAATATACTCAGCAGGGCTGCATGCTGCCCGCGGGCCGTAGTTTGCCCACCATGGAATATATTTACAATTCAAATTAACCATAAATGCTTTTTTTATCTTTACATAAGTCTATTACCCTGGAACATCTTTAACACAACAAGAAATATTAGCGGTGATACAGATCTAATCTGTGAGAACAGAAAACTACTGATTGAAGAGACAAAGTGATATATTTACAGGGAGGTAAAAAATGTCTGCCCTCACCTTGATAAATGTTACACTATGTGTATGGATATATTTTCTGATGACTTCTGCTGTTTCTGAATGGTCACAGTCTTGGCTGACAACTATTGGAAATCGATCAGCAGAAGGTCTGTATCTAAAAATATAAATAGAAAATGTCCAATAGCTTACAGATAAACAATTGTAAATATATATGCATGCATGAAAGTTAAGCTTACAGATAATTGTAAATATATATGCATGCATGAAAGTTAAGGTTCAAGAGCCCCACAATGTATTTGGTTCAAGAAAAACTTAGTCTGGTGTCACAACTTAATGTTTTTGACTAAAAACCAAAGAAAAGTTTTAAAATACACAAACAATTCAATTCACTTATTCATATTGTTTCTTTGTCTTTTTAAAATTGGCAGTCAAAGCTTCCTAAACAAAGGGAGATAACTATAAACTTTGCTAGCAACGAAGAAAACTGGTTTCAGTATTCACAAATTTTAAACAAATTATTTTTTTCTAATAGATGAAAAAAATGAGAGCTGTTTGCAAGCATTTTCTCCAGAATTCTGCTAAAATAGTCAGCATGTGTAAATAAAACATTTATTTTTCTTAAATATTTTAAGGCGTCAATTAGTTGTTTTTTTTTCAAAATGACCTACAAAGATGATCAAGATCTCCTGAACTATAGAAAAACACTAATTACATTTGGAGCCAGTTGTATTTGGAAGCTTTAAAAAAAAAAAGGCTGATGTCACATGCAAAAACGCTTGTGGGGTAGACTGGGTGCTGTAGGAGTTTAATGATCAAATTTGTGAATCCACTGTACATGTATATTACTAATGCTGTATAATTACTTCTAAAAAAAACTACATTTATCTTAGTTCCTTATATTTACTGCATACATATCATAATAGATCATTTGTAAACCAACTCAACAAATATTGTTTTTACAATTAGAGTTTAAAAAAAAGAATATAGAAACATATGTGCCACATAAAGGAACTTTAAAAAAAAAAATTTCCTCAATCCTAAAGACGCATTGGGGGGCAGATGAAGTGTAGAATTATCTGTTTCTGTAACCACAGCATATAAAGGGATTGTGTGGTTAGCACAACGCCCAGCCACCTTTACTTCCCCAACTTAAGTCAGATACCCATTTAAAGCTGGCTGGACTTGTGGGACTTAGACCAACTTTCATTAGGACCTGAAAAATTCACCTTGGTTCTCACAGAGGATCAAACCCAGGACTCTCAGGTTGTCGAGCATCTATGCCGCTCTACCATCCATCCCACTCAAACTGATTTTAATTAATTTTACAATAGAAAAAAAAAATCTCTTACTCTATGAGTTTATCTAGAGCTGTACTGACTGACACTCTGTTACATGCCATCACAAGAATTGGCAGATAACCGCCCCTTTTTCCTTTTGGCAAATACGTCAAGGGGTCTGTGATGAATAAAAGGATTAATGAATTCACCAAGAAAAATTATGTGAAACACAGGGTTATACTCATAAAGCACATCTTTTTAATCATTACAAGCAAAGATAATGTTTGATGATAAAGACATGAAGTATAAATAGCACAGCCAAAAATATAACCAAAAAAACTTCACACTCACTTGCTTGTCTTAGCTTATGTAAAAGATTGCTGTTTGACTCCGAATTCTGCTTTACAAGCATTTCCATCAACTTCAGTCTATTTTCTATTTCACTCTGCTTTTGGTTTAGGGTCTAGAGTATTAAAAGATTATTTAACATCATAAATTAAAAGCAGAATATGGAATTGTTATTGTTTATATTTTTAAATAGATTGGAAAAAATAAAGGATGACTTCACATCAATCCATGACATTTAAGAACAGAAATTGAAATAGGTAAATTTACCGACTGTTGTGAACCAAAACATTTTTAAATATACTTTTTGTTTTACAAAATAAGTACCCATATTAATTTTTAATTTAAATGTAACTGCTGAAAACTCACCAACAACATTTCTTTTTGAGCCACAGAACGATAATAAATAAAGTTCACAATCAATACTGCAAAACCCAAAACGAGTAAAATGTGAATAACTGGAAATCGTCCTTTAGTAAGTTTGCGCATTCCTTTTATTAATGTACATCAGAATACATGAATTTACTGGATTCCAAGTATGATCAAGTAGATCCTACAATTAAAAAAACATCTTATTGTATTAATATTAGTTATCAATGAAATATGAATACCTGAATTCTAAATTGCCTACTTTTAGTAACTTTCACATCAATCAGTATTCACCGTGCTACAAATAATAAATTATGATTTGCATAAGTTAAGCAAAATCAGTAGTAGAAAACAAAGTTCCCTATCCCCTTTACTAAGCCTATAGGACCATCACAAATCAAGGCATATAAAAATTAAGGTAATGGGTTCTGTGATTAATCCAATGGCAACACCCAACTGCCTG
Organism: Bulinus truncatus; assembly: GCA_021962125.1. Lineage (NCBI taxonomy): Eukaryota > Metazoa > Mollusca > Gastropoda > Planorbidae > Bulinus > Bulinus truncatus. Next base: position 445,030 of record JAGDYQ010000083.1, read on the forward strand.
TAACTAGTGTAAGGTGTACCCATATCATATAGGCACTTGTTACTCGACCCACTAGGGGGTCGACTACTAGCATATGTACGGTCGACCCGTTAATTTTTTTTCTGTTTCTGGGGATTTTCACGCAAATTGATATCTATCTCTATCCCTAACCCTATCCCTAAAAAAAACAAAAATTTATATATGTCATGTTCCTTATATAATGGTTTTGGCTGGTCTTCTAACAAGTGCGTATCATATAATAGGCATTATAGCTGTGTGGACATAGGGCTGGCGACTTTTAAAAAGCTTTCTCTTTCAACAGAGACCTTCTAGTAGTAATTGGCTTTGTTAATGTTTAAGTTTTTTTTTTTTTTAGTTTGATACTGACTAATTAATTTCTAATGCAATAACAGTCAAAGTACTCAAAAAAGTGACTGTCTCAATTGCCTGCATTGGCTTCACTCAGTTACTTTTATTTAGGCATTAGCTTAGGTAATAAGTAAACTATATAATTGACAATCTCAATTACAAGTAGACTACATTAGACTTGAGTTTAAACAATTCATTTATACTTTACCATTATTTGAATTATTATAATGTGCTGAACACTGTCAATAACGTATCTCGGAATCGGAATACATTATTAACTAAATAATCTTTCATTTTCAAAGATCAAATAATATGCAACAGCAGGTCAATAATTTAGAAACGTGTACATCAACAACAATTTTAGTTATACTACCCCCTAAGCCCCCTTCCAAGAATTTATCAACACGTTGTCATTATGTCGTTATAATTTACGAATTTTAAAGATATCTAGTGCCATTAATTTAATGGTAAACAAATAAATCAACAGTTTCGCTTAAAAATATGCATTCGGGTTTTTAACAAATCACAAGCAAACTAGGTAATCGGTAATCATTCGACACGTTGACACGTTGTTATTTTTTTTTTATGAATTATCTTACCACCCCGGTTATATAGTTAAGTGTCATTAACCATACAACCGAGCCATCGTACTCTGTAGTTAAGCTCTTTAAATATAGGACCCAATGAGCCCCCGACTAAATCTGTGAATTCTCTTAATATTAAGTTTTTGTAGAAAGAAAAGTATATATTGATTTTTGTATATACCAGTTGCATCAAAAAAATATACGTGGACTTGGGTGACAGCTGATATGCGTACTTTATTATGCCGTATGGTTTCTTTGTGATATATATGGACCATTCGATGGTGATATAAACTATACTCACATCCAGTGCCGCCGAGAGGGGGGGGCAAATTCCCAGTAGCCCGGCGAGTTTTAGGGGCCCGGACTGAGCTGGCCAATCTATGTTTGAAAATATTATTATCAGTAAGGGGGAGGGGGAGCGTGACAGCCCTGCTCAGGGGCCCGAAAATTATGTCGGTGGGCCTACTCACACTCCCTAGGTTCATCCTCAGGCAGCCTCATAAAAGGCTCATCATCATCATATTTTTAACCGATGTGGTCATTGGGGAGGGGGGACGCATGGACACCTCAACAGACGTATTTCTCCATAGTTGATTACCCTGCGCGCCTGTCTTTAATTCATTCATTAGAAGGCTACACATGAAATGTCTTTAGTTCATTCATTAGAAGGCTACACATGAAATGTCTTTAATTCATTCATTAGAAGGCTACACATGAATAAACTGCATTATTTCAAAAGAAAAAATGCGGAGGCGTACCTTGGGGGGGGGGGGAGGGGGTCCAATTTCAAAAGTAGGCCGGGCCCCAGCTTGATGGGCCCCCCCCCCCAAAATTTTTTTTTACATTAAGTACATTATCTCATGTCATGGTGTCGAATGTCAAAATACAGGCCCCCCCCCCAAAGAGGCCGAGCCCCCGGGCCCCCAAATCCCACGGTTTGGCACTGAACATTTTTTAGTAGATCTAAGCATCTTTCACTTTGTGTAATATTTCAATATTAAAGCAGAAATAATACGTGTTTTTTTTTGTGATGTGCACTGCCAGTGCACGGTTTGTGTATAAGGTACACAAGCTAAGCTATAGCTTAGGGGCCCCAAAAAATTGTCCAGGAGAGCGGTTGTCTATATGCTTAAATATTTAGCACCAACATATGATATCTGGACTTATAAAGGGGGCTCATTTCTCAAATAGCTTAGGGCTTTATCACGTCTAAATCCGGCCAGTGCACTGATGTATACGGGACTGTTCACCTAAGCCCCCTAAGGCCCACGCCGAATGCTCGTCGCGTCGTCTCTGGTATGAACAGCGCTTAGTGTCATTTACCACATCAGTGCCGAACCTAGGGATATGGGGGACCGGGGGTCTTGTCCTCTTTGGGGGCCTCTGCACGTCGACATTCGACACCATGAATTGAGATAATGTGCTTAATATTAAATAGAAACATTTTTTGGGGGGGGGGCTTACCTTAAGGTGGGGCCCGGGGGCACTTTTGAATTTGGACCCCCCTCTAGGTACGCCTCTGTACCACATATCCATAAACCACCTATACTATGTCCTTAAAAACACAAGTACATGCCTATATACCATCCGTTTGTATATTAGTAACACGATGTAGCTTGGCACATACATACGCACTTATTAATCCTTGCGTGTGTGAAAAATGCCCACTCCTTAGAATAAGGGATTTTCAGATCAAATTATTACTGACTAAATCTAAAGCTATTTTGTAATTTCTTTGGTGGCATACAAGTGAAATATACGATGTAAATAGGATTTTAGAAAACAAAAAAAAAAAAATAGTCTGCACGTATTTGCCTATATAGATCTTGATTATTGAAATCTTTTCGACTCCATGCTTATTGCTTATGTTGGCTTACATTATCAATATCATTTTATTCATCAATGGATGCTTCAGTGCAGGTGTAGTAACTCAAATTTGTGGCTAAACCGAAAAAAATCGAATACAGTGCATGTGCACGTGGCTGTGTGAGTGCGGACAAGTAGCCACGTGTGTGTAGAATGTTTGAGGGTTTGAAAGATGCGTACTAGTCTGTTTTATGATGCTTATTTGTTCTAATTAGTAAAATGTATTACCTGACCCCCCCCCCTGCTATTGCCTGGCCCCTGCTGTAGAATGCCTGGCCCCTGCTGTAGAATTTTCACGCTACGGGGCTGCTTACATGTAGCCGTGTATAATACGAAATAATTTAGTCCGAAAAAAATTAAGCCATCTGAAAATAAACACTAATAAAATATTTTAAAATGCACATTATAAATATTGAATACAGTTTCTTTTAAAAATCCTAATATAATCAATGATATTTATAAATTATCCTATATGTTTTTTTTAATGAAATAAGTACCCCCCCCCCCAACTTGTGAACTGTTATACTGTTATAATCTAATAGTCTATCCACATGGAAGCGTTAAAAAAAAAGGCTGATGTCACGCGTGAAAATATTTTTTCAACTCAGTCTTGTCTCCACACCACAGACATCTAAAAATACTCCTGTTTCAGTTTCCAGGAATTTGAATCTTCTAAGCCTGTTTCGTTTTCTATTTAGTCTTAAACAACATCAAATGAATCTCATTTTAAGAGAAGGAAACATCATAAAGCAGACCATTAAAGTAAAAAAAAAATAGGTACAGTAGTTAGTAACAGAGTAACAGTGACCTGTAATTATAACATTACTGTTAGTCTGATAAATTCCAAATCTTAGCCTAGGTAACTGTTTAACAATGTTAATTATTCATTATATTTACCTTTATGATTTATATTTAATTTATTTTGTGATGTGGACATTACTTTTAAAATACCATTGTATTTGAGTCCATTGACAGAGCCTATTACTATTAGAGGCATAGTTCGATTTGTGATTCATACTATTAATGAACATTAATATTCACTGATAACATATATTAGACAATAGGCATAAATGAATTATTATATGCATTTAGTTATTTTTAAAAGAATTCCTACAAATGTAATGTATGTTCTATAAATATGTATTCAATTTAAGATAATTTATATATCATATGATATGTACATGTCTTGCATATGATATACTAAAGGTCTATGCAGGTATTGCCACTGATACTTAAGCCTTGATAGGGCTGTAGTTTAGTAATTCAGCAACCTTCATTCGGAGGTGGTGGGGTCAAATCAAGCAGTAGAAATAAATTTTTTTTTTTTTTTAATGATGGGGGAAGGAAGGATACTAAATGTATTGCCTTTTAGTCTTTATTAAAGAATGCCAGTGATGGAAAGTAAAAAAAAATGGAAGGAAAGTGTTAAATCTCATTGTATTAACAGTCTCTTAAATTGATGCCCCTGTGTCCAGGGCCGGCCAGAGCTATTTGATAGATTGCTCCAAACTGGGCCCAGCGCCTGGCAGGGGCCATGCAATTTACATTTAGGATATCACTATCAGTCATGGCTTTTGTCACAGGCTAGGAGAGGGGCCTCGCAAGTATCCATTAAATTGTGCCCCGCAATTTGTAAGGCCGGCTCTGCATGTGTCAGCATATGACTGCAACGGAAAATAATGAAAAGTAAATGAACACTAAGGATGCAGAGAGGAGACCTTGCATCGAGATAAAATTTTAAAATTATTTAATTTAAATTAATAAATTTATTTTGTTGAATTTTATTATTTTTTATTATTAATCCTGAATTCATTAAAATAATTTATTCATTTGAGTTTTAACAGTGTATAAGAAATGCAAATAATTTTAAAATTCTTTATATAATATGAATTTGCATAGATTACCTTTAAGAAAGGAATCTGACAGGAAGTTTTAATAAACGACACAAATGGATGAAGATGTGACATGGACGAAACAGAATATAATAAAGAAATTAACTGCATTAGAAAAACGAGTTGATGAACTTACGGTAAAAAATAAAAGCAAGGAGTCCATTGAGAAGGCTGTGATAGAAGAAGTACTAAAGCAAGTGGCTATCAATGTACAAGAGAAATGCATGAACTACATGGAGGCTCAGATAATTAAAGTAAAAGAACAACTGAAGGACATTGTCTGTGATCAAAACCAGCTACAAAATGACTTAAAGGAAATTAAATGCATGCAGGCAGAATTGCATTATAATTCTTTCAAAAGTCTTGATCATAACTTAAAACATGCATTGCAGTCAAAAAAAGAACAAAGTACAGATAAGTCAAAACCGGTTGTTTTTTGTAACGAGCGATTGCAATCTCAGAATGATTTATCAGAAACTAAAAATTCAGACTTAAAAAATGATGAAAAAGAATTGGAAAATTTAATACCTCAGGTCAGAGAGATTGCACTTAATCTACAGAAAATCACAGATGACCTTCACAAGCAAGACCTGTGCTGTAAAACATCTTTGACAGAATTTTCATCCAGATTGAAAAAATTGGAGCAAGCCTCAGTAAAATCAAGCAACACCTGGAAAAAGAAATTTAAAACTCTCTGTCAAAACAGTGAAGAATCTATACAAGAAAGTTTTATAAATTTGAAAGAAGAAGTGACTATTTTTTGGGAGACACATATAATGGCATTGCAGCAAGATATTAATAACTGTTCAGATGACATAGAGAACTACAAAGCTGAAATTAATTCAGAAGAAGCAAATGAAAAATGCTTACAGGTATAGATAATAGTTCCATAAAAATGTATCTTTACTAGTAGATCTTAAAAGTGCATATTAAAAGTGTAAAGGATTTTTCAATTTATTAGTTTATCTTTTAAAATTGTCATGGGAATAAAAAAATTGATTGTCACTGAATTCTAAATTTGAATAATTATTTTATTTTACAGCTCCATGAGAATGCAGTGGCACAGATTGAAAAACTAAATTTTGTATTTGAATCATTGAGCTACCAGTGCACGGATCTAAGTGAAAAGTTAACTGAACTACAAAATGATTTTCTTCGGTTGAAAGTAAGATATTTTTTAAAAGATTATAAATAGAGAAAAGGGATATAGTTACAAAATGAAAAAAAATTTCCAGTTTGGTGATAATAATCTCAATAAACAGTTACTGCAACAGGCTGGAAGAATTCCAAACTAGGTATAACAATGGCTAAAAAACTAGCAAAATGTGCTATGTTGTAAATGTATTTTTTTCCATTATAGGATTTAATGACTACACCCCATTTCCCATGGACTCATCATGTGATATTTAAATAAATTTGAATGGTGCTTAAACTATTTAAAATACTGTTTAAAAAATTTTTTATTCTTTTTTTTTTCATTTTCTTGGTAAAGAATTTTCAAGACATTTTAAGCATGCAAGACACAGAAACCTTTTCCAAGAAAGAAGTTTTTGCCATTGTGACAGACATGGGCTTACGTGTAAGTGATTCTGTTATTATGACTTAACTAATTAATTTAAATAAAAAAAAGTTTAATTATAATTTGAACTCGAGAGCATCATGATCTTTTCATATGATTACTCCGAAATGTTGTTTTATTTTCTAATGAACATCCTGTGTCATTTTTTAATAGTATGAGATGATTAAAGCATTGATAACTCAACGTGTCAAAGAACTTGAGAACTCAAAGAGGCAACTAGCCTTGTTTGATAGATCTGTTCAGCAACGAAAGGTGCTTGATGAAAAAGTACGATGTGATTTTTGAGATTTTTTTTTTTTTACAAGTGTGTGAAAGGATGAGATGATTATCTCTTAGATCCTATAAGCCACTTATGGGACAGTTTTTGCAGTGCGCTCCTTTCATCCACACCATAGCTGATAGTGCAATGGCATCACCAGGGGCGACATATGTCAGTGATTGGGCCTTGCTGGTAGTCAAACCTGTAACTCACAGAATGCATATCATTTTGGGGCAAGAAGATCCAGCTGCCTAAGCGTCACATGACGGGTGGTCATTTGGTAAAGCACTCGAAGTCAGCCTCCGAGGGTATCTTGTTTGATCTCCGGTGAGGACCGATGACTAGTTCAGGTCAAGGGTAAGTCCCCTCTATATCTCCCATGGTGCCTCCATGATCAATGAACTGTAGGCTATGGTGGGGATAAAGAAGGACATCATAAATACACAATCCAATAAGTGGTTTATAGGATCTCAGAGATTTAATCTCATCCTTCACACTCCAAAGCGCCACCCAGCAATCCTACAAAATTTCAATAAGACTTTTTATGTAAAATTTAACTTAGTGTGACTGGAAGCAATTATTGTTGTTCATAAGACACAGCATAGGATGCAGACAATAGTTTCTGAAGGATAAACATATTAAAAATCAAATAAAGAGCATTTACAAAAGCATTATGCTCATATTCAGCTTTTCGAGAAAAGTTTTTTCTTTCGCCTTTTAAAATGTTCGTAACAGTTGTATCATCTTGTTTGAAAACGTGAGGGTTCATCAGCCAATGATATCATCTTAATTTTTCTCTTGCTCATATGTAAAGAATATGGCCCCTTATATGAAATTTTTTATACACTTTTCAAAGCATTTCTTTGCAATCAACACATTTTTTTTCGTTTTAATTGGCAGTTAAGTATTGTACTGAAAATAAAATTTATATTCTTTTCCCAGCTTACCCAACTAACAGCCTTTGTGGAGAACTTGCAGCTGTATGTATTAACCCAAGGTAATAGAAGACTTTTATATTTAAATACCCTAAACCCTTGGTAAAATCTTTACATGCAGCATGTAATTAAATGTTAAAAAAATTTTTTTTTAACAGGAGAAAGTCTAAAATATGTTTACAAATTTGTTAAATATTACTGAAAGGGAATTATTATTTTTTTGGTTTCAGATAAATCAGATTTTGATCGGTGCCTTAAAAATTTTGAAACTAATTGGCCCAGTTCTCCACCATCATTTGATCTCACAGATTGGGATGTACAACACAGTGTTAGTACAGAAGATTAACAGTAACTTTCAGGAAACATTTTTGTAGCTGTTTAGTTTTGATTAAAGGCTTAAAAAAAATATTTCTTGATTTATAGCAAAGAATAATGATTTAAAGGACTACAAATTAAAGTTTACATTGGTTTGTGCTTATTACTTTTGGCCCACAAAATATTTTTTTTTAACACAAGACAATATCTTCGCAAAGTTATGCTTGGCCCACACTAAATGTATCAAACTTTGAATGGAAGAAATACCATTGGCATTAACCAACTGTTAGAGCCAGTGTGTGCTGTCTATACTTTTAACTTCTTGTCACGAATGAGTCCAAGCCTCATCATTTTTCTAATTGTTGCCGGGTCATTCCACCTTCCTCTGTTGGAATGAGATCAAGTCTTTTATTTAATAAGTCTGAAAATAGTTTTTCTATGAGGTTAGTGGTTTATTTAAAAAAAGTAGATAGACTACAGAGATGCCCGGGTCTGTGTCTTGCATTGCCATTGAACTATTTTCTCAATTCTGTGAAACCAGACCTTCATAGGGATAGACTGAGATTACCTTACCATATTTTATAGTGTAAATTTTGAAATTAAAATTTGTACAGCTGCTATTATGTATATATGTAAATATATATTGTATGTATAGGGGATGGGTGTTCGTGTGGTGTAAAGCACTCAACTGTAAACGGGAGTAGTCCAGGTTTGAACCTCAGTGAGAACCTTGGGATTTTTTCAGGTTCTGGTCCCCAAATCTACCTAGCTTTAAGTGGATGGTGCAACTTTGTTTGGGTTGAAGAATTTGCACCAAATTTGCTGTTGAAAAGTTTGGGAATAGCATAAGGCTGTGATATTTGGTCACAAAAATGTGTAACATGTCTAATTTTATATATGTTCTTTTACATCCATTTCAACTCAGTTTTTTTTTTTACTTTATATTTGTATTTTTGCACTCATCTATCAAAATAAACTAGCCATTGAATTTTAACATTTTTTCCTGGTTTTTTTTTTTTTAGTGCATCCCAGTGACCTTCAAACTAAAATGTGTAATCCCATCAAAAACATCTAGCAATTGTTAACATAACTAAAACAGCGTTAACACTCAAATAATGAAAACTCAAATTCTTTCACAGTAAATTTATTCAGCAAATATGAGATTTAAATGCATATGGGCTTTCTATATCAGTTACCATTTAGCATCACATTTTATGTAGAGCTGCTGTTCGATTAAAAAAATTGATCGCAATTAACGCATGATTAAAATTTTTAATCGCCAATTAACGCACTTTTTAAATCGACACAATATAACACATTTTGTTTCTATTCAAACATGTAAGTTAGAATATCATAGCATAAAATTGGTATAATAAGCAATTCAGATTAATTTATGAAAGAGGTATAATTAATTGTAACAGATTTATTAAACATTAGCACATATGTCTGTTGAATTAGTTATTGAGACCAGTAGGTTATTGACATGTATCAATAACGTCAAGTGATGCGAATTATATATTTTTTTAATCAACAACAATGCCAAACAAGTGTTTTTCTCGTACCATAGGTTCCGAGCCAATGACGTATTTCAACTTCTCTCTTCTCTATCCCTGTCGTATTTTGCTACACTTTGCCCCCCCCCCCCCCCACGTATGTCTTGTTTACCCAACCCTCCACTACCGTACTTACCCCCTTCACTTCCCATTCCAAAACAAAATACACACGTCATTTATATCTCATATGTGCCTTTTCCTTCATAAAATAATAGTATAGCCAGAAAGTACTTACTTGCTCACTTATTATTAACGCGTTTTTTTTATTCCCCCCCCCCTTCCCACCCTGTTAGATTTTTGACACTCTTAGCAGCTCATCTCCCCACAAAGATGACGTTACTACCAACCGTACCGTACCCCTCTGTCCCATTTTTTCCAAATCATGGCACCTGTCAATCAACCAGATGTTCACTAATGGTATCATTGAGTGTCATAATTATTAAGAAAAGACAATCCTATTGTTTCAAGGTCATGTAGCTGCTATGATTTTATGTAAGCATGACAGTTTCTGTATTCGGTGGATTTTTTTTTTTTAAATCTTGTCTGATCTAGTTATGGTTATAGAGTTGGATTATTTACTGATTACTGAAATGACAACATTTGGCTAAAATTTAACGCATTTAGGTGTTTGCGTTAAAAATGTAATCGCATATGTTTAACGCATTAATTACGCTTTAATAGCAGTTAAAAAACAGACCTATATAAAATATTAAATTTAGCTCAGTATCACAATAATTCTGAAAAATACAACCACTGTCTCGTGTACAGTCTAGACCTTGATTGACAGGTGTCATATATATGAAACTATTAGTGCAGATGTTGCAGACGTGACCGGCCTAATGCTGTATTATCAAAATGCGGTAAAAAATTTGCGCAAAAAATGTTGATACAAAATGTCTAGCATCTCGTTATTTTGATATAGTTTTAACCCGGCTCATTATACGCTTAATTTTTTTTTTACCTTCAAGATGACTTTAATAATACACTACAGTATATAATGTAAACTAGTGAATGAAACTTTTCTCTTTTTACATCGACCGGGAATGAGCAGGAGGTTTACTTGTCAAGGGCTATACAACAAATACATCTTCATTTATATTACAAGTGGGGATTTTGTCGACATTTCTGGGGTAGAGGGTGTATGCGGATTGCAACAGGGTGGGGTGATAGATCTACTTAATAAGTGAACAAACCTTAACTTCAAATTTGTTGAGTGAAATACTGTTATTTATCGATTTCTTGAACTTGCAATATTTTGGTCAAATTAACGCTTTTAGGTGTTGCGTTAAAAAATTTAATCGCAAATTTTTTTTGACGCGTTAATCGCAAATTAACGCAATTTAATCAGCAGCCCTAATTTTATGCATACAGTATTTCACAGGGAAAAAAAACAAGCAAATGTTCACAGGCAAAATAAGCACCAAATTACCAAGGTAAATAAGTGAATCAACACTGTGAAGAAATAGCTGCAATTCTGTAACAAAATCATAAACACTGTTCATGAAATTTTTGTTTAGACTTTTTTTTAATTCTGTACATTTAAAATAATTAAAATACAGAATGAAATTATGCAGTCAGGAGACTTAAATATCATCTGGTGTCAAGCAAAGTAAATGGGAGAAAGAGAAATTACATCAAAAGATACACGCAACTGGTAAAATAAAAAATAAAACTGTGTAAATGTCCAAGTATTTTATTAAATTCAACAATGAATGAATTGTACACATTTGTAAATAGTGGTGTTAAGTAAGTTTATTTTAAAAATGTTTTTATGAAAAACAAAATAACGTCAAGGTGGGCGTGCGCCTGGGGCCCAGACTTGACAGGGTTCATAAAAAGCCCAAATTTTCACTATTTTTAATATCTTGCTTTATATTAGGGACCCATTTATGTTCCACAGCGCCTGGATGCAAGCTACCTCAGTCCACCGCTGCTCATGGTTAAAGAATACTTTCAATTTACAAGTAAACACATAAAAATATGTATAAATACAACTTTTAGTTATGGGTTGTAAAAAATAAAATAATAAATTTGATAAAATGATCACAAAGAATTTGAAAGAAGAGGAATGAAAGTAGTACAGTGTGTGTGACAAAGTCATCATTTTGAGGATTAGTTGTGATGTCATTATGTTAACACCCAAGATGTATTAGAGAGTATAAAAGATTTTCTTATCTAAAAACAAATGGGGTGCAGGTGGTCGTGCGGTGTAGAGTGTGCACCACTGTCAACCTTGAGGTCCCCTGTTTGAGCCCTGGGTGAAAGTTTCCCCAAGTCCACCCAGCTTTTAAATGGGTAACTGATTTAAGTTATAGAAGTGAAAGCAGCTGGGGGCTGTGCTTGAGGAACGTCATTTTTTAAAGAAAAACCAAGTACAATAAACTTTAAATGGCAGCAATCCTTTGCTAGCCATCAAAAAAGGTCTACATCACAAGCTAGTTCCATGGATTACTGGTCCTTTGGTCAAGTCATTTCATAAGGCAAAACTGTTAGGCCATTATTGAAATTTTAAAACAATGTATAATAGAACACCCAAGCATCTTATCCATGAATCATTATTTACAAAACAACACAATTATTTGATGAACAGTTTAAAAATATACTTGACAAGTAACTTTACATCCATGTGGATGGAATGGCAACAAATGATTTTATATCTGGCAGAAACAATCTCAGAACAAAAACACATCAGCAATTTTACAGTACACACAAAAAACAATGTTTTTTCCATGCATTTATGTAAGCTGTTTTCGCAATCAACAATTCATGGAAACTTACACATTTAACGTCTTTAAATTATAGCACATTGTTACAGGTTTAGATCTTGGTATTCAAACAACAAAATATAAACAATATCTTCGCAAAGTCATGCTTGACCCACACTAAATGTATCAAACTTTGGATGGAAGAAATACCATTGGCATTAACCAACTGTTAGAGCCAGTGTGTGCTGTCTATACTTTTAACTTCTTGTCACGAATGAGTCCAAGCCTCATCATTTTTCTAAATGTTGCAGGGCCATTCCACCTTCCTCTGTTGGAAAGAGATCAAGTTATTTTGGTTAAGACAAGAAACAGTAAATACAAATTTTTTTGTTTAGATGGATAAAATTATATCCACCTATTTTTCATTAGAAAAAAAAAAAGCGAATGAAAAAGAAGATTGATGGTTGAATGGTGTAGATGCTCGGTTGTGGACTTGAATGTTCTGGGCTCAATCCTCTGTGAGAACCAAGGGAATTTTCCTAGGACCTCGTGAAAGTTGGTTTTTAAGTCCCACAAGTCAGGTCCTGGTGAAACCCCCCCCCCCCACTCCCAAAGTTCACCCAGTTTTAAATGGGTACCTGATTTACAGTTGAGGAAGTAAAGATGGCTGGGTGTTGTGGTAACCCTACAATCTCTTTATACGCAGTGGTTACAGAAAGAGATGAATTCTGCACTTCATCTTGCTCTGAAGGCCCTTTTAAGGCTAAGGGAACTTTACTTCCCCCCCCCCCCCCAATGATATTAGAAAAAAAAACATTATTTTGTAAAAGGAGTATGTTCAGAGACACCACAGTTTATCAACAATTTTTTTTTAAAACCAGTAACAGCTAGCAGTAATCAAACTCACTTCATCATAACTTTCCAATAAATCTCTGGCATTATGTAAGCTTTCATAGCATAGGTCAAGGTCATTTCTTTAGCCTGGTTGAACGGAAGGGTTTCTAATGGGTTGCCATCGTAGTCGAACTCAGCTAGGATGCAAGTGCTTTTACTTGTTATCAGTGGACAAGATGTGTAGCCGTCATACTTAAATTTTAAAACAATGATACAAATTCGTTTTATTACATTAAAATAAAAGAAACCATCAAAACTATTTTTTTAAATAAGATAAAAAAGAAATGACACGTATTAGGTAAAAAAAACAAAAACAAAATAAAGACCATTTGTCTCACCAATGGGGTAGGGGAGTTGCCACTCATAACCTGCTGAAGATTCTTGTGTAAAATGCCAGACTGAGCAGCTGTAAAAGACATTAAATTCATTTATAACAATATTCAGGGACGAGGCATGAGTATTGCCGGTCATAGTCATGTTTATAAAAAATACTATATAATGGTACTGTGTTTATTGAATATTGTTAACATAATCATTCATAATAAAATAACTTCAAGTTTAAATATATTTAACTTTCTTTGATATTTATACCGTATATGTTGTTAGACTAAAAATTTATACAAATAAATAAATCTATTTTCATTTGTGTTTTGTATGTAGCATAAAAACATCAATAAATTTTTCTCTAAGAGTTATGCCCGGCAAACCTCATGCCTTGTCCCTGGCTATATTAAAGAATAAACAAACCTACATCTTGGACATTTGGCTACACTCATGCCTTGTCCCTGATATATTTTAAAGAATAAACAAACCTACATCTTGGACATTTGGGCTACACTCATGCCTTGTCCCTGATATATTTTAAAGAATAAACAAACCTACATCTTGGACATTTGGCTACACTCATGCCTTGTCCCTGACTATATTAAAGAATAAACAAACCTACATCTTGGACATTTGGCTACACTCATGCCTTGTCCCTGATATATTTTAAAGAATAAACAAACCTACATCTTGGACATTTGGCTACACTCATGCCTTGTCCCTGATATATTTTAAAGAATAAACAAACCTACATCTTGGACATTTGGCTACACTCATGCCTTGTCCCTGACTATATTAAAGAATAAACAAACCTACATCTTGGACATTTGGCTACACTCATGCCTTGTCCCTGATATATTTTAAAGAATAAACAAACCTACATCTTGGACATTCATGTGAGTTTTTTGTTATTGCCGTTGAAAATAAGGTAATAAATTGTTTGCTATGGATCAAATCACCCACATTTGATCCATAGTATTTGTCTTCGATGCTGGAGGTAAAAGTATTAAATAGTTTACTATGGATTTAAATAGTTTATTAAAGATCAACATACCCACTGCTGCTCCTGTCTTTGAGGTTGGAAGACTTGTGCAGTCTCCAAGTCCAAAAACATTTTTGAATTTGTTATGCTGCAGCGTAAATTTATCCACATCCACCCACCCTGCTTCATTTACCAAGGGGCTTTGCTTGAGGGCGTCAGGGCATGACATTGGCGGTGTGGCGTGTAACAAGTCATACTGGGCAGGAAAAAAAGCTCACAGGTTAAACTTAAGTCTTATTCCAAACATTTTTTTTAAGTAATTCATTCAAATTTAAAACATAGAAAATTAGAAGTTTCATTATGCTTGCATGTTTTAAAAACTAAAGATTTAAAAAAATAGAAGTTTTATTATGCTTGCATGTTTTTAAAATCCATTTTTGATCTTCAGATTGTGGACAACATATGTAACCTTTAGAAGACTTTTTCATAACATAATTTTTTTTATAATTGTTTTGTTTACCTTGAAAGGTATCAGTTTATTGTTTTCATCCAACTTTTCAAATGTGGCTGTCCTTGTCTTATAATCCACCTCCACTAAATTATGCTTAAAATTCACCTTGATATTTCTGCAAGTAGAAATAAGAATGAATTTTATTTTAAGTTTGTAACATTTTAATCCCTAAAAAACGGTAAGAGAATATGTAATGTATCCATCTTGATCTTTAATTATCATTTTTTTTTTCATTTTTTTTAAACCTATATAAAAAACTATTTGAAGTCTTCTACATAAAAAGTTCGATTTTTTTTTATATCTATCATTGTGTGAGTTTGTTCTTTATAACTTGTGTATCCTTTACACCATTCACCGACCTTTTAATTATTTCTATAGAATATTCAGAGAAAATAAAATTTTACAGACTCAAGATTTCCCTTTCTAGGTAAATAAAAGCCAGGATAGGCAGGATCTAAAATAAAAAAAAAATCATTTCTGCCTATTTTCTGACCTATTCATTACAAAAAAAAAATCCATTTTATAAGAAAAATTATGATTTGACTGAGCCATATATTACAGAGACAGAATAATCTGAGGCAGACAGTTGAGAGTCTAATATAATGGTGATCTGATGTCTCTAAGACGAGCCGCACGCAGCTAGTCATTAAATTTTATGCAGCTACAGATGAGTAGTAGTTTTTTTTTTTTTAAACTACTTTTCACAACTATATCTTTATTAATTGACTATGGTGCAGCTCTTTAAATTTATTTTCAAATACAAAAAAATAAAAAAGGATCGTGGCTCTAATCGATTTCAGGTGTGGTCACCCCATGTCTCATGTTTTTTTTTGTTTTCATGTTATTACTTCGCCATAGCTCAATGATTTTTCTTGTTGCCAAACAAGTCTAAATAATTTTTTTAAAAACTGTTGAATGTAGATCAGAAGCGATGAAACGAACTTAATTTATGTGCCATTCATTACCTTTTCTCCACAACTTTCTCCAAGGCCTCAGCATACTTCTTCACCCCAAATATAACTCCTAGTGACGTGTTGTAAATAACATTGGTTTTGTCTCTGACTTCAGTCTGTGGAAACATAAAGTTAGCTTGAAAAAAAAAATGAACAACTTTACAACTGTGATAAAGGACTTTAATGCACTGAGCCTAAATTAATTTGGCTTTATTCAACCCATGAATAGGTTGAGGTGGGTGGGGCACATAGAAAGAATGGAAAACCACAGAGTTCCAGAAGCAATATATAAGGCAACGCCCTGAAGAGTTATTCAACCCATCATTTTCCAATTTTCCATTACGGTTCCTCTATTTGGGACAGAAAAAGTTTCATTATCAAAATTTCTACAAGTGACAGTTTAAAAATAAATATTTGCAAATGATGATTTTTTTTATATTTAATCAAACTATTTTTGCTGAAAGACAGTTTTAATGTTACAGGAAACACACAAGATGAAACTGGCTACTGACAACTGGAATTTAAAATTAATTTTTTAAACAATTCTAAGAACAACTTCACCCCTGATAATCAGGGATTGTTTAATATACGAGACTATAGTAGTAATTCTTAAATCTTGGGATTCATGACCCCCCCCCCCCCAGACACCTTTTAGGTTTTCGCGACCAACTTATAAAGAAAGGGAAAAAAAAAGATAAAAGAAAAAAAAAACCTAAAATTAATTAGATGTATTCTCTATTTTTGGTGACCCACTTCTTATCAGCCAGTGGGTCGTGACCCACTTCTTATCAGCCAGTGGGTCATGACCCACACTTTGTGAACAACTGGACTGTGGACTGTGTTTTCCCTGTTCTCAATGAGGATCCATAGTACAGTTTAAAAAAAAACCCAAGGATTTAATTATCCTGAATTATGCTGTACTGAAATTAAATCTGAAAGTAGTTTTAGGTCAAAGTTTACTTTAATGTACTCTGTTAAAACTTGAAATGCAGACAAAAAAATATCAAGTAGTTTGTTTACCATGCGGAAGTATTCTTCTGCCAGGTACATAATTTTCTGTGGTGCACCAGCGCACTTGATGGGTGTGTTAGGAAATGTAAATATGGCATTCCCGCCTTTGAACTGCTGCAGTGCTGGGAACATCTTGTTGACCCACTTTGAGTGATAGTTTGACGCTACAGCTGGGTCATTTTCCAAGGCGTCAATCAAACCTTTTACCTGGAAAAAAAAAAGTACTAAACAGTTTAAACATCATAACTGACAGTTTGTAATTATTTTTTTTTGTGTGCAATCGTTGAAGTTGTACAGGTAAATGTAGGCTTGTTTAAAGAGGATCATATAAGCCCAGTCAATGAGAATTGTGGTACCCTCAAATATCAGTCGAATAGTTCCATTAACATATAACCTTAAAGAGTTGATTGTTGCTTTCAAAAAAATTGTTTTACATTCTATGCTCTACAATCATAGCTATTGAAATTTATTTTTGTATCTATTGTCTAATATTGGCGAAAACTGATGGCCACTTCAGCTTGAATAATACATTTTTTTTTACTTCATATTTTAGACTTTTGAAAATTAAAATTAGTAATAAATATTCTTTTAATGCATTTTTAGGTTATTGTGAACTTCTCGCTGAGAGACCTTGGATTTTTTTCAGGAAATTCCCAAATCCAACCAGCTTAAATAGGTACCTATATATCTCCCATTGCAATCTTGACTAAGAGGGGGTTGGCTGGAAAAGGCCTCAGAGAAAAACTGTGCAATGGTGTCTTATAGGATCTAAGTAATAAACTTAGTCTTACAAAAAAACAACTACTACTTCTTGGTTTCAAGTTTCAAGGTAAATTAAATAATTGTTTACAAATTATTTTTTTAATCATGATTTCTGTGGAATTAATCCTTTACATGAAAAAGACCTTAGATTAGAGTATACAGAAAAAAATAATAAGAGAAACATGTTTTGATTTTTTTTTCTTACCTTTGAATAATCCAACTGTATTCCCAATGCAACAATTAGATAATCATATGACACCTGTAAAAAGAATTTGATACATAAAAATGTTTACTGTCAGTTACACGTCATTTGACAGATAAGAACAAAATAAGACTTAACATTTGTATTACAAGATCAATATTGTCAAACGTCAGATTTATCAGAATTGAATTAGAGGAACCTTCACATTTTTTTTTTTAAGAACAAGAGTAAAGATGCAGATGCTTTTCAGAAACAGTATTATCAACCTTTGTGCTCATTTTCATCCCTACCTAAAATATGTGTCTTGTTTAAAAATTATACTAGCCTTGGATTTTTTTTTCCCTTTTATAGATTATAAATATATGTATATAACTATTTAATTTTTGTTGTTGTAGTAAGAAACAGTTGACAGGATGGACATGTTTGGCTGGTGCAGAATTTTTTTCTCAACTTATAGTTTTCAATTATCATAAATGACTTCCTAGATTATTTCATTTTGATACTTTTCCCTCCCCCCCGCCAAACCTCAACAACATTTGTCTGGGTGGTGGTTCCTCTCCCCTTCCTCTTATTGGTAGTTCTGTAGTAACATACTATTTTTAAAAACATAACCCATACAGGAAGGATTGCTCGTTGATAATTTGTTGAAAAAAAAAATGGCTGACCTTTTCTCCAGACTCCAGCTCTACCAGATTATTCTGAGGATCAAATTTCACCGCCTTGTCTCTGATCCACTCACAGGTACTGGGCAGAACCTCCCTCATGGGCTTCACGGACGACTGGAAACCTTTGACACCGGCACCCACCAACGTCCAGATGGGCTGATAGTAGTGCATCTGTTATAGGGTGATAGAGAGGTAGTGGAAATGAAGTCAATGCTTATTTCAGACTTTACTATAATATGGTTGCGCTTATGAAAAGTAGTGGGGGATTTTAGTTGAATGTATAGGCTAGTGCAGGTAATATCTGTCTTGACGGACAGGCAGACATGCTGACAGATAGATATATAAACATACAGACAAAAATAGATAGATAATTACGCCATGGACGGCCCCAATCACGGGCTGAACATGGAGAAGGGTTGGGCGTGGGACTAGCACCCCCACCCTGTAGAAGAAACTAGGCAAAAGAACCACACAATATAGAGAAAGCATATTTATGACCTGGGGGAAAGAATGCCTATAACCACCTGAATGGTGAAAGCCGAAAGGAAGCCACAAAGCAGAATAGCCTTCTGACAACCAGGAAAATCAGTATCGGCACATGGAATGTCAGGACCATGTGTCAAAGTGCAGCCACTGAGGTGGAATCCTCAAGCAACAAGAGAGGCCGTACAAGGGGCGCAACCTGGAATCCAACATCAGAGATGGGATGATGGATCAGGATAGCAGTCCCTGGAGAACTGTTGTTGTTGGCCCATAGAGAGATGGTGTTAGTGGCCCATAGAGAGATGGTGTTAGTGGCCCATAGAGAGATGGTGTTAGTGGCCCATAGAGAGATGGTGTTAGTGGCCCATAGAGAGATGTTGTTAGTGGCCCATAGAGAGATGTTGTTAGTGACCCATAGAGAGATGTTGTTAGTGACCCATAGAGAGATGTTGTTAGTGACCCATAGAGAGATGTTGTTGTTGGCCCATAGAGAGATGTTAGTGGCCCATAGAGAGATGTTGTTAGTGGCCCATAGAGAGATGTTAGTGGCCCATAGAGAGATGTTGTTAGTACCCATACTCCGATAGGAGTGAATGGCGTAAGTGAGTGAGTAGATAGATAGATAGATAGATAGATAGATAGATAGATAGATAGATAGATAGATAGATAGATAGATAGATAGATAGATAGATAGATAGATAGATAGATAGATACAAGTTTACTTTTCTATATATGTGTCTAGGTGTCGAAAAGCAATACTACTCGTACGTCTGACGGTCTAAGTGGAAAGCACTTGGTGACCCAAAGGGACTTAGTTTCTACTCAGCATGTAATACAAAAATAAATGCTACGACACTGAATGTACCAATCGCTCAACACAGCCAACGCTGCAGTGGTTAATTAAGTGTAACACACTCTGCAAGTAGGTCACATGTATGCAAACTGTTTCCCCTGCAATGTGCCCTGCATGTATGCAGTTGGTACACAAGTACGTAGACAAACACACACACACACACACAAAAGGTCAAATCGATGTAGTTAGTATTTAGCAGGCCAACAAGACAAGAGTTTGTACAATTAGGAATGCATGCACTCAGAGCCATACTACTTAAGGGTTCGTGGACCCGATCCAGAGACTATCAACAGATACTTGGGGGTGGCACTGGTGGAGCAGAACCTGTCGGGGCCCTGAACGCATCAGATTTAATTTTAGCTTTTAGGGGCCCTAGGCAGAGACAGTGAGACAATATTTAGGGTCTCTAAAGCAAAAGCTCACGTGGGGCACCTATACCTAGTTTGCCTTTTAACTATCCCTAATAAGTCACTATCCCTAAGAAGTTGTCACTTTCAATTAAAAAAAAACCTGAGGAACTAAACAAAAAGGGCCAAAGTACAGCAGTGTGCAGCCACATGTTTTTATGATAGGACTTGTGTTTTTGGTAATAACTAATTGTTTATCAAGCCACACCACCAGTTTGTTTACAGATACGATGTTATCTCATTTAGTATTATGTTAGGAGCGCCGTCCCCCCCCCGCCCAAACAGGGGGTATTTGTTGGGTTTTTTTAGAAGGCCTTCCAGAATGTTAGCAACGACCAACTGATAGGAGTAAAGTGCAGAAATCATCTGTTTCTGTAACCACGGCATAGGATTGTGCGAGGCCAGCAGGACGTCCGGCCGCCTTTACTTTACATGTAAAGCTGTGTGGACTTGGTTCTCTGGTTCTCACCTAGGGATCAAACCCGGGACTCTCAGGCGATCTACACAGTCAAGCGCTCTACACCACTCGGCCACACGTCCACCCAATCGATAGGGGGCGGGGGGGTTGACCATTGATCGTGTATCGAAACCAATAAAGGTGGGGGGAGGGGGAAGTAGAGTGGTGCCTTTTAACTACTTTTAAGGTAGATACTATACACGACCAACTTCGACGGGCTTTTCGAACCCGGTATCTTGCTTCCGTCTGTCGTGCTAGCTAATGAATACAAAAGATGTTTAAAGTTCTACCTTATTTTCCCCAGCTGTAGTTTCCGCCCCCCCCCCCCCACGTCTAAAGACAAGACCTTGATGAAGGTTACACGAGTCCACTTTCCGCAACCTTATGTCATATCATTTGGATTGGGGGGGGGAGTGGTGGGCGTGGGGGGTGAAAATACGTGAGTCTTGTAGGACAATCTAGGTCATAATGGTCTCGGCTAGGGACGACAACCGTGATATTGCACATATTTTCCAAGCGGGGCAGATAATTTTAGCACAGCCTTCTTCCATGCGTATTTAAAAAGCGTTAAGTCAAGCGTGAAAAACTCGTATTGAGGGAGGGTTCATAAATCGTGAAAAACTACCATTAGGACGAACGGAAGGAAACCATCCCACTCTTCCAGACAGTTAACTAGTTCATGGGCGGTTATGGGAGAGATCGATGTCCAACCGGTTGTCACGCTACATGGTCAGGTGATATAGTACATCTATATATCTATGTCAGGTACCATCTTCTTTTCATTACGTCATTATACCATTAAGAAGTGCACATTAGCACGTGACGACTAGGCCTCACACGAAACTACGCCCCTGCAAGACATCAGTGGTATGTCTAACGCCAAAAAAGATACGCGCTCCCCCCCCCCCATTACTTCAGCCACAATAAGCTGATCCTGGTCAACACACCACCACCACCACCACCACTAGAGATAAAGAGGTAAACAAGAGACAGTCACATCACACCAAATCCCTTTACAAAACAACAACAACACAGTAGAAAAAGGAAATCGCAAGAGATAATGGAAAGAGTTCGTGTTGAAATCAATTCACAGGCAGTAATTCACTTCCTGGTATCAGAAACAAAAATTTCCAGCACTCTGGAAACTCATAATGGTGGTTCTGAGAGTTTCAAGCCTCATTGATAAGAGCCGGGATACTATCAGCAAGATTACATGGATGGCTCTGAATCCCCCCCCCCACATGTCGGAATGGCGCAAAGTGCTTTTGATTTTTATAACTCAAGAGAATGAACAACAGCACAGTGTGCATTAGTGAGTATGTGTGTGCGTTCAAAATTGCTTGTGTGTGTGATTTTGGGGGGGGGGGGGGGGGAGAGAGAATACTGAGATTTATAAAATGAACATCTACATCAAAAAAAAATAATAAAAGAACATAATCAAACTTAAAAGTACATTAGACATACAATAAAGCACAGGTTCCTAGTCCACTTGCTATCAATTGCTTATCTGCTGTTTTTAGTCTACAACAGGATACGTGTAGGCCCGGTAGCCAATAATGTGGAGATAGGAGAGGGGGGGGCCTTTCTTTGGAAGACCCTCCCACTAAGTGTGGTTGTTCACCACAGCAAGTATAATGAAAAATCCTAAGCTAAGGGGATACATGATTAGAAAGAGAATTTAAAAAAAAATATACAAGACATTCCTGATAAGTGATAAAGTTGTCCGCCCCCTTGTCTTGTTGATGCTGAGTTTATCTAATTACATGAACCAGCTGTGCATTATGGTAATAAGGCTGCCCTGCTTTGGTAGTTTTACTCATTACAATCAAAAAAAGTATTGTTTAAAAAAAAGTTTGAACTAGTCATTGTTTTTCAGACCATATGAAGTCTAGACTAGTTATTGTTTCAGATCTCATGAAGCTATATTAACCCATTTTTTTCAGACTGATATAGTCATTGTTTTAGACAGAATGAACATTAAACAGTGTTTTTGAGACCCCCCCCCCCAATCCATCTCTCCCCAAAACACATACTGGTTATGCAGCACATGTTATAAAGTAAATGTGTCACCAGAAGCTAAGGAGTAGAAGTGAAAGTAGACCAAAGTACACACCTATTTTTACATTTCCTTCTACATATGATAGAGAACATAACCACATTGTCGACATAAGATAGTTTCGTTTTACTTAATTTACACGCGATGTAAACAAAAACAAAAAAAAATAGTGATACAATACTCACATCACTGGGCTCAATAACAGCACACTCCTTCCCCAGGGAGCAGAGTTTCGCTGCCATGGCGCACCCACCGCTGCCTCCACCTACCACCACCACCTTGTACTTGCTCGTGGCCGCATGGGGCTTGGGCCTGAGGTCGGTACTGAAGTAAGAGACAGCGCCCCTGGAAGCGGCAGACTGAAGTGAGCCGACTTGACGTGCAAGATGCTGTGTGCCGCGCAACCAAGAAACCATTGTTGACACACTTGCCATAATCATGTGAAGAATAAACGTCCTCTTATATCAAAGAGTGTAAGAAATTATTGATTTTTTACAATCTAAAAACAAAACAATCATAACAGCAATAAGCATATAAAGATGTGATAAGTTCACACTGTATTATTACGGATATGATAGTGTGAGAATATAAATGACAAAATTAGTAATATATATGTCGATATGTTATTAAGCTGATTTGTTCACGCTAATGCATAAACAATATGATATCGAAACCTGTGTAATTCGAGAATGTTATCAATCACTATTCGTTTTTCCAAAATATCAGATATTTTGTGTATCTACCCACATCTTATACAAGCAAAATGTTAACAACAGATGTTACATTAACAACTAATCCTGAATACGCGACAGCTTAAGATTATTAAAAAAAAAAACGAAATTGATTTTATGGAGACACCGTATCCCTCAAATTCAAAAGTGAACTTTCTTAAAAAGATACATTTAATTTAATCTTTATATACGTCCTTAGAAAACAAATGGATTATAAAATATGCAAATCTGTGATTACTTGAAAATAAATCGAACAAAACAATGCTATTCGATCTTTAAAAGAAATTATCTAATAATTCATCATAAAGCCTAATAAACATTACAAGCTTGACCTAATTCACGTCAGCTGTTTTTGAAGCTATTTCTATTGTTCAGCTACCGGTGTGTATTAGAGACTTATTAAGCAAACTTCAATGTTATGAAACTAAAAAAGGTTTAGATTTTTATTAACATAAACATTAGTGAAGAAGTAACTTAGTAAGCATAATTTTCTTTCTTAACGGTTAGTTAACTTACTATATCTGAACGATGTTTATTCCATTGGCAAAATAATCCGTGAATAACTATCTCACAGATTATAAGGATAGTTCATGGCTATGTGAACCGGAATTAGTTATGTCATGTCACGTAAGGCACGACATAGTCTGTAACCGCTAATTTCATTGGTTACAACTTTTCCTGTCGTCCAATTGTTAACAGACCCAAATGCGCAGGCGTAGATCGATTGAATGCTCACGTCTGAGTGTGAACCAGGTCACAGCAAAAAAAGAAATAATGAGTGCATACCCAGATATTATGTCATTTATTATTTCAACAGAATACGCGATAAAGATAGCTAACAATATTATTTTGAAACATGTATAATTGCAGGAGATGGCCTCAGTTGTGCTTCCTCTCCCCGTTTATAATTATGCAATACAATGTATAGCGAACGGAATCCGTGTATTTTTCAGCTTTGATTCAAAGTCTAATCTTGATTTAAATAATATTATTTTAATCACCGTTTCTATCAAAAAGACTCGCACAGTTTGTGTTTAAATGGGACAAATTGAAATAAATACATTACTTGAATAGAGCATTTTATAGGCCTATTGTATATTTTGATCCCGCATTCACCAGCTTTTTAAGTAGCCAGCCTCAGTGGCGTAGCTAGAGTAAACGTCACCCGGGGCGGTCCGTTCAAATGTCACCCCAGTGACCCCCACACGACACTTTGCTGAATGGTTAGGTGTGGCTAAATTTTCATATATACTCTACCTCTAGGCTCTACTTTACTCAACTGACCGGTACGTTACTGCTTACATGTATGATCCAAGACAAAATCCAAATCCAATATCACAAAACAAATAGTTCAAATCCAAACATTTTTTAAAACGCAACATTTCACTTTCAGAACATCTAAATACAAACTGCAGAACTCGGAATGCACAGCCCAAAACAATGTCTGAATGTCCTTCGACATTATAGTCCTAGCAGGAATGTCTTCTTGTTTTCATTGTGGCAAACAGGTCAATGACATCGTCAAAATCTATTTGTCTTGGACAGAACAGCCATATCCGACAATCTCGACTGGCTTATGGTTGACCGGAGGTAATTTTTTATAAGTTTCATTTTCGAGAAACTTCTTTCACACTATGTCACATAAACACATATTGCCAGAAAGAATCTTAGAGTCAGCGTAAGATATGGCAATGATTCAACAAATTCCCACTTGATGACAAACCGTAGGAATTGCAGTACAGTCCAGTGCTTGGCTTCCTCCAAGTTTATTTCGGTTGCTTGTAGGTGTCGCCTTAAACGTGGAATTTCTAGACAAAGGTCTTTTTCAGACAGCTCATCATACATGGCTGTGAGCTTGGTAACAGAAGACTGTATTTCTTCGTCGTTGGCACAAATAATATGGTCTGGCTGAACGGAAGAAAAAGTCAGCAAAATGTCATTCACTGCCTTTCCTCTCGTATCTAACTCCATATGAAAACGGTCCAGACACTCTAACATGGCTCTTTTGGTCTCCTGCTGCAATGACAATCCAGCATCTCTTACTTCCTTTCCTGGTAATCTTGTCTTTCTTATGATTCTCTTCTCTGTAAGGATATCAAGTTCTACAATTTCACAAATGCCTGCTGGACGGCATTGTCAACAACCTTCGTACGCTGCACTTCCAAAAGACCTTGAGAGTTTGGTTGCAACCATGTCCACAGTAATATCTGGTGTTTGCATGTACTTCTGTGCTGAGTCAACTTCTTGTAAAACGTCACCCCAGAAAAACAAGAACGAAATAAAAGAAAAGTCGCATATAAGCTGGCAACAGATTGTGCGCAGCGCCTCTTGTCTCGACGCTTTCTTCGAAATCACAAAGAGCTTCAATGGCTTCCACAAACTTGTTAAACTTCTGTATCACTGGCTTCACTACATCAGCATGTACAGCGCCTCAAGACTTCCACATAATGTTACACACGACGGATTGTTAGCAAACGAATGTTTGCCACAAAGGTTCAAAGAATGATTGGAACAAGGTACAAAAATTGCCTTCGGATTAATGTCTTTGATTTTTTGTTGCACACCACCGTGGATTTCAGCCATGCTTGCTGCATTATCGTACTCCAGAAAGTAGATGCTCAGTTGCTCACTTGTTATTAACGCGTTTTTTTTAAAATTTTTTCCCCCTTTCCCAACCCAGTTACATTTTAGATGATGTACCCCCTCTGTTACACAAGTTCCATCGTTTCTAAACCATGGCACCTGTTAATCAAGATTCCTAGCAGATGTTCACTAATTGTATCATTCAAAAAATCACCCCGTAAAAGCTACAAGAGTTAATTAAACTAAATTACTATAGTGATTTTTTCTTACTTTTATTTCAGAAATTAAATGAAAAAGCGTGAGAAAAACA
This sequence comes from Bulinus truncatus, assembly GCA_021962125.1. Taxonomy (NCBI): domain Eukaryota; kingdom Metazoa; phylum Mollusca; class Gastropoda; family Planorbidae; genus Bulinus; species Bulinus truncatus. Next base: position 471,250 of record JAGDYQ010000083.1, read on the forward strand.
GATTTGGGTAATTAAACATGAAGATTTAAAACAAAAAGAGAAAAAAAATCAATATCACTACATCTAGAATATTTTAATTAAACGTACTTACATATGTTTTTTTTACAACATTCGAATACACCCAATGTATTAAAAGAACACATAAATGTACAATAATAAAGTAAAACGTTTTATCGCTATGCTGAGCGGTCTAACAATTAAAACAAGACTACAAAAAAAAAGTATATACATCATGGGTCTAGGACTTATGGTTGCTGAGATATAGGGTGATGACAGACAGACAAAATGGGGACAATAGCTAAAAATAAAGTTGCAGAGGCACCAGCAATTAAAAAGAGTTAACTCCCATTGTGTTATCGCTAAAATAACACGACGACTCGCGGGAAAAGGAAAGGTACGGGGGGGGGGGCAGGAAGGGGGGATGTTGGATGACAGGTGACGAGACTAAACAAACAATCTGACGTGCTTGTCTACTGTAGTGCTGCCAAACTGTCATATTTTATTGACAATTCTAAATTATTTTGATCAATCTAAAATGCTATTTAGACAATAGATCAATAATTTTATTTTTTGTTCAGTCAGAAATATAATAAAATTATGTTCTTAATTGTTATAAAATTCTGGATATTTAAAATATGTAAGTAAATAATTCTTTGCTGAGAAAGTTGGCAGTTAAAAATAGTTACCGCCAAGTTACCGGTCTCACCATTGACATCAGTATAACACATATTCATGTGTGGTTTTTTCCCCTTGGTTCAGCCAATGAATGGCAAACGTATTTATACAAGTGTAACCCCGAATTCAGAACGGCAACATTTTCCGCTTATAGGTCTAATTATCATTTGACTCTATGAGAAGATGCAAAAACATTGTTCTTATTAGTATATAAATATATTCAATATAAATATGGTCATGTAACTTAAATTGCTATAAATGCCACTTTTTTTATTTGTTGGAGGTGACATAGTGTCAGTACAGTGTCACCCTTCATAGGCTGTCACCCGGGGCGGTCCGCCCCCCCCCCCGCCCCCCCTTAGCTACGCCACTGGCCAGCCTAATGGTATGATTTATATATATATCTTTTTATAAAGATGTTAATACGATTTTTTTAAAGCATTTTCGAAAAAAAATGCTCTATTGTCCCCGCTTTGTCTGTCTGTCTGTCTGTCTGTCATCACCCTAGATCTCAACAACCATAAGTCCTAGACCCATGATGTATATATCATTTTGTAGGTCTTGGCCTGCCAAGAAATGACTTTTTTCCATTTCGCGATCTGACCTCTCAGGGCCGTAAAAGGGGCCTTATAAAGTACCGTTTTTTACTATATAAGCTATATTAAAAATGGACCGCCCTATATCTCAGCAACCATAAGTCCTAGACCCATGATGTATATATCATTTTGTAGGTCTTTGGCCTGCCAAGAAATGACTTTTTTCCATTTCGCGATCTGACCTCTCAGGGCCGTAAAAGGGCCTTATAAAGTACCGTTCTTTACTATATAAGCTATATTAATAATGGACCGCCCTATATCTCAGCAACCATAAGTCCTAGACCCATGATGTATATATCATTTTGTAGGTCTTTGGCCTGCCAAGAAATGACTTTTTTCCATTTCGCGATCTGACCTCTCAGGGCCGTAAAAGGGGCCTTATAAAGTACCGTTTTTTACTATATAAGCTATATTAATAATGGACCGCCCTATATCTCAGCAACCATAAGTCCTAGACCCATGATGTATATATCATTGTGTAGGTGTGGCCTTCCAAGTGTACATCAAAAGTCCATTTCGCGATTTGACCTCTCAGGGCCAAAATAAAAGAATTTTTTATGTACCGTTTTGCTTATATTTTAAATATAAATAATAAAAGCTAATCAAAGGGGCGTAATCATTATTTATTTTTGTAACAGTTATTCAACATGACTTACTTGTCCTTTTAATATCTTTTTTCAGATATATGCATTACACAATTGAATTTATAAACATTTCCAAAATTTACAAATATTTACAACATGAAAATGCGCTAACACGCCCTGTGTCCAGAATGGAACAGGCTTAATTGCTTGTTTTAATGTTCTGTAATGTTGCAGGTAAGGGGGGGGGGCGCCCTTGGCCACCATAGCTAAAAATTATCCCTTCATATAATAATTAAAAATTGGGTGCTTGGTGGGAAAACTTTTTGAGTAGCAGTGTCCGTAAATTTGACCGGCGGGCCGGACTAAGTGCCGCAAGGAGGGGGTGCGGGGGGGGGGGCAAATGCCCAGGGGCCCGGCGAGTTTTAGGGACCCGGACTGAGCTGGCCAATCAACTTTTGAAAATATTATTATCAGCAGGGGGGGGGGCGTGACCGCCCTGCCCAGGGATCGAAATTTATGTCGGTGAGCCTGGCCGGACCAAGAGAAGTTGGATGGAATGTTAACATGTAGGCTACTAATATAGATTAAAGGTAAACAGTGGCGTTACTAGGGGGCGCCGGCCGCACCGGGTGACACCAATAAATGGGGTGACACCATAATGAATAATTGTAAATTTCATAGCGGAAAGAACTAGAGAGCAACCGATATGCCCTTTTTACCGATAGTCCGATACCGATTTTTCCCCCAGCATTTTTACCGATACCGATATTTTCTTATTAGGGGCTGTCCATTATTTATGTCAACAAATTTTTGGCGATTTTTACCTCCCCCCCTCCCCCTTGTCAACAACTTGTCAAACTTCCAGAGACCCCCCCCCCTATAAAATTAAGTCAACATTTGATTACCCCCTCCCCCCTAAAAAAGGTGGCTTCCAAAATGTTTATGTGGCAAAATTAGTAGGAATATAGTTAGTTTAATTAAAATACTGAATGTTAAGCGAGTGTGTAACACAGAACTACAAGCGCTGCTTAATTTTCCTATTTATTAAGTAATTATATTAAATTTTTAAAAAGTAACATTGTTGACGTCAACTTTTCTTGACCTCCCCCCTCCCCCTTGTCAACAATTGTCAAAAAATTTCTGACCCCCCCCCGTCCCCGCTATTTTGTTGACGTAATTAATGGACAGCCCCTTAAGCAACAACAATGCAAAACACGTGTTTTTCTCGTGCTGTATGACGTATATGACCCATGTTCACATATTTTGTAACACTTCGCCCACGCGTGTCTTGTTTACCCCCCCCCCCAACTTCCCATCCCAAAAAAAAAAACAGAAGTTCACTAATTGTATCATTCAAGGTCATACATTATAATTAAGAAACGCCAATCCTATTGTTTCAAGGTCATATCTCTGATGTAGACGTGACAATTTCTGTGTACGGGATTTTTTTCCTTTCTTTTAAAATCTTGTCTGATCAGGTTATAGAATTGGGTTATTTACTGATTTTTTTTTCTGCAACTCTGTTGTGAAAAAAAAACAATGTATCGGCAGCCAAAAAACGGCCGGTCCGATAGTTAACCCATAGTGCCAATATCGGTTTGACTATCGGTCGTTCCCTACAACAATCGGCCGATCCGATATTAACCGATAGTGCCAATATCGGTCCGATACCGATACCGATCCGATTATCGGTCTCTCCCTAGAAAGAACTCGATCTAGTCAGGTTTTATGACAGGTCATACTTGAAAAAAAAAAACATGAGCAATAGCACATATTGCCATCATGCAGAGCAAGCACAAGTTGACACCATTCAGAGCAGTATTACAGGGTGTCACCATGCAGAGCGTCTGGAGCTTAGGTAAATGAGTACCATTTAAAGCTGCTCGGATCAATCTGGAGTTATTTGTAAACGTGCTACAGAATTACGCATGTATTCAAGTGGTTTCAAGAAATTGTAGACGTTTACAACTCGGTTTAATGGAAGTTATATATAGTTTTCTGAAATACAGTCAGTATTTTTTATCGCTTGAAGTATCATGACAAATCCAGCATTAAGTAGTAAATAAAGCTTCTATCCTAGCACAATCCAGCCATTGCTGTTCTGTCTTTGGGAGCATGTGGGAGTTCTGGGTGTCTGTGGGAGCATGTGGGAGTCTGTGGGAGTTCTGGGTGTCTGTGGGAGCATGTGGGAGTTCTGGGTGTCTGTGGGAGCATGTGGGAGTTCTGGGTGTCTGTGGAAGCATGTGGGAGTTCTGGGTGTCTGTGGGAGCATGTGGCAGTTCTGGGTGTCTGTAGGAGTTCTGGGTGTCTGTGCGAGCATGTGGGAGTTCTGGGTGTCTGTGGGAGCATGTGGCAGTTCTGGGTGTCTGTGGGAGCATGTGGGATTTTCAATTATATTGTGTTATTATCATTTAGATAATGTAATGTTATATATTCTTCCATAGTGACGCCACTGATGGTAAATGTCATAACAGAAAAAGGACAAGTGCTTTCTTCACTCTGAAACGAGTGTCGGGCCGAATCAAATAGTCCGGTGGGCCAGATTCAGCCAATGGCAGCCTTTGATAAAAGCGACTAGTATATCCTCCCCCCCCCACATACACACCTTTGGAAAGAAGGGGGTGGGTGATTACAGCAATATACAATAGTGACCAAGTGCGTTTCTCCGCTGAGTGCGTTAATTTATGGCCTATGTCAATTTGCTTCTGTATTAGTTAAAATAATTATATATTATTGAAAAGTTGCAAAAATCTCTCTTTATTTTCCTACCTCAAGCCATGGATACGATATTCATGATAAACTTTTTTGGAACCGTCCTTGCTGCCTATACCGGATCACGTAATTTTCGGTCGTTCCCACAGATAGTCTGTGGACGAGATGAAATCCGCGAGCAATAAAATACATTTACTGGCATTATCTCCCCTGGACACTCTAGTCTTCCCATTAGCTCCCCTCCATTATCACCTCATTTTTTTTCTATTTCAATTTTTTTTTACTTGTTGTTTGGGTTAATCGTCCATGGCAAGAGATTGTGTGACACCCATACAATCGGGGGAATGACAAATCAAAGAGCCCATAGAGTGCAGGCGGATTCTGGGTTAATGACATCGACTTAATGGTAAACATAGAAATTGACCATTGAATTAAATGTGTCAAATGCCGTATATACTCGCATATAAGCCGAATTTAGAACTATAAAAATACAATACTGAAATCAGAGGGTCGCGTTATATACGATGTTAGGCTTATAGGCGAGTATATACGGTAAAAACGCGTATCTTTAAAACGAAATATTTAAGATCTCGGCAGGAGTGATTCTTATGGACAGGCAAACAAGGTGACCGCCTGGTCCACCAACTTCTAAAGGCCCCCCCCCCCCCATTACCAGTATATATTTTTATCAAATCTGTTGGTGTAATAGGAAATAGAGTGGACTCATTTGGGTCATAAAATAGAGGCTACTAGCAAGCAACATGTACCCCACTCATTGGTCTATAATTAGATTTTGTAAATCAATGAAAGAGTGGGACAGAGTAGACCCCTCAGCTGGCGCCGCGCGCCGGCTACGCCGCCGGATTTTCGTCCGCCGTAAATACGCCGAAAAATATGCGGCGCGCCTCATTAGCCGCCGTATTTCGTTCGCCGTTATATTAACTGTCGCACTACTTAATCTTATTGCACATGGCCTTGCTAACCATATCAGCTCTGTCTTGAAAAGCTTTTCTGTTGATAACAAAATACTAGCTGCCATGATTATGCTGCAATTATGATAAAGACTTCAAAGCTTTTGAAGGTTGACTCTTATCAGCACTTTACAGCACACGTATTGCACCTAATACTAACGACAGCATCAATAAAAATGAAGAATTTCAAGATCGCAATTATAGAAGACGATGCAGCATTCACAGAGGATAAAGAAATGATAAAGACCCTGAAAGAAGGCATGTCTTCAGTGTGTGAATTGCTTCTTGTAGATGATCAGCTCAGTGCATCAATAATGGATGCCTCTAAGAGCAGCACTAATGCCACCAATGACAGTCATAGACACAATGATAAGTCAGTGAGGACATCATGTCCAACGAGTTGGAATTCAGCATTGATGATGATTCAGTCTATACTTGACTTGAAAAGATTATGATGATGACAAAATACGAATGATCAAGCTGTCAGCTCTCAACCAGCTTGACCATCGATTTCCTGATCACATAAAGCTGCATCAGCTGCTTGATCCTAATTTCAAATCACTGATTCCACGGTCAGAAGCAACCACAACTCTGGAGAACGCAATACAGTCAGCAATGGCCCGTGGATTCATCATGTCTAAAGCTGATTATCGCATTCGCAGCTAGTCAGTGAACATGTTTCTGAAGAAACCCGATTTAAACGATTTCGAATGAAGCTGATGAATAAGCTGAGAACTGAGCAGTCACCAGACGATTGTACTAATAAGGTATTCTGTGTTAATTTATGGCATTGAAACAGTTTTCGTTTTATTTCGCTCTCAATAGACCAGTCAGTTTGAAGTAAAATATTTTAAAATACATATACTGTGCACTATTATGAAAGAAATGTTCCTAACTTGCAGTTAGTACTATAGTGTTTTGATTTTGAACATTTATTTCAGATGTCAGTGGAAATTGCAAACTATTTGACGGCGCCTGTTGTTCAGTTTCATGATGTCCTTGCTTTCTGGTGTAGCAGTTTTGCATCATCCTGGTATCCACAACTTACTCTACTGGCTCGACTTCACCTATCATCAGCATCATATGTACCAGTGGAGTGCATGTTTTCGGTTACTGGTTTGATAATGAACAGCAAACGATCAAGTCTAACAGCTGATAAACTACATCGCGTTTGTTTTATTCATGAGAATTATAAACTGATATTTTAAGTGCTTATTAAGGTATTGAGAGACAGAAACTGAATGAGTGGAATGTATTCATGTACTGTATTAGTAGGACAGCATATACAACTGTTTATTTCTGTTGTTTTAAATAATAAAACTTTTCCCCAAGTATTGTTTTATTGCTGAAGTTTTATCAATTCCATATTGTCTAGGCGTCAGCCGAATTTTAGCCAAATATTTCGTAATCTGCCAAAAATCAGCCGAAAATCAGCCGCAAATGTCAATTTTCTCAACTTATGGTCAGATTCGGCTACGCCGGCTATCAGCCGAAAAATTATGTCAGCCAGCCGAAACTTCGGCTGGCAGGTCTAGGACAGAGGGACTCTAAAAAATGTAACGTTTAAGGTGAAACGATCTATCTATCTAATCTCTCTCTCTCTCTCTCTCTCTCTATATATATATATATATATATATATACAGGGCCGGCCTTACGAATTGCGGGGCCCAATTTAACGGATGCTTGCTATTGAAGAAAAAAACAATTTAATCTACTTATACTATGTTAAAAATCAACATATTTTAAGTACATATCTGTCACAATAGGTATATGACTAAAGAGTTTTTTTCATTATTTTTTATTCCCCATATTGCCACAAGTGGATATTTATCATATCTGTGCAAAAAAATCAATAACAACCCTCAACTGTTAAAAAGGTTACCCTCCACACGCCCAGTAAATCGTATGTCATACCCACATTTAGTATTTTAACTTTAATTTTGTTCTTGGTTGGCAACTATTATATGCATAATTAGTTTTTGTGTCATTTCTGGATTGTCTCAGAGCAGTTCTGTCAAAAATGCTCCAGCTTCCGAGACGAGCAAGAGAATTTGGTCTTCAAATCTAATGCATTTCCGAAAAGGCATTAAATCACCAAAGACTGTTGACAGTCTTGTTCAAATGCGAAAAAATCCAATGGAACTACATATCGTGATCAGATGATATAAAACAATTGCTTCTGATGTAAAAAGCAGAAAAGACATGATCATACAATGTTGTTAAGAAGTTTGAAAGACATAGTCGAAGTCCTGGAAACTATGATTTCGCAGCGATGTTTAATGTAAGAGATGAGAAAGAAAGTGGTTGTGCCCAGAAGACAGAGAGTTCTATGTACTTCAGATTTCAACAAATGGAAATGTAGGCTACTGTACCTCAGAACATTCACAAAAGATTCACCCTAGGAAAAAATTACTTAAAGGAAAGTGCCAGTCACAGAAAGCTTTATTGAAGAAAGTCTTGAATCAAGTATCTTACCAAATTTGGATACAGAAGAATATGTGAATAAAGAAGATTTTGTGAGGAAGAACAGTGTTCCAGTATTAGTAAAGATAATGAGAAACCATTTAAGTCTAAAAGACAAAAAAACCTCTTTTTCAGTGCGTTTAGTGGCTGCAGCTAAATTGAGTACAAGGAAGGTTCAAAAAGTCGGGAACTGGAGTTTGCAATCTACTCCAACTCAAAGCAGCTTCTACACAGGTCTAATAAAAAGAAGGAGAAAAACTACAAAGTAATTTCAAGGAAAACTTTAAAAAAGTACACTGGTGCTTACACTTTGATGGATTGACCTTACAAAATAAAGCATAAGAGGTTGTCGTTATAAAGTGAAATCAAACGAGGTCAGACTCGCTGTTCTTCAGCAGACAAATGCAAAAGGGGAGACAGTGAAAAAAAAAACTTCTTCTTTCTTTCTTTTTTGACTCTACAGCCCATTTAGGGCCATGGCCTGCCAAACTGCTTTTTCTCGGAATTCTCCACTTTTCCCGAATTAAAACTATACTCAATGAATAAAAATGATTGTCTTTTGACTCAACTGCAGCAGCTTCTTGAAGAAGAATGGTGCAGTCACACTGTTACACAAACACTTTCAAGATGTTGGATTAGAAAAAAGCTGTATACATTGGATGGTAACCCCACATACTAGATACAGTATTGAAACACAGTTATGAATTATCATTTTGATACATCAACAACTTCACCAAACATCAGCTACTCATTTGTTTCATGTGAAAATTATGAACAACTTAAAACACATCATTTGATAATTCTGGGCACCACTAAAGAAATCAGAACAAGAGTGCTTGCGATATGACATGGCTTTAGCATAATGCTACAGGATTTTCAAAACTAGAGGAATCTTCCCAAAAGTCAATTTTCAATCACTTTCAAAAATCAGTTATGAGATGGAATTCAAGGGCAACTTATTGTTTGTCATCATTCGTTCTGAAGAGTATCTTCAAACAGCTAAAACCTTGATTTCATCAGTGGTACGTGGGCTGACATCTGGTTCTCTGCCCAGTGCTTCAATACTACTAGCTTTGATAATTTATCATACGCTTGTAAGCAGCATACAAAGACTTTGAAGGCAACAAAAGCATTGGGTCCCACAGATTAAACTTCTATACCAATGCAGCGTTCTAATATCTGTGCAGAGCGTGCAATTAAAGTGATGCATGATTTACTTTCAACTTTGCAATTCCATTGAAAAATTGAACATTAAATTTCTTTTAACTAATGCACAATAGAAATGTACATTGTAACAATTATCAATACTATTCTTATGTAATTTTTATTTGTAATGGTTAAACCTTTATCAAAATTTTTGAAAATGTGTATGTTCTAAAATGTTTGTGTCGATTGGAGGGTGAACTCTTTGTATGCAAAACAAAAATTACCCATATTTTCTTTATTTGTGATACAAATCTCCACCAAATATGATATGTGGATATAGGCTTATATTTTAGTCATACCCTAATGTACAACTATGGCCATCAAAAAGTCAATATTCATTACATATACAATCCATCTTATCAATAGGCTTTGCAGGGGTACAGCTAGTTATAATATAATTACAAATGTGTGTATGTAATATTACATCACAATACTCAATATAATCATCCAATATCACTTATTTTTACTTCACTTCATGTGTATAATGATCTATTACATTATATGAATATTCATTAATTAAACATTGATATATTTTTGAACTATTAAAACAATTCTCTTTAATACAATATCTCAAATTTTTTCAGTATTAATCATTACCATACAAGTACATTTCTTAGATCAAACAATTTTGAATCATCGATGTAATAAATCTAATTATCAGTAACAAATTATGAATGCATTTTATAGCAATGTCTTGATGTGTCAAACACACAAAAAAACAAATTCAAACTTGTGATTCAATATCTTTTTTTTTTTTTAATTCAACATAAATTTTATTATGTGACTCAATATTACCAAATATAAGTGTATACTGTTACAATGTCTTTATGTTAGACAAAAAAAATTCAATCAAGTAACTAATCATTTATTAATGATGAAATAAGTGTCCCTTCTTTTATAAACTCTTTATATGTTAACTATCCTTAAATAATCTAATAATTTGCTTTGTCAGGTCATTATTGATATAAAATCTTTCTTTTACATACAATACTTCTACCGATAACCTAAAAATTACATGTTAAATTACCTCTACTATGATGACCACTTATAGTTTAGCTCCACTCGTCGATTCTTTTATAACTCAATCACTTTGTCATTAGAAGTATTTTCCCCCTTTATCTTTAAGAAAAGTGAATTTTTCATTGACATCAGTGGCATCCATTTATTCTGATATTGGTATATATCTTAGGTCAGAAAACGCCATGTCGACTGAAGAACTTTCACAAGAATCGCTAAGTTAATTACAAAGTTTGGCAATTTATGTTTTAAATCAATTACTGGATTTATAATTTTCTTTTGAATATAATTGCTACGTTTCACATTAAAATATTCTAGATGTTGTGAGATTACCAAATATTTTTTTCTGTGTATTGTAAATCTTCACGTTTAATACCCATCCTCTGTTTTTTCCGCTTTTTCATTTAATTTTTGAAAAAAAAAATTAAGAAAAGTCACTATAGTAATTTTGTTAAATTAACTTATGTAGCTTTTACGTGGTGAATTTTTATTTTCACTAGCCGTCCCGCGTCGTAACATACGCCGCCTTATCAATCAATATAATTACTGTAATTATTTTTTTTTTAAATAAGCAATCAAACAAAATAACAGGCTGACATACATGGTATGCAAAGTTGAACTTTGACCTATCATGTGCAGACTTTATGGTCACTATCTGGTACCTTCCAGCAACTCTTTTTTTATTTGGTTGTTTACAGATTTTTGAATTAATTCTCTGTGTGACTTGATTCTCAATGTGCCAGACTGAATTCTCTTTATTGGTTTTATATATTAATGCCTTTTTTGTAAGATTAAGGATTTTTATAATTGTAATCTTTTTCATCCAGCTTCTAACAAACATATTTCCGGGTGGTGGGTGTTTTAATTATTTTGGTTCGCTTTGTGTCTGCTTCAATTCACCCCCTTCGCTTACCCCATTACACTATAGTGTTATTTGATATAAAAATCTTTTTATTCAAGTCATGACAGTCTCTGCTTTTGTATTTTTTAGACTTGCATAAAACAGAATAAGATTATTTTCGTCTAACCTTCATCCTACAGTACCTACACTATTCAGAACACACATAATTGTATTATTAAATGTGGTTTTTTTGTTGACATTATAACGTTATTTTAAGTACAGCGACCTCATTTCTGGATGCAGAATTTACCGCGACGGGGATAAATGAAATAGTTTCGTACTTAGAGCACATAAAAACATGATTACGACCTGCTGTGATCCACTTTGACCCACTTTAACACCTCCCCCCCCTCATTTTCCGCTGGTGTTGTCTGTGATCGGGAATTCCACAATCTATAAACCTAGATCTCAACAACCATAAGTCCTAGACCCATGATGTATATATCATTTTGTAGGTCTTGGCCTGCCCGAAATTACTTTTTCCATTTCGCGATCTGACCTCTGGGGCCGTGAAAGGGGGCTTAGTACCGTTTTTTACTAAATAAGCTATATTAATAAATGAGCGCCCATTCTCAGCAACTATAAGTCCTAGACTCCATGATGTATATATCATTTTGTAGGTCTTGGCCTGCCATGTGTACATCAAAAGTTCATTTCGCGACTGGACCTCACGAGGGCCGGGCTTCCAGGGTTCCTAAGGGGCTTATATATTATATATACACCTTGTACTTTCAATAACCCATTCATTTGGTGCAAAATACACACCGGCAGCACGTAGTTTCTACCAAGATTTATTAAGAAACTCATCAAATGAAATAGTAAGCTTGTGTTCTGAGTTTAATTGAAAGTATCAGAGCTATGCAACAATTGACAGAGTTTTCGGACTGATTAAATGACTATAATTTCGAATGTTTTTTTCAATTATGAGTTCTATTTCAGTGACCACAAACCACTTGTAGTTAGATTTAAGAGAAAATAATTTTTTTTTCAAATATAAGAAAACGTCTTTTTAATATCTTTTTTTTACAGATATATGCATTACACAATTGAATTTATAAACATTTCCAAAATTTACAAATATTTACTGAAAGCTAACAAACGTACTGATACATAACACGAAAATGCTGCTAACACGTCCTGTGTCAGGAATGGAACAGGCTTAATTGCTTGTTTTTTCAAGTCATCATTAAAATTCTTTTAGAAAGCGATGCGCTTTCCATATAGTTTATATTCTGTGGCACCGCCACTGTACCCCCTGTGTGTGTGTTTGCTGATATCTTCTTTGTGACATACGCGCATGTGCGTGCTGATAGCTCTTGTGTTAATAAAATGTACCAGCGTGGCACAGACACACTCAGTCACGCAGTGATTTACAGCGAGCAACTAAAGAAAGGGAGAAAAAAATTACTAATAACAATTCGAAAAGCAGGTAGTCAGCTTTACAGTCTTTTGAAGTAATTCAGCCATGTCTATTCAAAAGGTCGCCGTGCAGCAGGCTATGTTCGGTTATATCATACTTGCAAACCGTGGAGCTGAAACAAGAACTTTAAAAGGGGGGGGGGGGCGGACCCTTATTGAGTACGGAGACACCAGTTATTATGCATTGAATTTTTATTCCCGATTTTTTTTGTTAGTTATTGGATAACATTCTTCAAATGTGTTTTAAGTGTGTACGTCTTGCGGAAGAAAAAAAAAATAATAAGACGTGGTTTAACTGGTGTGGATATTCCATGGCGCTAGATACATTATTTTCTTGTTTGTGTTAGCCAATCTTTCGTTGTGTTCTCTCTTTCTCTATACATACATACATACAAACATACATATATATATATATATATATATATATATATATATATATATATATACTTACTTGTGTGTATGTTAGGTTGTTATTTTTTAAATTTCTTTTATTCACTCGGATGTGTGGGATTATTTCTCTAGAGCGCCCAGTGTAACCAGACAATGTTTGCCCGTTGCACACTTCTGGAAAATTGTTCACGTTGGTTAGTCAACTGGCAGTAAACCAGACGCATCAGTGATTGACACAGCCCATCATTTCAATGTCTTGGTCCGTTCCCTGGTTTCGAGTTGTGCATTTAGGTGGACCATGAGATTCAGTAATTGGGCAGACCATGAGATTCAGTAATTAGGCGGACCATGAGATTCAGTAATGTAGGCGGACCATGAGATTCAGTAATTAGGCAGACCATGAGATTCAGTAATTAGGCGGACCATGAGATTCAGTAATTAGGTAGACCATGAGATTAAGTAATTAGGTAGACCATGAGATTTAGTAATTAAAAAGACCATGATATTCAATAATTAAGGTAGACCATGCGATTCAGTAATAAGTTAGACCATGAGATTCAGTAGTTTCAGAAGTCACTCACTGCATCTTGACTGAAAAATTTAATACTATATTTATACTTAGCTTTTTGATAGGCATATGACACCCCCCTCTATCTGTCTACATGTTAGTTCAACTCTCCATCTGAACGTATGTCTGTCCCAGCGGATTACATGTAAGATTTTTAAAATCACATGTCATTCAATGTCCACACCTGCGTCCATTATTATTAAAACCCCTGTAAGGACTATATGTTTATTTCTTGGTCCTGAAAACCAGTGGTGGCCCCCAACCCCGGGCCGCGGACCGGTCCGTGGATCCGATAGTACTGGGCCGCCCAAGAAACGATAAATTATTTCCTTTTTTATTTATTTCCTTCTTGTTATTGTAAATCAAAACAATCTAAAGTATAAATAATCACACCCCCACCCCAACTAAGCGGGCCGCTCTAAAATTATCAAACGTTGACCGGTCCGCGGCGGGAAAAAGGTTGGGGACCACTGCTGTAAGCCACCAAAGGGGGAGGAAGGGCGTTTTTTTTTGTTTTATTTTGCAGCGCTCCTTATTTTTTAAAACTCAAATCACTTAGCTGAGTGTGTCTACAGAGGCACCACGGAAGACGGGTGAAAGATAAGACGAGGAGGGATTTGAACCCGTAACCTACAGCATGCATATCAGAACCAAAGCGCCACCGAGTCACCCCCCCCCTCTTTCCGTCTCTCTCTCTCTCTCTCTATGAACTCTCTCAGTTTTATCTGCGGGCTGGGACTTAGTCTCTTAGAGCCCGTGAGATCAGACCTGCTGTGTCTCTCAACATCTGGAGACTGCCATAGAGCCCGATGGCCAGCAAGCTTCCGGACTGGTCCACCCTGTGGTCCGCTAGTCCAGGGCACTCCCGAATAGCAAATGATCTACGGTTTCCTCCACTTCCCTGCAGTGTCTGCAAGGGTGTCGACATTGGGCCTCCAACTCCCCCAAGTACGCGCCAATAGGACAGTGCCCAGTTCGGAACTGGAGCAAGTAGCGCCTGCTCGACACGCCTGAGCTTCCACCACGGGTCAGTTTTTGGACGGCCACTCCAGAAACTTTCGGATGTTAACTCCGTTCACCCCATGAGCCCAGCCCGAGAACCACTTCGATTGTCCAAAGAGGCAGATCATGGAACGTGCTGCCTCGAATGAGCTCTTTCTTGCACTCACGGGCAGCGCTGGGGAATCTGTCGACTGGACTATTGCCTTGGCAATTGCCGTCTGCCCTTTCATTTCCGGGCACGTCCGCATGCCCTGGAACCCATTGAAGGGTCACATGCACGTGACGTTGGGGCACAAGACCCTGTATTGCCATCAGCATGGCTTCCAGCAGAAACGGCCATTCTCCTGTCCCTTTTACGGCTTGGAGAACAGAGAGCGCGTCAGTGAGAATGACAATGTCCAGAGCAGGCAAAGTACCCTCACCGATTAGCTCCCCTATGTGGTCCACTGCCTCAGTAATGGCTGTCATATCTGCCTCGTAAGCACAGAGTGACCCACATAGGCTAGCATGGTCTTTCCCAAAGCCAGTTTGTGGGAGAGTGATGTGGACCCCAAACGAGGCGCTTGTCCGGCCGTCTCTACTGGATACAGAGGCATCAGTATAGGTCAGTATAGCGTTCCCCGAATAGTTTCCAATCATCTCCATAGCCACATCCGTGATGGTTCGGCGATCCTTTGCGTTCCCAGCATTGGTTTCGACCAGGGTCGTGCGTACCTCAGGCATGTAGAGAGCCTCGCCAGGAGGGAGCCTTGAGACAGTCTCTAGCATTAGGCGGTCAGTCGGCAGCTTGATCTCGGAGGCAAGTCTTACTGCGTGGTGCATAAAAGACTGCATCGAGAGCCGCTTTCTTTCCACCCAGCCATCGACCATCTCCCTTAGGACAGAGGTCTCCTCCTGCCGCTTAAACCGCTCATACGCGGTTATAACGGCCTGCTCTCTACGGATACCTAGAGGTGGCACATTTGCCATGATTTCCACCGCTGCTGTGGGTGCCGTTCGAAAAGTGCCTGTGATCAGCCGAAGAGCCTGGTTTTGTACAACATCTAGGGCCTCTAAAGAGGACTTAGACCCATAGACCTGCACAACTTGGCTATAATCAATCTGAGACCTTACTGCACCCATGTACAGTGACCTCAGGACATCTGCTCCGAGCCCCCCCAGGACGGTGCTCGCCAACTTCTTGACAATATTCAGTCTGTCAGAGGCGCAGCGGGCAACCTCCAACAGATGTGTGCAGAGAGTAAGCTTTCAAGTGTTTACCTTCTCTCTGTCTGTGTGTCAGTTTGCCTGTCAATGTGTCCATTTATCTGTCTATCTGCCTGCTTGTCAAGTGTTTACCTTCTCTCTGTCTGTGTGTCCGTTTGCCTGTCAATGTGTCCATTTTTCTGTCCATCTGCCTGCTTATCAAGTGTTTACCTTCTCTCTCTGTCTTTATGTCAGTTTGCCTGTCAATGTGTCCATTTATCTGTCTATCTGCCTGCTTGTCAAGTGTTTACCTTCTCTCTGTCTGTGTGTCAGTTTGCCTGTCAATGTGTCCATTTATCTGTCTAACTGCCTGCTTGTCAAGTGTTTACCTTCTCTCTGTCTGTGTGTCCGTTTGCCTGTCACTGTGTCCATTTTTCTGTCAATCTGCCTGCTTATCAAGTGTTTACCTTCTCTCTCTGTCTTTATGTCAGTTTGCCTGTCAATGTGTCCATTTATCTGTCTATCTGCCTGCTTATCAAGTGTTTACCTTCTCTCTCTGTCTGTGTGTCAGTTTGCCTGTCTATATGTCCATTTTTCTGTCAATCTGCCTGCTTGTCAAGTGTTTACCTTCTCTGTGTGTGTGTGTCAGTTTGCCTGTCAATGTGTCCATTTATCTGTCTATCTGCCTGCTTGTCAAGTGTTTACCTTCTCTGTGTGTGTGTCAGTTTGCCTGTCAATGTGTCCATTTATCTGTCTATCTGCCTGCTTGTCAAGTGTTTACCTTCTCTGTGTGTGTGTCAGTTTGCCTGTCAATGTGTCCATTTATCTGTCTATCTGCCTGCTTGTCAAGTGTTTACCTTCTCTCTCTCTCTCTCTGTGTGTGTGTCAGTTTGCCTGTCTATATGTCAATTTATCTGTCTATCTGCCTTCTTATCAAGTGTTTACCTTTTCTGTGTGTGTGTGTGTGTGTCAGTCTGCCTGTCAATGTGTCCATTTATCTGTCTATCTGCCTGCTTGTCAAGTGTTTACCTTCTCTCTGTGTGTGTGTGTGTGTGTCAGTCTGCCTGTCAATGTGTCCATTTATCTGTCTATCTGCCTGCTTGTCAAGTGTTTACCTTCTTTCTGTGTGTGTGTCAGTTTGCCTGTCAATGTGTCCATTTATCCGTCCATCCGCCTGCTTGTTCCAGTCACCCATACATAAAAACAACCAGCAGGTCTCCAGTGACTACCTGCTCCTGGGGGTCAGCTCAAGACAGTCTCGGTCCCCACTGCTGTTCATCGATCTGGTAATAACACTACACAACTCCCCCCCCCCCGTCCCCCCGCCCTTTTCTCCGCTGTTCCAGTATTTCTCTCCCCTTGTTTTTTTTTGGAGTTATCCCACGAAGTTATTTACCCCTGAGTGTCCTTCTTTCCCACTTACGATTTAGTCTATGATCTTGATTTGTAAGTTGAAAACAATTGAAATAAGTGCTTGTTTAGCTGTTTTTATATTTTTTATATAGTTTAGTTGCATTCATTCAATATCGATAATATTTCGCTGGGAGTATGTTGTTATATGAACAACGCGGAAGTCGTTACAGTGTTGTTTTTTTGTGTGTTAACTTTAGATGTGGGGATGTGACGTTTCCAATGATAACTGGATATATATATCTCATCGTGTTCCATAAATTTAGGAATATCTCATGGTAGCCCATTTTTCATTGGTGAACATCGGCCAGAATTGACCTGGAGCCAATCTTAAGCCCGGTTCTGTCACTGGTGTGTTCGGTCAGTGATTCGGCCACACACCGGCTAGCCATCGTCTCGAGCTGTCATTAGATTTCGACCTCTGACCTTTTACATTCGTGTTGTTGTTATTATTTTTTTTTCCTTCTGGAGTATTTCCGCTCTGGTGTATTGAGCGAATCGGACGTACACAATTTCCCGTTACACCCTGTCGAACTATTGTGTGAGTGACTTATTTCCCCTTTTGGAGCCTTTATTTGTTTTTTCTATAATTCTCTGGGGAAAAATTCCTATGTGACGGTATATAGGAATAACCGTGGTTTTTTTTAAAATAAAGTTAATCTGCTGTTGGCCGTTCACAAGGAGGGATTAAGTGCCGCTGGGAGTGGGGGCGCCATGTCCACCAGATAGTCCAGTACGTGGACCTGCGCCTCACCATCGATAACGGACCGCCGGCCTACGACGTGAGACCCGGGCACCTGGCGCCCGCCCACTCCCTCCACAGACGCAGAGGGTCGCGCCTTAAGGTTTGTTTATAGGTTACTGATTTTGTTTGTGTGATTTTTTTAGAGCATTTTCGTTTTGTCTGTCTGTCTGTCTGTCTGTCCGTCACCACCCTAGATCTCAACAACCATAAGTCCTAGAGCCATGATGTATATATCATTTTGTAGGTCTTGGCCTGCCAAGAAATGACTTTTCTCCATTTCGCGATCTGACCTCTGAGGGCCGTAAAAGGGGGCTTATAAAGTATGAGCCCATAACAGAGTATTTTTGAAGGTTTTTTTGTATATGATTTCATAATGCCTCTTTCTGGGCCATCCTTTGAATATGATTTCATAATGCCTCTTTCGGGGCCCTCCTTGTATATGATTTCATAACGCCTCTTTCGGGGCCCTCCTTGTATATGATTTAATAATGCCTCTTTCGGGGCCCTCCCCTTGTAAATGATTTCATAATGCTTCTTTTTTGGGGACCTCCCTTGTAAATGATTTCATAATGCCTCTTTCGGGGCCCTCCCTTGTAAATGATTTCATAATGCTTCTTTTGGGGACCTCCCTTGTAAATGATTTCATAATGCCTCTTTCGGGGGCCCTCCCTTGTAAATGATTTCATAATGCTTCTTTTGGGGACCTCCCTTGTAAATAATTTCATAATGCCTCTTTTGGGGACCTCCCTTGTAAATGATTTCATAATGCTTCTTTTTTTGGGGACCTCCATTTCTTCAGGGACGTTACTTACTTTTTTTTTTTAAATTAAATCTTTGTGTGACTAATTAAGAATAAAAAAAAACGTTGCCGAATAAATTTTTCGGAGTTTAAATCATTAATGGTTAATTCTGTTTTACTGCCGTGCCTGCCCGTTACATTGCAGTACGGCCACGACTAATATGAAACTTAATTCTTCTCTTAATATGTTTCTCTTAATCAATATTAGGCAGCCATATGTATGTATGTATACGTATTTATACTTCTTCAAAGATTGCCCGGTAGAACCAGTGCGTGCTACATATCACCTTGGCTGAACTTACGGTGTAGCTTTGTCTCAAAAATGTTTAAATTTAATAACCAAAACTGGGTAGATTTTTTTATATTCTGTCACGCCTGAATAGATTTAAACATTACCAATACGCGGACTTTTTTTTTTTGAACTGCCATGAACTGTGAAGTAGAACCAGCGGTGCTTAAACCCCAATCTACCCCCCGAATCTGATACCTGCCAGTATCTCGTGCGAATCAATGTTCACCAGGCCTGGTTATGAAAGATCTGCACCGCGATACCTCCTCGTCTTATTTTAATGTGAATTGTTAAGCTGTTGTTTGTTTTAATAGATTTTTTTTAAAGGAAGGGTACACTATCAATCGGTTATTATACATTGTTAGGAAGTGAATTAGTATTTCGGTCTATACACAATAGGGGTAGAGCGCTAAACTGTAGACATTACAGCTCCATGTTCGGTCCTCGCCAAGAACCAAGGGGGAATACTCTCAGGTCCTGGTGAAAGCTGGTTAAAAGTCTACCCGCCCCCGCCCCCTACCGATTATGCTCCCTACTGTATGATAACAAAGGGCGGTAATGCCCTCCACTCTATGATAACAAAGGGCGGTAATGCCCTCCACTCTATGATAACAAAGGGCGGTAATGCCCTCCACTCTATGATAACAAAGGGCGGTAATGCCCTCCACTCTATGATAACAAAGGGCGGTAATGCCCTCCACTCTATGATAACAAAGGGCGGTAATGCCCTCCACTCTATGATAACAAAGGGCGGTAATGCCCTCCACTCTATGATAACAAAGGGCGGTAATGCCCTCCACTCTATGATAACAAAGGGCGGTAATGCCCCCCACTCTATGATAACAAAGGGCGGTAATGCCCCCCACTCTATGATAACAAAGGGCGGTAATGCCCTCCACTCTATGATAACAAAGGGCGGTAATGCCCTCCACTCTATGATAACAAAGGGCGGTAATGCCCTCCACTCTATGATAACAAAGGGCGGTAATGCCCTCCACTCTATGATAACAAAGGGCGGTAATGCCCTCCACTCTATGATAACAAAGGGCGGTAATGCCCCCCCACTCTATGATGATAAGAGTGCTGATCTAGAAAACAAACACGGCTCGGTGCTACCGCTATTTAATGTGGGGCCCCCAAACAATATCCACCAACCGGGGCTCCCTGATCACACACTCATACCGAATAGCAAAATGATTAGTACACCCATTTACAGTGATCGGTGAACCCCCCCCCCCCTTTCCCAAGTGAGTGCAGACTTCTTCCCCCTCCCCCTCTTCACCTCGGCGTGTGTTGCATGACTTCAACCACACCGTCGGCCATCCGCAAACGACGTTTTAAAAAAATATTGTGTAGGTCACATTTTTGGGAGATCACGCCCCATAAACATCTGCGGAGGTAAAAAGTCCCCGTGCACTGAGCCCATTCCTGTGACGACCCCGCCGCCAGCACCTCCACCACACCCTCTACTGTAAACAACTCAATTTCCCTGTCACAGGCAGCCGTCTTTCGGCGCCAGTGACCATTTAACGAATGCCGGACACCTGTTGTAAATATTTTTTTTTTTGCTCTTCTTAGTCGCGACTTACCCCCCCCCCCCACATCACTTAATGTTGTACGGCCATTATATTCCAGTAGTGAATACATCCAGCTTTTACACATATATATATATATATATATATATATATATATATATATATATATATATATATATATATAATCTTGTTATTTATTGAATGTTATTTCATTCGTTGACCTTTGATTTGTTTGTGTTCCAACACAGACCACCAGCTCCACGCTGTCCAGCGGCTCAATTACTAAAGACGCGGGCAGTGATCATCGTTCACCCGAGTCGGTGTTCAAACAGGTGAGTCTTGGCCTTTACTTGGATTTTATTTTTAATTTCACTTTTTGGTTTGTTTGAAGAAAAAATATTTTCCTCATTTTACAAATGCTTCATAACTACGGGAGATAACTGCGTATTTCAAGCTGAACATGCCGTTTGCCTGGTTATTTCCCGTAGATTATGTGGTATCTGAAGAAATCAACGGCAGTTACAAAATATTTATCGGTGAAAGATTAATTGATATTTGTATAAATTGATAAATTATATATATATCTATATCTATCTATTTATCTACCAATCTATCTATCTTTCTATATATATATATATATATATATTAGGGTGGGTCAAAAAAATTTTTTTTATTGAAACATTATTAAAAAGTTGTTACATCATGGTAGTACATGGAATATGTACAAATATTTGAAAACTACATAGTTTTACTACTCCCAACTTTTGTTCGAAATTTTTACTATATTTACTATGAGTTTTTTGTGACTGAACATGTTAAATTTGTGACCTAGGTTATTCAAAAAAGAAATGATATGCACATAAAATTTGTGTTTTATCTGTATAACCTTTTTTATGAATAACTAATTAGTTCAGACAACTGGGAAAAGCATTGCATCCATTTTTCTCTTAATATAACTGGTGTACCATGTATTCATTATCGGATCACGCATGGTTGTTTTATTTCATTTTTGATTAATTTTTCAATTATTTTATTAAGTTCTTCTATGAATATGAGTTCTTTGACAAGAAGTGCAACTGTACATTCTGTGTTTAGGTCAGCAGCTGAATTGCCTAAAAGACAACTTCCAACCAGTGAAGATTTTTTCAAGGCCATTGGTGGATGCTTAAAATGGAACAATACAATCATAGCCTTCATTCACCAGCGCACGCATTAGCGCATGAAGTTAAACAATTATATGACCAGGCTAGTATCCCTACACATGACATTACCAGTATAATTGTTGAGTAAAAAGATGCAGGTGTTAGGGATAGAGGAGACTGTAAATGTCCATAATCAGTAATAATTTCTGTGCTTGAGTGGGCATTTTGGGTGGATCAAAAGATGGCAAGAAATATGTTCATAGACAATGTTGACAAGCAAACAACAAAAATATTACAAAATCGACAGAAAAGAAAACATTCATTGATGCAGGGTGGCGATCAGATAGGAACCACAAATGATAACGTCAATGATGAGAAAGATAATGATATTCCAGATCAGGATGCTGAAGATGATGAACTACTTGATGCAGACTTCTCCAGCGATGAGGAATGTTACAAATAACAAAACAGATATCAATATGAAGCAATGGATCGATGTAAACTAAGCAATAGGGATACATGTCTTATCGTTAAAGCTGTGTTGAAGGACTTAAACATGTTAACACCATCTACAGCTCTAGATCCAGCAAAGATGCGTCGACATAGAAAAATTTGGAGAGATAGGGCAGCCAAGGAACATACTGATGAGAGCAAAGATGGTTAACAAAAGCGAACAGGATTTTTGCGATCCATCTTGTCAAAGTGGGGCTAGAAACTTTTTCTATATAATACAACTGCTTCAGAACCTTGATACTGCTGATCAATCTATTATATTGCCTGTATTGGAAAATAACTGCTACTTTGCACATCCAGAAAACATTCTATTGGCTGCAGTTAGGACAATGATGAAGAAATTGGAAGGTATGCAGTAAATAAAATCATTACAGCACGACATAAACCAGCTCCATGCAGAGTTAGAATTTTTCAACAAAAATGACATAATTCTGAATATTGCAGCTAAATCATATGATCAGATGATTAACTGGGATCTTTGTGCAGTGACATCCCCTCCTCTGTTGGAATATATTTGTGATGATGAACTTAAACGCAACAACCCAATCATACTGGATCAAATTCCCTGTCACTCTCAAGCTGTTGAAAGAGCAATTAAAGAAGTTACTGCTGTTAGTTTGAAAGTGTACAGACATTTCAAACTGTACGGACATAGCTCTCGACATGGGATGGTTTTGCAAACAAAGAAATCAAGGGATGTTCTTCCGAAAATTGAAAGCAAAGCAAGTTTCCTGTGACAATCCATAAACAGTATTATTCATATGTACATTGTATATTTTGCATGAACGATTTATAGATTTGTACAATTTCATATTACTTATACCAAACATTCCAAATGTTGTAAAATGTCATACATTGGGGGGGGGAGGAACCTGGGTCAAAGCAAAATCTTTTTTTATTATTAAAGTTTAAGACATTTTAATATCTTAGTAATGATATAGTAGATTTAAAAATAATTTTGTTATACAAAATATTAACATATTGATATTTGTGGGTGCGGCATGCCGCCATCTTGAAATTTATGACCTTTTTGTGGCAAATATTTCTGAAATATTTATAGACTGTTTCATATACAATGTACATTTTTATAATCAGAAAAGCTTACTTTAGGGAATGTCAAAGTACTTTTTTGATAATGTAATAAATAAATTTTTTATGAATTTTTAAAATTTTGTATGGTGAAAATAAGCAAAAATGCTAATTTTGAAAATTTAAAAAAGAAAAAAAAGGACTTAAAATTTCTTGAAAAGCCTCTGACATTCTATAAATGCACCTCTTCTACATAAAAATTAGAAGTTTTATCAAAATCTGACTGGTGGTTTTTGAGATTTTCTTGCCATAGTGAAGCAAAATGTCAAAAATATGACTTTTAAGTTTTTAAATTATTGAAGTTTCTAAATGAGTAACATTCTGAAAATACATTTTAATTGATCTAAAAAAAATTTTTCTGCAATATATTTAATTCGTAGTTATTATTGACATATTTTAGTATCTAAAAATGTAAAAAAAAAAAAAAAATTGTTTTTTTTTTAGACATAGTGCATTTTTTTTTGCCCCGTACCCCCTTGAACTAAAAGTTGGGAGTGGAAGACATTATCTGATTTTTACAAATTTTACATTTTTACAATCAGTAGGACCATAGGCAACTTTTTGAATATGTTTCAAATTCCCAACTCCAAAAAAAAATTTTTTGACCCACCCTAATATATATATATATATATATATATATATATATATATATATATATATATATATATATTTATTAGGGCTGCTGATTAAACTGCGTTAATTTGCGATTAACGCGTCAAAAAACTTTTGCGATTAAAATTTTTAACGCAACACCTAAATGCGTTAATTTGACCAAAATACTGAATGTTCAAGAAATCGATAACAGTATTTCACTCAACAAATTTGAAGTTAAGGTTTGTTCACTTATTAAGTAGATCTACCACCCCACCCTGTCGCAATCCGCACACACACACTCATCCCCAGGTATGTGGACAAAATCCCCACTTGTAATATAAATGAAGATGTATTTGTTGTATAGCCCTTCAACAAGTAAACCTCCTGCTCATTCCCAGTCGATGTAAAAAGAGAAAAATTTCATTCACTGGTTTACATTATATACTGTAGTGTATTGTTCAAGTCAACTTGACGGTAAAAAAAATAAGTGTATCATGAGCCTGGTTATAATTAGATCAAATAACGAGATTCTAGAAATTTTGTATCATCATTTTTTGCGCAATTTTTTTATATCGCTTTAATAGTTTCATATACATGACACCTGTCAATCAAGACCTAGACTGTACACGAGACAGTGGTTGTATTTTTCAGAATTATTGTGACACTGAGCTAAATTTAATATTTTATATAGGGCTGTTTTTTTTAACTGCAATTAAAGCATAATTAATGCGTTAAAAATATGCGACTACATTTTTAACGCAAACATCAAAATGCGTTAAATTTTAGCCAAATGTTGTCATTTCAGTAATCAGTAATCCCCCAATTCTATAACCATAACCAGATCAGATCAAATACCCCGAACACAGAAACTGTCACGTTGACACAAAATCATAGCAGACACATGGCCTTGAAACAATAGGAATGTCATTTCTTAATTCTTATTATGACCCTCAATGATACCATTAGTCAACATCTGCAGTAGCGTGCTCCTAGTTTGATTGACAGGTGCCATGATTTGGAAAAAATGGGACAGAGGGGGTACGGTGGTTGGGTAAGCTATAAGTAACGTCATCTTTGTGGGGAGAGAAGCTGCTAAGTGTGTCAAAAATCTAACAGAGCGGGAAAGGGGGGAATAAAAAAAACGCGTTAATAATAAGTGAGCAAGTAAGTACTTTCTGGCTATACTATTATGTTATGAAGGAAAAGGCACATATGAGATATAAATGACGTGTGTATTTTGTTTTGGAATGGGAAGTGAAGGGGTAGGTACGGTAGTGGAGGGTTGGGTAAACAAGACATACGTGGGGGGGGGGGGCAAAGTGTAGCAAAATACGACAGGGATAGAGGGGAGAGAGGTTGAAATACGTCATTATCTCGGAACCTATGGTACGAGAAAAACACTTGTTTGGCATGGTTGTTGATTAAAAAAAAAAAACTCGCATCACTTGACGTGATGGATACATGTCAAAAAATTGGTCCCAATAACTAACTCAACAGACATATGTGCTAATGCTTAATAAATCTGTTACAATTAATTATACCTCTTTCGTAAATTAATCTGACTTGTTTATTATACCAATTTTAAGCTATGATATTATGACTTACTAGTCTGAATACAAACAAAATTTATTATATTGTGTCGATTAAAAAGTGCGTTAATTTGCGATTAAAATTTTTAATCATGCGTTAATTTCGATCAATTTTTTTAATCGAACAACAGCTCTAATATTTATATATATTAGGGTGACAAAAAAAAATCAAAGTGCTCGAAATTGGACTCTAAACCCTTTATTGCGTTCCTTTTAATGAAAAAATAAACTCTGCAAAATATTATTAAGATATTTTTATATTTAGAGGTTGCTCAATGAACTTGAAATTATCAGATTTAAGGGTCAACAATAAATAAAAAGAATTCATTTTTATTTTTTTTCTTATACAAACTTTTAATTATGTTATTCAAATTAAGTGTTATTTATATGATTTTATACAATGTTTGATTACAGAATACTTCACCTGGTGATTGTTCGTGTGTTTTCATTTATGCGTTCACAATTGTAGACTTTCGCTTATCTGGAATTTGATGTCGATGTTCTTCCACGGTTTGCAAAATATATTGCAATTTGAGTTTCATCTTTTGTTAAAACTTGTGGATAATCTGAAATGTGTTTCACCCCTCTTTTGGCTGTATCATTTACAACTTTTATAGAATTAACAATTTTATGTGCTTCCTGGTATTCGGTTGCTGTACTCCACGTTTCTCGGTGATTATCATTCATGAATGCCCAATTTATTCCTAGCACTTCAAATACATATTTTAATCTCTCTGTTACAAAGTCATCTAAGTTCATGCTTACAATTTTATGCCGTCAAGCCTTTTTACCTGTTATTGTTTTTTGACTGGCTTTTCTAGTGCAATCAACATTTTTTCTTTAGTTTGGTTATCAACACCTTTGCTGAAAAAAAAGACTCACCAGGTCTTCAGTTAAATACTATAAATGTCATGCATGGTTTTAAAGGCAGATTCAGCGACTTCTTTGTGAAATATTTTGAAATTATTCAATTTCTTAATCAAAGTCAGGTCATTGTGAGGAGCAGATGAAGAGATGGGAACCAATGTTCCATGTAATTCAAAATTTTAAAAAATCAAAAATCGTAGATTTTTTTCTTCATTTTTTGTTAACTGAAATTGATGTCGAAACAAGTAAATTTTTATAGAGTACAGTGCTTTTTGCCAAACATCATGCTTGGTGCATAGCGCAGGAGTACAAAAAGTTATTCCGCTGTGGCCTGGAGGAATTCCTCCTAAAAGTATCGACAATTGCAAAAATTCTTTGTAATCGTTGGGCGAGGTTGTTTTGCTCCTTGCAGCATAGGTTTACTGCAAATTCTACTGGCTGATGGTACAAGCGAACCATTAACTTTGAGATCTGCATCAGTTAAATGCTATGAATCAGAATTAAGTTTACTCCACTGATCACCAAATCGTTGAAACAACTTAATCTCTGGACCAGAAGATGCTCCGAACATGTTTTGTAAACATGGGATAAAATCCCTTCATGAACGTGGTGTCGACAGACTGTGTATAATAAAGATTTTCCAATTAATTTCTCCAGCAGGGTACAAGCACCTGAAAGTATATCTATGTTGCTTGAAGTAGAGTGCCAAAATTTTGTCATATGAAATGTTCCAATCTTTTAAAGCTTGTCCAATGATGCAATACTACAGTGGATGTTCTGAATTTCGACAAACTTATTTTATTTTTAACTTTTAATTTTGCCCCAAAAAAATGATTTGTATTAGTAGTATGACTGACTCATAAAATTAACAAAAAAATAAAATATTGTAACATTCTCAAATGCCCAATCTCCTTTCAAAATAAAAGAGATAAAAATATGAAAACGTAAGAAAAATGTGGATTCGAGTAACCTTGCAAACTTAAACTGAAAGGAGTACAACCCCTAAACATCGAACGCAGGATTGTCTCCAAAATTAATACCAATATAATTTTTTCATTACAATGGAACCAAAAAAAAAAAGGCTTGATACTGCATTGCAAAATTTTTTTTTGACCATGTATCTGTTTGTTCACTCTTATATAAGTTCTGTATTCCCCGTCAGTCATCTTATATGTTATTTTATATGTTGAAAGATCAAACATTATAGTCAAATAGAACTAGGGTCCATCTCTGTACAGCGTAATTTTCAAAGCTATCAAATGGCCAAATTGGTATCTTTTAGAAGAAGGCAGGTGAACAAAAAGTGATAGCTGTTTTTTTATTTTCTCTATTGTTAAACTTTTTTTTTTTAAAACCTTGTCCCTTTGTGGACTCACATAAAGCTCAGTTTTTTGTTAATTCAATGTTTATACTTTTAGTGTCTATTGCCCATAGAGTGTCTTACAGTCAAGAATTCCACCACATAGAATTGACATTCGGAATCTTTGCATAGGCTTTCCCTTTTTTTCTCTCCTATTAATAGTGTCCGACAGTATATTATGCCCATATCGGTCCGACAGTATTATAAGCCCATATGCGGGCAACTGATAGATATAGCCCAGGTTATCAATCCGAATGGGGCATATGTTACCAAGATCGGTCCGACAATATTATGTAGCCTTATCGGTCCGACAATAGTAAATAAACATTGTCCGACAGTATTATAATTTTCTTATCTTAATAATAACAAATTTTCTTCAAATGGCAATTTTTTTTGGGTTTTTTAAAATTAATCTTCTTTTGTTCTGTTGAACACAACGACAAACAATCCATGATATCTGTGTAATATCAGTGATAATATATGTGATATCTGTGATATCAGGGATAGTGATATCTGTGATAGAGATATCTGAAATATCAGTTAAGTGGTATGTCATATCTGTGATAGTAATATCTGTGATATAAGTGATATCTTTGAATGTAGGATGTGGTATCGGTGATACCAGTGAAATCTCTTATATCTGTGTTAGAAAAATCGGATATCCGTGATGTCAGTGTTATCTGTGATATCATCGTGATATCTGTGATATCAGTATGATATCAGTGATATCCGTGTTTTCTGTGATTTCCGTGTGATATCTGTGATACAAGCGGATTTTTTATATATAAAAACAGACAAACAAATAAAATAATTTCCATAAAAGAGAACTTTATTGATCTTATTAAAAAAATTATACATCTAAAAAAAGACAAAAACAAAGTAAATCTATTTGAGCCAAAGAAATTTTCTTTTCCGTGTTGAATGTCATAATTTCTTTTCGCATTTTTCTTTAGAGTAATATATTATTTAACTTTCCACTAGTCGTGTTACAAATTATAATTGATAATTCAAAAATTCTCTTTACGAACTGTTTATAAGAATACACAATTTATAAGACTTTAAAATGAAATGATTACAGAGACACTGCCTGTTGATAAAACAGTAGTATCAAAAGTGACCTTTAAAAAGTTAGAAATTTAAATAAAATCTATCTCAATTAAAAAAGAGCTTCATATATCGTTGATAGGACTGTACATGTTAAATATTTCAGATTAATCTCTTTCTGTGTACAATATTTTTGTAATGAGAAATAATAACACACCGTTGAATTACCTAACAACAAAAAAAAACTATAAAATATTTCTTTAACTTCTATTTAAACAATGAAAATCTAATTTTTAGTTACATATTTTGGAAATAAAATATTTGATTCAATAGAATACAAAAAAAAAAAAACAAGATGGCCTACAGAAATTTGAATGACGAACTCTTAACAGCAAACATCTATCGGATCAGTTTTGTAAACAGAACTATTTTCAAGTATAGTACGTATTAGTTTGACAAATATTACAAGCAGAAATATGCGATTCACAATCGTCTGATTCCATGTAAACAGTTGTCGTGTCAACCTTGCGGTTCACATAACAACTGTTATAAACCAGTTCCTTGTAAATCAACCAATACAAAACTCTACAGGCTTTACAAAAGTAAACAAAAAAAAAAAAAAACAATCATCTAAGAGCATCATCATTCCCGCTTCTGTGTGACATCCGGTTTCGTTTGTTTCTTGGCTTCGACCGTCAGTCGTCGTGTGTCATGAAGCAACGTGGGCCACGATACCCTCAACCAGACCACCTGCGACAATTGTAGAAACTGCGAGCCCTGCTGCCCCGGCGGACTGCAGTGCTGCGACCGGGACTCCGACAGACATCATTGATGCAGCAATCGAGCCAGCGGCTATTCCGGCTAATAATAAAAAAAAAACAATGATAATAACAGGTCTAGTATTTCATTTATTTAGGCTTATGGAAAGAAACAAAAGATTCAGCACAAATGAGATCCCATAAGTAATACATGTGTGCTTATATTACCTCCAGTGAACCCAATGCCTGCCAGAGCAAACGGTCCTCGAACCCCACAACCACTGCACCGACTGCAAACCCGGCTATTTCTTCAAAAAATGCTGTAGCTGCCCATGGTTGAGCCAGAAGAATCAGCGCATAAACCACTGCATGAACTTTGGCCATTTCTGAAATGAAAACATTTCTCATCATTGATTTGATTAACATTCAATCTTCATATCTATAAAATATATATTTAAAAAAAAAAAAAGATAAAGGAAAATATATTTTTTATTAATGCATTCAACATTATTTTTAGTAGCTGACTGACTCACAATAGAAAAGTCCACAATACAAACTTAAAATTACAAATAAGACACTGAGATGTCAACTCTTAATCTGATAATGAAGTGATGTATTTCTTTAAAAGAGCTGCCAACTCAGAAAAAAGAGAGGAGAAAACTTTCGTTTTTGTTTATTAAAATCTACGTGTTATAGGCAATGCATGCACTCATAATGATTTCTATATCCTTAACATCTTTTTGTACACTTATTCAAATTATTTACCATTTTTCTGTTTTGGGGGGTTAATATTATGGTCCTTTTCATTTGTATTCAGACATTAGTTTTGTGTTATTGGTTTTTCATGTAATAAATTAAATAAAACCAAAGGAAAAGCAAACTTTAGTGGAGGTCTTTGGGTATTGGTGTCAAGGTCATCCTTTCAGGGCCCTGTATACAAGACAGGTTAAGGAGGGGCAAGGGCGACTTAGCAGGTAAGGCTTGGGCGGGATGGGGAGGCGGGAGGAAAGAGAAAAGGCAGATTGGTTTGGTTACCGCCACAAATCAGAGCGGGTTTTGTGCTGTTTTTTTCGTTTTAAAATGTTTTATATTGCGTAAATAATTAAAACATTTAATTTTATGATATTAAAATGGAAGTTAAGTTTGATATTTATTTTTTCAACTCTGATTATCCGGCGAGTTTCCGAGACTGCTTTATTAAAAAAGTTTCGACTGTTAAAGCCAAAAAATACCTGGCAATACTGGCAAGTTATGACATGCGCGGTCAGTGTAAATTTAAACATTCCGCTTTTAGTAGATATTTATATTTTTAAAAAAACGTCCGTTATTTTTGTAAAACTGATAAAACTGTCTAATTTTATGCCCCTCCCCACATCCTTCCCCACCCCCCAAGCCTTACCAAAAAAAGCCTTAACCCTTAAGGCGATCACAGACTTATAGCGCCCTCCCTGACAATATTTGGCGCCATACTTCATATAGAGAATTATACAACACTATTTATTTACTCTTTTTCTATTTAAAAAAAAACAACAACTAATAATGGATCCTCACCCCCTCCCCCTAGCGTTAAGGAACGCAGTAAATGCTTCTGACCAATGAACGTCTGTTGAGATTGAAAACTTCGTGAGTATTTTATAAAAGTCCTGGACCGACCATCGCTGGGCGCGCGGTCACTGAAGCCAGACTCTCACATCTTTAAACATACCATACATTTCCAGTATTAATTTTTTTTTATTTATTTAAGCGTTGTAGCGTTTTTATAAATCTGCAGTCAGGGCCGGCTGAAGATCATTTTGAGCCCCCGTGTATATTAGTAAAGTATGGCTCAAACGGCAACCCTTGCAGAAGAATTTTTTTTTATATAATTTGCTACGTTATTTGCATAAAATAAAAACAAGCAATTAAGCCTGTTCCATTCTGGACACAGGACGTGTTAGCGCATTTTCAGTACGTTTGTTATCTTTCAGTAAATATTTGTAAATTTTGGAAATGTTTATAAATTCAATTGTGTAATGCATATATCTGAAAAAAGATATTAAAAGGACAAGTAAGTCATGTTGAATAACTGTTACAAAAATATATAATGATTATGCCCCTTTGATTAGCTTTATTATTTATATTTAAAATATAAGCAAAACGGTACATAACAATCTCTTATATTTTTTGGCCCTGAGAGGTCAAATCGCGAAATGGACTTTTGATGTACACTTGGAAGGCCAAGACCTACACAATGATATATACATCATGGGTCTAGGACTTATGGTTGCAGAGATATGGGGCGGTCCATTATTAATATAGCTTATATAGTAAAAAACGGTACTTTATAAGGCCCCTTTTACGGCCCTGAGAGGTCAGATCGCGAAATGGAATAAAGTCATTTCTTGGAAGGCCAAGACCTACACAATGATATATACATCATGGGTCTAGGACTTATGGTTATTGAGATCTAGGGTGATGACAGACAGACAGCCAGACAGACAGACAAAACGGGGACAATAGAGCATTTTTTCGAAAATGCTCTGAAAAAAAGCAGTAGCTGCAAGTGGTATATGCCGATTTATTAAAGCGAATAAAAATATAAACTTAGACATGAATATCATAAAAACACAATTAAAATAGAAACTGTATAAAAATAAATAGGCGACAACATGAAATTTAAAAGAAAAATTCAAACGGAAGTATTGCATTTTTTGTAGTAATCTACCATTTAAAAAAAAAAAAAACGGATTCCTAAAAATATATTACTTTAAAAGTATCTTATTGCAGACTTACCTTAAAGTATCTTATTGCAGACTTACCTTAAAAGTATCTTATTGCAGACTTACCATAAAAATATCTTATTGCAGACTTGTAAAAGTATCTTATTGCAGACTTGCCTTAAAAATATCTTATTGCAGCCTTACCTTAAAAGCATCTTATTGCAGACTTACCTTAAAAGTATCTTATTGCAGACTTACTTCAAAATCTTTTGGCAGTTGAAATTGGATTGGCTGTTGAAGTGGATTGGTAGATGAAATTGGATTGGTAAGACCTCTTATTGTCATTCAACTTACAGATTATTTCTAGGTAGTCTAACTCCGCTGAATATACAGCTTTGGAACATCTCTTTTTATACAGCTGTCTCTATGACGCACATGATACAGAGGCTACTAATACCTGGAAACCGGCCTATTTTCAGTTTCATTATAAAAGACAGTTCCACTCAAATTATGCCACGTCGCTCGAAGTTATTTATCACTCTTGGCAACCTACGCTTTTGACCCCCCCCCACTCCCACGAGACTACTGGTATAATTATCAGAGGTGTTGCTAATAACTTGGGAGCAGGAGGGATTTCTCGCTAAATGTTGGAGGGGAATGCCCCTAAAAGAGAAAAGAAAAACTATTAAGTACCACATTTTAGTTATGAACCTCCTCGGCCGCCGTCAGCAATCTTGAGCCCCCCCCCCCCCCTGTATAATCTTCGCAAACTGTGATTACACACACACACTGACTCCCCACCCCCGCCCCCACAACCCTATTGCTGAGTCCTTCTAAAGCTGGAAGCTGTACACCCTGTCAAGTGCTCGGATGGACCCCCCCCTCCCCTTTCCCTCTGCAAAGGTCATAACGCATGTACCTAAAACATATTTTCATTTAATCTTAAGGTAACACATCATCTTGATTTCAGTGATATTTTCAGTTTGTATACAGCAGGAGTTTGAGAGACACAGCAGGTTTCATCCCACCAGCCTTTCAAGTACTAAGTCTCGGCTCGTTACCATAAGAGAGAGTTCCAGAGTACTAAGTCTCGGCTCGTTACCATAGAGAGTTCAGATGGTGGCAGATGCTTCAATAGCACGGTCGTTTTCAGGCTTAAAGCGGTGAGGGTACTAGACAAATTACCTGTATAAATCACAGCCGTGAGCAGGCTTAAAGCAGTGAGGGTACTAGACAAATTACCTGTATAAATCACAGCCGTGAGCAGGCTTAAAGCGGTGAGGTACTAGACAAATTACCTGTATAAATCGCAGCCGTTATCAGGCTTAACGCGGTGAGGTACTAGACAAAGTACATCTATAAATCACAGCCGTTTTCAGGCTTAAAGGGGTGAGGGTACTAGACAAATTGTGACACCAAATGTCACGTAAATAAATTTTCTTGGTTCTCACCGAGAATAGAGACCCTACACTCTCGGGTCGTCAGTCCAGCTCTCTACATCGCTCGGTCATCCATCCCCCACGATTTAGTATAGGTGTTACATCTGAAAACAAATAACGGGAAATCATAGTACCGCTTCCTTTTAAATGACAATACATCTAAAACTACACTGTCACTGTTAATCTGGAAACATTTTAACTGGAAAACCATGACCCCCCCATTGACCTACAAATATCCAGAAAAAATTGGCGATGGACTGGTCATTTCTCTTATGAATACGCCCGGAAGACATTACAAAAATTGCCCAGCTGCAGTGAAAGCCCCTCCCACCCCTTCGCTCCCCCTCCCCCAAACCCAGGGCCAGAGAAACATTGGTCGCCCCAAGCCCAATTGGAGAAGGTCTTGCGAGACCAGGAGGTGAAGTGTTACAACCTAACATGGAGTTGAACTGGCAAGAGCCTCCAAAAAACAGAGGGCGCTGGAGGATGGCTCCTGAGGCCCATTGCTCAACATGGAGTTTAAGGGAGTTAAGTCATTAAGTGAAACGAACGAGACATATGAAGCTTTTAAAAATTTCACAGAATATATATATTGAACATAATGCGCATTTTTCGTTTTTCGCATTACGTTTAAATCATATACAATTAAATTTATGTTTTTCACCACAGATTAGATATTTAATCTGTTGTTATAATTCTTTTGAAGATGTCACTGGCGTATATAACTCTTAGGCTATAATGAATCATTGACCAGAATGCATTCTGTTATTGTACTTATGAGAGATATGACCTATTTACAGTACGATCTTAGTTTGCATTAAAAAAAATATGTATAACTATAATACATTTTCCAATGAGATTTTTAAAAAAATACTGACAAAAAGGTTTCTTAGTTTCATTTTCATTTAAAATATACTGTTAAATCAAAACATCAAAAAAAAAACATTTTGTTGATTTTAATAGTTTCTATTTTAATGATTCGATGAAAATGATTCGAAAGACTAAAAATGGGGATAGGGTTTACCTAACCCTAAAATACTAAAAATGATACGTTGAGTTAGGTGCACATAGTATAAGATTATACAGAATGCGCATCGTTGATTTAAAATTGATTTTTTTAGAAAGACGCCATATTTGTGTATTATTCTACTGTGTATCTATATTTATTTCCTACAATATTAAAAAAGGAAAAAAAAATATATTCCTTGCTTTGGGGGCTTATTGGGCCCTTTCTGTATATTTTATATTCATTGCCTTGGGCCTTATTGGGCCCCTTTCTGCATAATTTATATTCATTGCCTTGGGGCTTATTGGGCCCTTGACCTTCGCCCAATTGGTGCGATGCCCAAAGTATGATAGTCAGATGCATTAGTTAAAGTTAAAATGAAAATCATTTACTTTTTATTCCTATGCAAACCTATGAAATTACTTAAAGCTATATTTAGATACAAAGACATCGAAACTAACCTACGCGTAGCTCATTATCATTAGGTGAAACAAGAAATCGCAATTTCTTTTTTAGATATTTTTTTCCTTTTGGGTATGTTTAAATTGAAAATGGTAACATCTGAATGGCAACCAGCCGAACAAAAAGCTATTTTTCTATTCAAGCAAACCAAAGTTGCTATGTTATTTTGGGCCAAATATACCGATTAACATTTTATAAGTTAAAAAAAAATCAATAATATTTAAAAAAAAAAAAAAGAAAAACTTGGCAGTATTTTACACCCCTGAGCAATTCGTTTTCCTTAACACCGTCTGTTGTTGACAGTTGCTTTGAATAACAATAAAAGAAATGTCCTTGCGTGATCTTCTTTTGGTCCTGTATTCAGTGGTGTAAGTCATGGCCAAAAAAAAAAACAAACTTTTATGTCTAAATCAAACCCAGAGTATGACCGTCCTTGAAGACTATTGCCATGGCCAGCATGGCCGTTATAAATGATCAGGCCCACCGACAGAAATTTCGGACCCCTGGGCAGGGCTGTTACCGTAGGGGTATGAAGCGAAATATAATTTTCGTTTAAAATAACCAAGAATTTGAAGAACTTTCGTGTGAAGGGAACCCGGGGAGACATACTTTCGCAACATTTTGGGGCACAGTCGTGAAAAAGGTTGAGAGCCGCGAATAGTTGGGACTAAATGTACATAAGGGGGGAAGGGTGAAAGTTGGCTGTGTTCAAAGATGCATGTAAAAATATTGGTCTCATTAAAAAAAAAACGAATAAAAAAACAGTCGCTCACAAAATGTTTATCGATTTCCTATAAAATCTGAGGCCCTGACATCACAAGTCAGGGGGGACCATCGCGCGCGCAGCAAAACTCGCCTGCTGTGAAATAAAGCCAATAGAGTCAAATATCATGAGATTTGATGTAAATGTATACTAGAAGCAGAGTTGTTGTTGGGGGGGTGAAGGAAGTGGGGGTGGGGGAGGATAGGGGGGTTTTCAATGACAGGGAGGGAGGGGGAACGAATGGTTTAAATTTCCTGGTGGAAGGTGAAGGTAGACGGTCATTCACAGGCGTCACCTTAATAGAGGGACACTGGCGCAGAAGAAAATGTGGCGCCCCCGCCCCCAGTTAAAGAGAGAAGTGGCATATAATAAAAAGGGTATCTTCTTTGTGTGTGTGTGTGTGTGCCCCTTTTTTGTAGGAGCCCCCAGTGCGCTCGCCGTCAATTCCATGCCAATGTAAATGGATAACAAAACATGGCCGCCATGCATTCTCAATATGCTACAGAACGCCGATGCACGGAAGCCGAAAGCAATCCATAATTTCTTTAAAAATCTTAACATATGTTTTTTCTAACACACACACACACACACACACATATATATATAGCTATCTAAATTAGTCATCAGCAAAAGACGGATAAACGTCAACTGGCTACCATGACGATCAGGGGCAGATTTGGGGGGGTTACCGCAAGTTTTAGGTACTACATCATTAAATTATCGAAATATTTTTTGTTCCACAAGACCAATATTCAACAATGAAAACAGTTTTGCCCCCCCTCCGGGTCAAGAGTTGTCTAGATCCGCCCCTGAAGACAATGACTCAGTACAAAACAATAACATCAATAACATATTAGGTGGCGCGAGGATTTAGCCAAGGAGACATTGTGTCCATAATTTTTTTTAAATAGAAATAAACCTAAGAACTTAAAGCTTCTAAAAAAAATTAGGAACACGTTGGGCTTCATGTGGACATCTAGACTGTTGGGCGACTTGGGCACCGGTACAATGGGGCGGCTGTATGCCCTCGCATCGGGACTGAGTGAAATAGATTTTGTTTTTTTTAAAACAAAATCAAAATGCGTCTTAAAAAACAATAAGCTTTTTTTAAAAACATAATAAAAATTAATGAGATATTTAAAAACTATAATAGTTAACAATTGTCATATTAACGGTTGTTGGTTTTTAGAACGAGTGTGTTGATATTGGACTTAATTGTGTTATGAACTACGACTGCCACGTGTACTTTACAAATAAGGGGAATCCCCTAGCGTTCTCAAAAATTGAGACACGACACAAACATTGCATTAGTTCTATTTTTAGAAATCATCTCTCTCTCTCTCTCTCTCTCTCTCTCTCTCTCTCTCTCTCTTCCCTTCACCACTGACGTACAATGCTCCTAAGTCCCAACCATGCAATTCTTTTGAAATCACATGTTTGATTCAGTTTATTTTCTGTTCTCTCCAGATATTTTATTTTTTAAGTCCATATATTTTTTAATGAATTTCTGACATTTAATGAGTAAACAGGCAAACGGTCAGAAGGACTGTTTGCTAATCTCAAATTTTCTTAATATTAGAATTAGACTATTAAAGAAACATATAAACGAACATATTCCCTGCCACAATAAAGCTAAAAATGGACTCTTTAATACTGGATATGTTACTGTTGTTACATAAATGAATTTTCGCTAATTAATATTTGACGTTTTTACACTGCAGAATGATATTAATATCATTGGGTAGATCATACATATATTTATAGCTCAGTGCACTACTAATAATAACTTTTACGCTATTTACGGAAGCGGGAACATATTCCCGATTTCGAGGCTAA
The DNA here is from genome assembly GCA_021962125.1 of Bulinus truncatus. Taxonomy (NCBI): domain Eukaryota; kingdom Metazoa; phylum Mollusca; class Gastropoda; family Planorbidae; genus Bulinus; species Bulinus truncatus. The sequence continues at coordinate 508,878 of JAGDYQ010000083.1, forward strand.
AATAAACAACTTTAGTCATGGGCTTTATGACTAATAATGAAACGAACTAATGGTATCTTTCATATTGTTCAGCTATTATTATTTGGATGATATTTCGAAAGCAAGTACCTTTCTTCCTTTAATACTACTATTAATGTATTGCAATGTATTAGGCATTTGTTTGATTGTGATTGTCATTCTGATTGTTATGTTAGTATGTATTAAAATACTTGCAATATTACATGATGATGTGAAAACATGTAAATTTGATAACATTAGAGATCACAAGACTCTGAGAGAACTTTCTGAGATCATTAATTATAGTAAATATATAAAGTGTACTAAAAATACAGCTTACAATTATCTGGTCTTCCATTGTTTGAAAAATTAATAAAATGGGGATTATGGCTTATGTTTTTTTTACTTAAGCTATAGTTAATAGTATAAGCCTATGTTTACGTTTTCCGGCTATAGAATATGCCTATGTTTACGTTTTTCCACATATGCAATACTCAGTACTATGTAATAATTTATCAGTCAAAAAAAAAATGAAAAAAACTTTTTTGTAAGAAAAGCCTCATTTTGTATTTATGTTTTTTTATTTATTTCAAATCATTCATTTTGTCAAATGTGATGTGTTCTTATAATTCTTTTATCTGCTTTTTAGTTGATCATAGTAAAAAAAAAAAGTGTGTACAATTTTACTGTTATTACAATATTACTGTTTCTCCTTTACCTGTAATTTAAAAAATCATACAAAGTATGTATAAATAAGAAACTTTAAAATATTAAAATTTTTGGTACATTTATATTTTATAAATGTATTACTTAAGTAAAATATTTTCTACTGCAATCATTTCTATTCTTTAATATCTTTTTTTTTTCAATCTTACTTATTATTTATAGATAAACTCCAGGAGTGAAATTAGCATGGATGATCCTGCTGATGTCTTATCTAATCTAAATGGTGAATATATTTCTTATCCCTAACATAATTTGTTATAATGTTTAAAAATGTTTTTGGCCAGTATGTTAAATATTTTGATAAATAAAGGCATTTTTTAAGATCATATTTGCATTTTTTAACTTAATTTTCAGACACACATGAAACTGAGGTTTGTGAAAATGGAGAAGCTGACATAGTTGGCAGCTATGACTGTTGGCCTGCCAAAAATCCTGGCCACACAGGACTTATTCCTATTGATACTTTCAGTATTAATAACCTACCAGATGGCTATCGCACTATTGTTTTATATGTTCCATCAAATCTCTGGCTGAGATGACCTTGGGAATAGATGCCAAATATGTCAGCAAAGACAGAAAGAGAAAAACCATGATAAACATTACCCCTTCGCCAACCGTGTGGGATACAAAGGTGTGAGGTTTGGCACAGGAAGAATTGATAAAATAAAGAGGCACATTGGTACAAGCTGTCCTTGCCCTGATTGCCACAAGTCAAGAAACGCCAGTCAAAACTGGATGGAAGTGTTTGTCATGACGGCAAAGCATGTTGTTTTTGATGATTCTGAAGCCAAGCACACTTGCTGTAAGCTTTTCTGCGATAACAAGAAAAGTGAAGTTGTCACTTTAAAATGGAATTAGTGTTGTGTATGAGGACATGGAAAAAGACCGCTGTCAGTTTAAATGTGCAACATGTGGCCAGTAGATCTCATGAATAACCTGGATAAATCAATGAAACGGTTTGATGCTCTTTGGAAGAAAGCTCACAGCAAGTACAAATTTCTAGACTCTAATCGTAAGCTGATATGCATAGTCTCATCCTCATGGGCATTATAAAATGGTCAGCATTGGCCACTCAGTGAAGATGAAGAAGGCAGGAAAAATGTGGAGCCAGTTCTTTTATTTAACACCCACTTGCAGAGGTAGCAGTGGAGCTGCAGCTTATGTAGTGGGACATACGAAAATTTCTTTTACCAGCACATCCACTCAGGAAGTAGAGCTATTTTAATTTCAGTGGACTGGCTTGGTAAATTGTCTCCATGTTATATATTCTATTTTTAATGACTTCTGGTCTGGTGTTACATGTTAAATTGTATTGAGTAAAAAAAAAAAGAAATTCACTAACTGACATAATATCAGATAGTTTAGTGTGATTGTTGAAATTTCTTGTAATTGGTTTACTGTTTCCCAAAGCTTGTAATTTTGTCGCATTGGTATTTTAAATATTTCAATTCTGTAATAATTACTTTTGTATTTGAATATTTTTAAAACTTAAACTTTGCAAAGATTTTTTTAGAAAATGTCTTGATTTAAACTTGTTGTTAGCTCATATAAAACTGGGCACTAAACCGTGTAATTTTTACAATCTTCACAGGACATATTTGTTTAAAATGTATTTGTACAGTTGTATGTAAATATGATAAATTATAATTTAAAAAAATGACTTGCAAAAAAAAAAAGCAATAATATTGATTTGATTTGTGATGATGGCAATAAGTTGTGTATGAAAATACTTCACATTTGATCATTAAACATATGCACATTTTATATCAACTACTTTTTTTAATCATATTAATATAATATTATTGTTTCTTATTTTTTATTTTCTCATTCTTAATTTGATTGTCAATTCCAATGCTAAAAGTGGTATTTTTTGGCTCTGAAGTATTAGTATCCTGGTCACGTCATGTACTTAATAAGAGTGATCGTAGTAGACTTTAGCAGTCACAGCTATGTTTGAGACAGACCACCCTAGTAATGATAATGACATGCTGAACAAATTGAGAAATGAATGTTTAATTTATATTTCATTTATGTTTGGAGATTTCTTACACATCATGAAATAAATTTAAATTATGAAATAATATAAAACAGGGCAGATGAAGGATATAATTCATCATTTTTCGGTGCTTAGGGATTGTGTGTCTAGCACATCGTCCAACTGCCTTTACTTCACCACTTTAACTCTTTAACCTATTAAAAGCTGGGTTGACATAAACAAACTTAAACCAAGATCATTAAAGATTTGCTTTATTCTCATTTAGAATTTAATGCAGTTCACATACATAGCAGGAAGTGCTATAACTACCCAACCAAAATTGACATTACAACATTAAGAGATAAAAAAAAATCAAGTTTACTAAAAAAGATAAAAAAATTACAGCTGATAGGAAGTTTTATGTTTATTATTTTATTGCAGGATAAATGTATACAGTTAAGGGACAATGAGTAAGTGTTACTGGTCATAGTCATATTTATAAATAATACTGTACTGTGTTTATTGCATATAGTTAGCATAATCATTCATAATAAAATAACTACAAGTTTAAATATATGTAATATTCATTAATATATAAATCATTTACAATATGTTGTTTGCCTAACTATTTATACAAATATATACATTTGTGTTTATTGATGCCTTGTATATGGCATAAAAACATCAATAAATTTTTTCTCTAAGAGTAATAACCGACGCTTACTCCGCCTCATCCCTAATTAAATTAGCCTACATGTCATTTTAGTCTTGAATCAAGTGCTTGATTTTATTTGGTTCCCGAAACATAGATTTAAAAAAGTTCAGGTTATTAACTGTTAAGTAAATGATAACACGATTACAAATAAAAATCTTTCAAATAAAATTAATAGACAGTTGATTTTATTGGTTCTATTCCCTGATAACATAACTGATAATGTTGTTTTTTTTTTAACTTTTTGAACATTTCATAAAATATGCATTTTATCTAAGAGAGATACCTAAGAAAATAAAAAGCTAAAATTATATATCGCTAAACTTTGGATGATTTTAGAAAAAAATCAACTATTCTTGTAAGTAAGATAAAATGATTTAAAATAAAAAATATACAACCATTAGCTAAAATCTGTGGCATACAGCCACCATAATAGCGACAAAAATGAAATAGAGGCAAAACAGTTAATAAAAAAAATACTACATGTTGCATTTGTTATGACTAGAAGTTTGTTCAAATCTGATAAAAGTAAAGTTCCCTTAACGGGCCATCGGGGCAGATGAAGTGTAGAATTCATCTGTTTCTATAACCTCGGCATATGAAGGGATTGTGTGGTTAGCACAATGCCCAGCCAACCTTTACTTCCTCAACTTCAAGTCAGGTACCCATTTAAAGCTGGGTGGACTTATGGGACGACTTTTGCATCAAATTTCACCTGGAAAAATTCCATGGGCCTCACCTGAGGATCAAACCCAGGACTCTCAGGTCGACAGTCAAGTATCTACACCACTCGGCCATCCGTCACACCAAATCTGATAAAGAGACATCAGAGAGAGAGAGAGAGAGAGAGATAGAGAGAGAGAGAGAGAGAGAGAGAGAGAGAGAGAGAGAGAAAATAAACTTAAGAGCTTTCTTTTCTTAATGTGTAGAATTCTCTACACAAATGTATTGTAGCCAGGTTGTAATATTTAGTTATCACAGATGAATAACACCGCCGCCCCCCCCCCCCGCCTCCTGTACAACCCTTGTCACCAACTGAGCGCTGGATAATGTGCTCAGGAATGATTCGCTGTCCGTTGCAACTTTTCAAAATAAAATTTAAAAAACCAAATCAAATCCAATTATTTACTTTTTGTCATAAAGAGGGAACAAAAAAACTTTTTTAAAACGAAACAAACAAACGACATTTACCTAGAAAAATAAAAATCAATGATTCAATATTGTAATTTTTTTTTTCTTTTCTAGCAAGAGGACCCAATGGTGCAGCACTAATGCACTGAACTTATTATTATTATTATTTTTAACACCGACTTAATAAACAAATCAAACTAAACAACACGGGCCTAGGTCAGAGGCCTGAGGAAATAAAGAGAGACTATACCGCCTAAGGAAACTCACAAAGTGTAAACTGATCTCGTGTGCACTGAAATCGTTGTCTCGGGTTCTGCTGACCGCATCGAAAGTTTTCTGGACGTTGTCCCGGGGTGGGGGGTGGTGGGGCGTGGTGGGAAGCGTCGAATTGTTGGAGCCCATTCTTTAAAACTTTTTTTTGTATGATTCGCTATTACCGCCCACCTCGTAGGTTGTTGTTGTTTTTGTTTGTTGTTTACTTTGCAGTTCGCCAGCCCAAGTTCTTAGCGGTCCTAATAGTACTACTGATGCAACAAGAGTGGACTACGGTAGCAGACGCAACCTCGCATGAGGTGGAGTAGGGGTGGGGCCCCCACCGTGGGGGCAGCCCCGTAGCGTGAAAATTCTATAGCAGAGGCCAGGCATTCTACAGCAGTGGCCAGGCAATAGCAGGGGGCGGCACCCTGCCCCCCCGCACGCTACGGGCCTGGGGTGAGGGGCACTGGGTATGGGTGCCAAACTACTACGATCATTCTTTTTAAATTAAAGACCATCCCTATGAGATTTAAAGCTGTGTTTTTAAGTTACTGCCAGCGAAACCGTTCTTATGTATTTAACTGCCGGCAAAATCGTTATTATGTATTTAACTGCCAGCGAAACCGTTCTTATGTATTTAAATGCCAGCAAAATCGATCTTATGTATTTAACTGCCAGCAAAATCGTTCTTATGTATTTAACTGCCAGCAAAACCGTTCTTATGTATTTAACTGCCAGCTTCTTCTTCTTCTTTGTTCTCGATATATGATTATGGAGGATTTCAAACGACCAGGCCTATAGTTATGATGAACTGCACGGTGGCATCCAGGTCCGTCTCGCTCCCATAAAGTTTTTGATTGAAGGAGGTCATCTGTGGCCAGAACCTGTTGCGAGCTGTGTCATGTAAAGGGCATGTTTGGAGAACATGTTCTGCATTCTCTGGAGACATCCCACATGGGCAGTAGTCACTGTTTCCAATGCCTAGCCTTCGGAACATGTGTTGTCTTAGTCTGTTGTGCCCAGTTCTGAGTCTGAAGATAATGTTTTGGGCTTGTCTGGGAAGATTATAATAGGGGTCGTTTTTGTCATGATCTGGGTGATTATTCATCCATTTTTGTTGGATTTGTTCATTTATACAGCATTTCATTTCTTCAACCTCGCATGAGGTGGAGTAGGGGTGGGGCCCCCACCGTGGGGGCAGCCCCGTAGCGTGAAAATTCTATAGTAGGGGCCAGGCATTCTACAGCAGTGGCCAGGCAATAGCAGGGGGCCGCACCCTGCCCCCCGCACGCTACGGGCCTGGGGGAGGGGCACTGGGTATAGGTACCAAACTACTACGATTATTCTTTTTAAATTAAAGACCATCCCTATGAGATTTAAAGCTGTGTTTTTAAGTTACTGCCAGCGAAACCGTTATTAAGTATTTTACTGCCAGCGAAACCGTTCTTATGTATTTAACTGCCAGCGAAACCGTTATGTATTTAACTGCCAGCGAAACCGTTCTTATGTATTTAACTGCCTTCAAAACCGTTTTTATGTATCAGCCTCTCAATATATCCAAGAACTACTCATCTTTACACTTCGTTAAACTTCCACACACAAAAATTAGAGGAACATACTTTAAATTTACATTTTTAGTGTAATAATTGCGCGACAGAGAATGCATTTGTCAAGAACATTTTAAACCAAAATGTATCCGTGAACGAATCGTAATTATGTAACGAAAATTACTGCGCATCACAATTTATTGGTCTTCCTAGCTAATAGCACAACTTGCACATCAAATAAAAAAAAAAACTGAGAGCATGCCATTTTACCTCAGTCAAATTGCACATAAATAAAATATGACAAACTGGCAACTAAAACAGACTAAATCTGGCGTCAGATAAAATTGAGGGGGTGAGTTCCAAAACTTGCTAAGTACAAAATTTTCAAAAATTGAGTTATCATACTCATTAGCTTATTTCCCTATATTGGCATATATTCTGGGAGTGGTTAATAATTAATAGCGCTGATTTAAACGGTATTTAACAGTTTTTGGAATTGAGGGGGTGAGTTCCAAAACCTGCTAACTCAATTTTTGAAAATTTTGTACTTAGCAGGTTTTGGAACTCACCCCCTCAATTTATGACATCATCATCATCCATTTTTTTTTAAACTGCTGCACTCTATTACAAAAGTAAGCACATAAGATACCAAGGTTCCAAAAAAATCAATGGTTGATAAGCAAAACAATATAGAAAGATCTAATAATTATAATCCCGCATAATGCACGGACGAGAACACTGAGAACAACTTCATCTTTCAATGAATCAGTTTATTACCGCGAAACTAGGAAGGAAAACACAACACACACGCACGTCATTCTGATACATTTTACATCCGTCATGACACAAATCTGCCTCAAAGAATGGTCAATGGAATAAATGTTGGGCGAGAAAGGGGAAGGGGGGGGAGGAGAAAGAAAAAAAAAACAATTAAAATATTTAAAAGGCGAAACGCTAGAAAGAAAAAAAAAGGGAGCAAAAAAATGGGAGGAGGAGGAGGGAAGGAGTGTGACCACTTAAAGCGATAGCTGTGTAAATAACTCCAAGGATACCGTCACTAATACTTTGTCCACCACTCTCTTCCCCATCCCATACCCAAGCTCTGGGCATATTTTTTTTTTGTTTGTTTATATTTAAAATGGAAAGTTTTACAGCGGTGGCGACATACATACTCTTGCCAGGCCCGTAGCGTTTTGTCTGCCTCCCCCCCTCTGCTTATTTGTTCTACTTAGTAAAATGTATTACATGCTCCCCCCTGCTATTGCCTAGCCCCTGCTGTAGAAGGCCTGGCCCCTGCTGTAGAATTTTCACGGGGGCTGACTCTTGTTATATAACTCTTGTTATATAATAACAGAAAGACAGTCAGAAAGAAGTTTCAAATGCCGAACGCTTTGTGTCTACACACACACACACACACACACACACGAAAGAAAAAGAAACTCAAAAGATTGCCACTTTGTCATTTTTTTTGTTTGTTTATAATCTGTTTATCAATGCGTGAGTCAAAGAAAGAAATGCTTATAAGGGTTAGCCCTGTAGGGGGCATTACAAAAGACCACACGCACAAAAGATAACTTGCATCTGAAACAGGAGAACATTAGCACTAACAACAGCAAGTAAAGACCTAATATGTACATACTGCATAAACGTCACGCAAAAAAAAAACCCGTCGAGTTGACACACTTGTCAACAAATGGGCGTGTAGGCCAATATGGCAATACGGCAGAACCAAAAAAAAAACCTGGCCAACGCGGATGGCTTGGCTTAAGTTTTATTTTATTCTCTTCACTTTCGCATTTTTTTTTTATTATTTATTCCCCCCCCCCCTCCCTCCTTCTTTATCTCGGCCAGTCCCCCCCCCCCTCCAACAACCCAAACACAACAATCGAAATCAATAATCGCTTATCGGAACGATTGGAGAATCGATGCGAGTTAAAACGCTACGCAACTAATCGAACGTAGGTGATGTCCGAAAAAAAAAAAAGGTTGGATATGGAGGTACTTTAAGTTAGTGGACGCCGTGCTGAAATAAAATAAAATAAAAATAATAAATCGATGGCGACAGAAATAAACAACCTGGCAACTGCGGAACTTTCCATTAGAGGGCAGGGTTATTTTTTTTTTCACTGGTTTTATACACAGCAGAGAGCAGTAATTGAAACAATACGTTTATCCATATCGACGACCTCCTGTTCCCCCCCCCCAGCGTCCCCCCCACCCCATCCCACCATCCTGCCTGAAGGGTACCGTTGAGATGAGAAGAGGGCGACCGGGGAGGGGAGGATGGAGATTTTTCTCCAACAAGCGAGAGAAAAATCTACCAGTTACCATATTCTTAGCACAGCACCAATCAGTGTCATAATGTTGTTGCCAAAATTAAATTATCGATCACACACACATACATAATGTTGCTCTCTCTCTCTCTCTCTCTCTCTCTCTCACACACACACACACACACACACACACACACACGCGCGCGCATATGTTATACACACACAAGCATATCTGTTCCTTACACACACACACACACATTTCCCCCCTCACACTCAAAAGATGTACAGCCGTTGTAACAAGTCCTACCCCCCCCCCCCAACCAAACTCAAAAAACTGCATTATACCAACAAAGACATATTCTCTTTTCTTCCCCCCCCCCCCCCCACCGTTCCATCAAGTAACCATTAAATGTAGCTGTACTCCTGAGAAATCAAGACATTACTATAACAAAAAAAAAAATTTGCCAATGAAAATCCTCGAGTATCCAAAAGATAATGGCGCCAAATTAAATTGCCGTGTACGGCGAAAATAAAAGAACGAATAAACTTTAAAAGAAAAAATACATGTGCCTGTTTATTTTCATTTCGATTTTTAGGTGTGTTTTTAAAACTGCCGTTTCTAAGCTGAACTCACGCGTCATCGAAACGTTCAGTCAACAATTAAAACTCATCAATAAGTTATTTGCACGTCAGCATATCGGCATACGTCAACTTCAAGAGTAAACAGTTCGCACATTTAAAAAAAAAATCAGTTGTTTTTTTTTTCTTCGGAAAGTACCTGGCCACTTTTGATGGCTAGACCGGGGATTCCCAAAGACTTATGCCAGCCGGTACCTTGGCGAACGTTCAAACTTTGAGACGATTTAAACACGGTAACTTAGGATGAACATTTTTTAATCATAAAAATCGTTCGATGCAAAGTAATAAATTTTAAGCTGTACTGTACTATATACTGTACTATATCATTTACTCTATGCTGTTTTATATACTGCACTATATACTGTACTATATACTGCACTATATACTGTACTATATCCTTTATTATATACTGTACTATATACTGTTCTATATACTTTACTATATCGTTTATTATATAATGTAATATATTATTTTCTATATACTGTACTATATACTGTACTATATACTGTACTATATCATTTATCATATACTGCACTATATCCTTTATCATATACTGTACTATATACTGAACTAAAGTGCGATACATAAGAAACGATATAGTAATGTCCGTTAACAGCTCCTAATACAGCTCTGATGTATGCTTCTATACAGTGTGGTGCATTCGGTAAGGCAAACTCATCGGCAGCCCGGGACCCCTAGTACACAAATTGGCTTCTTCAGGTATTTATTAGATTCCTATGCTAGGAGGGCCCCGACCTTTGTGAATCAATCCATAGCTCTGAAGTCTCTGACAAGGGTCTTCAAGTATCTAACAAACGGCCCTTCTTCGTGATTTATAAAAGTAAAGAGTCTGTCAGACTCCGCCAGTTGCTGTTTTTTTTTTTTTGTTTGTTTTTTTACTTAGTAATAAAACTTATGGTGTTAATTTTCTTTTGGTCTCGAAAATTCTAGTCGCAAAAAGAAATTTGAGCAATAGCAGCGATAATGATTTGGGTAGACATTGGTGTCATACTTGCCCCCCCCCGACCGGTACCGGTCCGCAGGCCCCGGGGTATTGGGGAAACCACTGATTCAAAAAGTATATAGTGCCACAACAGTTGTTGGTATTGTTTGATGCGACAAACGACATACAATAACATAACGGGTTGAGAACCTACGAGCGAGAGCGCTCGGTCCAGCCACCACACGTCCAGTGTACAGTGGGTGGTGACGGAGATTGGGGGGGGGGGGGGGTGAGGCGCTTATTGATCGAAACCTGTCCAGCTATTCGCGGATAAAACAGGGGGTGGGGTCGAACCCCCCCTCCCCCAAGCAATCAGGTGGTATTCGTGTACAGAATGGAAAACTTCATATGTTTATTTGTGTGTTAGTTTGATGTATATATGTATATATGGTTTCTTTGATAGAGCTCGGCCGATATAGGCACATAATATTGTCGGACCGATATAGGCATATAATATTGTCGGACCGATATGAGCACATAATATTGTCGGACCGAAATAAGAACATAATATTGTCGGACCGATATGAGCACATAATATTGTCGGACCGATATAGGAACATAATATTGTCGGACCGATATGGGCACATTATATTGTCGGACCGATATGGACACATAATATTGTCGGAAGCGATATGGGCACATAATATTGTCGGACCGATATGAGCACATAATATTGTCGTAAGCGATATGGGTACATAATATTGTCGGACCGATAAGGGCACATAATATTGTCGGACCGATATGGGTACATAATATTGTCGGACCGATATGGGCACATAATATTGTCGGACCGATATGGGCACATAATATTGTCGGACCGATATGGGCACATAATATTGTCGGACCGATATAGGCACATACTATTGTCGGACCTATATGGGCACATAATATTGTCGGAAGCGATATGGGCACATAATATTGTCGGACCGATATGAGCACATAATATTGTCGTAAGCGATATGGGTACATAATATTGTCGGACCGATATGGGTACATAATATTGTCGGACCGATAGGGGCACATAATATTGTCGGACCGATATGGGCACATAATACTGTCGAAATGATATAGGTACATAATATTGTCGGACCGATATAAGCACATAATATTGTCGGACCGATTTCGGAGCACCATGGGGGAGGAATGTTTTGTTTATTTTCCTTTACATAAAGAGTTGTTGTTGGGATGGGGTGTGTAAGGCTAAGGCTAACGTTATAAGGATGACACTAGACAGACATTGATGGAGAAGGGGGGGGCGGGGCTACTGATTCATCGTATAGCCTGATGTTACACTTTAGTGAATCATTTCCCAACCTGCTGGAGACGTGTGCCCAAAAATAGATTCCGCAGCTGTACAGTTCGATACTGTCACCTCAACGGGTAACTAAGACCAGAACACTGAACAGAGCACCATCAAAAAGAAAAGAAAATAATACGACCCTTTCCCCCCCCCCCCACCCCTAGTAAGCGTAAGAGAAAAAAAAGGGGGGGGGGTGGAAAGATTCCGAATGTCAAAGTTCTATGTGATTTCTTGACTGTAAGACACACTTTGGGCAATAGACACTAAAAGTAAAACATTGAATTAACAAAAAAACTGTTTATGTGAGTCACACAGTGACAAGGTTTTAAAAAAAAAAAAGTTAAACAATAAAGAAAATAAAAAACACTAACACTGTTCAGCTGCCTTCTGCTAACAAGATACCACTTTGTGCCATTTTATAGCTTTGAAAATTACGCTGAACAGAGATGGCCTAGTTCTATTTGACTATAATGTTTGATATTTATATATAAAATAACATATGGTGTGACGGGGAATACAAACTTATATTAGAGTGACAAAGAGATGCATGGTAAACAAGCAATTAAGCCTGTTCCATTCTGGACACAGGACGTGTTAGCGCATTTTCGTGTTATGTATCAGTAAGTTTGTTAGCTTTCAGTAAATATTTGTAAATTTTGGAAATGTTTATAAATTCAATTGTGTAATGCATATATCTGTAAAAAATATTATAAAGACGTTTCTTTATATTTGAAAAAAATTTTTTTCTCTTAAATCTAACTACAAGTGGTTTGTGGTTACTGAAATAGGACTTATAATTGAAAACATTCGAAATTGTAGTCATTTAATCGTCCGAAAACTCCGTCAATTGTTGCATAGCTCTGATAATTTCAATTAAACTGAACACAAGCTTACTATTTCTTTGATGAGTTTCTTAATAAATCTTGGTGAAACTACGTGCTGCAGTATTTCGCACCAAATGAATGGGTTATTGAACGTACAAGGTGTAGAATGGGACCATATATATAATATATAAGCCCCTTAGGAGCCCTGAAGCCCGGCCCTCAGAGGTTCTATAGCGAAATGAACTTTCGATGTACACATGGCAGGCCAAGACCTACAAAATGATATATACATCATGGGTCTAGGACTTATGGTTGCTGAGATATAGGGTGCTCCTTTATTAATATAGCTTATATAGTAAAAAACGGTACTTTATAAGCCCCCTTTTACGGCCCTCAGAGGTCAGATCGCGAAATAAACTTTTGCTGCACACATGGCAGGCCAAGACCTACAAAATGATATATACATCATGGGTCTAGGACTTATGGTTGTTGAGATCTAGGGTGATGACAGACAGACAGACAGACAGACAAAACGGGGACAATAGAGCATTTTTTTTCGAAAGTGCTCTAAAAATTTATTTTTTTTAATGCTCTCAACCTTTTTAATAAAAAAAATTATATGGGTAAATTTTGGAGATAATCCGTTGATGTTTAGAGGTTGCTCAACGCAGTTTAAGTTTGCAAGGTTACTGGAATCCACATTTTTCATATGTTTTTCATATTTATCTTTTTTATTTTAATAATTGGGCTGAGAATGTTATCAATATTTTATTTTTTTGTTAATTTATGAGTCATCATACATAATACAAATCATTTTTTGGGGGGAAAATTAATAAGTTAAAAAATAAAATAAGTTTGTCGAAATTCAGAACACCCATTGTAGTATTGCATCATTGGACAAGCTTTAAAAGATTGGAACATTTCATATGACAAAATTTTGGCACTCTACTTCAAGCAACAGAGATATACATTCAGGTGCTTGTACCCTGCTGGAGAAATTAATTGGAAAATCTTTATTATACACAGTCTGTCAGTCTGTCGACACCACGTTCATGAAGGGATTTTATCCCATGTTTACAAAACATGTTAGGAGCATCTTCTGGTCCAGAGATTAAGTTGTTTCAACGATTTCGTGATCAGTGGAGTAAACTTAATTCTGAATCATGGCACTTAACTGATGCAGATCTCAAAGTTTATGGTTCGCTTGTACCATCAGCAGTAGAATTTGCTGTAAATTTGCTGCAAGGAGCAATACAACCTTGCGACGATTACAAAGAATTTTTGCAACTGTCGATACTTTTTTTAGGAGGAATTCCTCCAGGCCACAGAGGAATAACGGAATAACGTTTTGTACTCCTGGCGCTTTGCACCAAGCATGATGTATGGCAAAAGCACTGTACTCTATTAAAATTTACTTGTTTCGACATCAATTTCAGTTAACAAAAAATGAAGAAAAAAATCTATGATTTTTTATTTTTTTAAAATTTTGAATTACATGGAACATTGGTTTCCATCTCTTCATCTGCTCCTCACAATGACCTGACTTTGAGTAAGAAATTGAATAATTTTAAAATATTTCACAAAGAAGTTGCTGAATCTGCCTTTAAAAACTTTGCATGACATTTATTTTATTTAACTGAAGACCTGGTGAGTCTCTTATTTCAGCAACGATGTTGATAACCAAACTAAAGAAAAAATGTTGATTGCATTTGAAAAGCCAGTCAAAAAACAAAAACAGGTAAAAAGGCTTGAAGGCAAAGTATTAATGGATAAAATTGTAAGCATGAACTTAGATGACTTTGTAACAGAGAGATTAAAATATTTGAAGTGCTTGGAATAAATTGGGCATTCATGAATGATAATCACCCAGAAACGTGCAGTACAGCAACCGAATACCAGGAAGCACATAAAATTGTTAATTCTATAAAAGTTGTAAATGATACAGCCGAAAGAGGGGTGAAACACATTTCAGATAATGCACAAGTTTTAACAAAAGATGAAACTCAAATTGCAATATATTTTGCAAACCGTGGAAGAACATCGACATCAAATTCCAGATATGCGAAAGTCTACAATTGTGAACGCATAAATGAAAACACACGAACAATCACCAAGTGAAGTATTCTGTAATCAAACATTGTATAAAATCATATAAATAACACTTAATTTGAATAACATAATTAAAAGTTTGTATTAGAAAAAAAATAAAAATGCATTCTTTTTATTTATTGTTGACCCTTAAATCTGATAATTTCAAGTTCATTGAGCAACCTCTAAATATAAAAATATCTTAATAATATTTTGCAGAGTTTATTTTTTCATTACAAAGAACGCAATAAAGGGTTGGGAGTCCGATTTCGAGCACTTTGATTTTTTTTGTCACCCTAATATATATAAATAAATATATATATATATATATATATATATATAAAGATAGATAGATTGGTAGATAAATAGATAGATATAGATATATATAATTTATCGATTTATACAAATATCAATTAATCTTTCACCGATAAATATTTTGTAACTGCCGTTGATTTCTTCAGATACCACATAATCTACGGGAAATAACCAGGCAAACGGCATGTTCAGCTTGAAATACGCAGTTATCTCCCGTAGTTATGAAGCATTTGTAAAATGAGGAAACAAGTTTAAATTTTTTTTTTTAAAACAAACCAAAAAGTGAAATTAAAAATAAAATCCAGATAAGGCCAAGACTCACCTGTTTGAACACCGACTCGGGTGAACGATGGTCGCTTACCGCGTCTTTAGTAATAGAGCTGCTGGACAGCGTGGAGCTGGCGGTCTGTGTTGGAACACAAACAAATCAAAGGCCAACGAATGAAATGGAAATAACATTCAATAAATAACAAGATTATATATATATATATATATATATATGTAAAAGCTGGATGTATTCACTACTGGAATGTAATGGCCGTACAACATTAAGTGATGTGGGGGGGGGGGGAGGTAAGTCGCGACTAAGAAGAGCAAAAAAAAATAAAAAATTATTTACAACAGGTGTCCGGCATTGGTTAAATGGTCACTGGCGCCGAAAGACGGCTGCCTGTGACAGGGAAATTGAGTTGTTTACAGTAGAGGGTGTGGTGGAGGTGGAGGTGCTGGCGGCGGGGTCGTCACAGGAATGGGCTCAGTGCACGGGGACTTTTTACCTCCGCAGATGTTTATGGGGCGTGATCTCCCAAAAATGTGACCTACACAATATATTTTTTTTTAAAACGTCGTTTGCGGACGGCCGACGGTGTGGTTGAAGTCATGCAGCCCTAACACACGCCGAGGTGAAGAGAGGGGGGGGGGGGGAAGAAGTCTGCACTCACTTGGGAAACGGGAGGGGGGGGGTTCACCGATTACTGTAAATGGGTGTACTAATCATTTTGCTATTCGGTATGAGTGTGTGATCAGGGACCCACGGTTGGTGGATATTGTTTGGGGGCCCCACGATTAAATGGCGGTAGCACCGAGCCGTGTATGTTTTCTAGATCAGCACTCTTATCATCATAGAGTGGGGGGGGGGGCATTACCGCCCTTTGTTATCATAGAGTGGAGGGCATTACCGCCCTTTGTTATCATAGAGTAGGGAGCATAATCGGGGGGGGGGGGGGGAGACTTTTAACCAGCTTTCACCAGGACCTGAGAGTATTCCCCCTTGGTTCTTGGCGAGGATCGAACATGGAGCTGTAATGTCTACAGTCTAGCGCTCTACCCCTATTGTGTATAGACCGAAATACTAATTCAGTTCCTAACAATGTATAATAACCGATTGATAAAATGTACCCTCCTCTCCTTTAAAAAAAATCTATTAAAACAAACAACAGCTTGACAATTCACATTAAAATAAGACAGGAGGTATCGCGGTGCAGATCTTTCATAACCAGGCCTGGTGAACATTGATTCGCACGAGATACTGGCAGGTATCAGATTCGGGGGGTAGATTGGGGTTTAAGCACCGCTTGTTCTACTTCACAGTTCATGGCAGTTAAAAAAAAAAGTCCGCGTATTGATAATGTTTAAATCTATTCAAGCGTGACAGAATATATAAAAAACCTACTCAGTTTTGGTTATTAAATTTAAAAATTTTTGAGACAAAGCTACACCGTAAGTTCAGCCAAGGTGATACGTAGCACGCACTGGTTCTACAGGGAAAATCTTTGAAGAAGTATAAATACGTATACATACATACACAGGCCTGCCTAATATTGATTAAGAGAAAGATATTAAGAGAAGAATTAAGTTTCATATTAGTAGTGGCCGTACTGCAATGTAACTGGCAGGCATTGCAGTAAAACAGAATTAACGATTAATGATTTAAACTCCGAAAAATTTATTCGGCAACGTTTTTTTTTTTATTCTTAATTAGTCACACAAAGATTTAATTTTAAAAAAAAAGTAAGTAACGTCCCTGAAGAAATGGAGGTCCCCAAAAGAAGCATTATGAAATCCTTTACAAGGGAGGGCCCCGAAAGAGGCATTATGAAATCATATACAAGGGAGGGCCCTGAAAGAGGCATTATGAAATCATTTACAAGGAGGGCCCCGAAAGAGGCATTATGAAATCATATTCAAAGGATGGCCCAGAAAGAGGCATTATGAAATCATATACAAAAAATCTTAAAAAATACTCTGTTGTGGGCTCATAAAATAAGTTCAGCATGTGCTCTCCACGCATGCACACAAAGTTCATCAAGCCAGTTCTGCCCTGGCGCGGGGGCCTAACGGCCTTAATTTCTATTAAACGGGGAGCTAAAAAGCGCCACCCCCCTCCACACCCCTGTCTGTAACTTTTACCTGGGGGCTCTCCATTAATTTCTTTAACAAAATAGGGGAGAGGGAGGGGGTCAGAAAATTTTTGACAATTGTTGACAAGGGGGAGGGGGGGAAGAGGTCAAGAAAAGTTGACGTCAACAATGTTACTTTTTTTTTAAAATTTAATATAATTACTTAATAAATAGGAAAATTAAGCAGCGTTTGTAGTCCTGTGTTACACACTCGCCTAACATTCAGTATTTTAATTAAACTAACTATATTCCTAATAATTTTGCCACATAAACATTTTGGAAGTCACCTTTTTTTTAGGGGGGGGGGTAATCAAATGTTGACGTAATTTTATAGGGGGGGGGGTCTCTGGAAGTTTGACAAGTTGTTGACAAGGGGGAGAGGGGGTAAAAATCGCCAAAAATTTGTTGACATAAATAATGGACAGCCCCTAGGGCCCCTCCAGATATACTTTTAAATTCTGCCAAGGGCACCCAAAGACCTGAGAACGGCACTGAAGCCAGACGTCGTTGTAAAGTAAAGTTCCCTTAAGCCCCTAAGGGCTCATCGGGGCAGATGAATTCATATGAAGGATAGCCCATTGAATATACTGTAGTTTTTTCTATACACTGATAAGGTCAGCTGCTGTTGTTGTTATTGTTTTTGTTTTTGTTTGGATGTAAAAGACGTTACTGATTCGTAAATAGCGGGGAAAGTTCTCGATTTAAAACAAACAACAACACACAAACAGAATCAGTAACCTATAAACAAACCTTAAGGCGCGACCCTCTGCGTCTGTGGAGGCAGTGGGCTGGCGCCAGGTGCCCGGGTCTCACGTCGTAGGCCGGCGGTCCGTTATCGATGGTGAGGCGCAGGTCCACGTATTGGACTATCTGGGTGGACATGGCGCCCCCTTCCAGCAGCACCTTAATCCCTCCTTGTGAACGGCCAACGGCAGATTAACTTTACTTAAAAAAAAAACCCACTGTTATTCCTATATACCGTCACATAGGTTTTTTCCCCAGAGAATTGTAGAAAAGCAAATAAAGGCTCCAAAAGGGGAAATAAGTCTCTCACAATAATAGTTCAACAGAGTTATCGGGAAATTGTGTGTACGTCCGATTCGCTCAATACACCAGAGCGGAAATACTTCAGAAGGAAAAAAAAATAACAACAACAACAACACGAATGTAAAAGGTCAGAGGTCGAAATCTAATGACAGCTCGAGCCGACGGCTAGCCGGTGTGTAGCCGAATCACTGACCGAACACACCAGTGACAGAACCGGGCTTCAGATCGGCTCCAGGTCAATTCTGGCCGATGTTCACCATGGAAATGGGCTACCATGAGATATTCCTAAATTTATGGAACACGATGAGATATATATATATATATATATATATCCAGTTATCATTGGAAACGTCACATCACTACATCTAAAGTTAACACACAAAAAAAACAACACTGTAACGACTTCCGCGTTGTTCATATAACAACATACTCCCAGCGAAATATTATCGATATTGAATGAATGCAAATAAATTATATAAAAAATATAAAACAGCTAATCAAGCACTGATTTCAATTTTTTTTCCACTTACAAATCAAGATTATAGACTGAATCGTATGTGGAAAAGAAGGACACCAGGGGTAGATAACTTCGTGGATAACTCCAAAAAAAAACAAGGGGAAAGAAATACGGGAACTGCGGAGAAAAGGGCGGGGGGGGGGGAGGTAGTTGTGTAGTGTTATTACCAGATCGATGAACAGCAGTGGGGACCGAGACTGTCTTGAGCTGACCCCCAGGAGCAGGTAGTCACTGGAGACCTGCTGGTTGTTTTTATGTATTATGGGTGACTGGAACAAGCAGGCGGATGGACGGATAAATGGACACATTGACAGGCAAACTGACACACACACAGAGAGAAGGTAAACACTTGACAAGCAGGCAGATAGACAGATAAATGGACACAGTGACAGGCAAACTGACACACACACGGAGAGAGAGAGAGAAGGTAAACACTTGACAAGCAGGCAGATAGACAGATAAATGGACACATTGACAGGCAGACTGACACACACACACACACACAGAGAAGGTAAACACTTGACAAGCAGGCAGATAGACAGATAAATGGACATATAGACAGGCAAGCTGACACACACACACACACACACAGACAGAGAGAAGGTAAACACTTGACAAGCAGGCAGATAGACAGAAAAATGGACACATTGACAGGCATACTGACAGACAGACAGAGAGAGAAGGTAAACACTTGACAAGCAGGCAGATTGACAGAAAAATGGACACATTGACAGGCAAGCAGACAGGTGGACAGGCAGAGAGACGGAAAGAGAGGGAGTGTGACTCGGTGGCGCTTTGGTACTGATATGCATGGTGTAGGTTACGGGTTCAAATCCCTCCTCGTCTTATCTTTCTCCCGTCTTCCGTGGTGCCTCTGTCGACAAACTCAGCTATGATTTGAGTTTTAAAAAATAAGGAGCGCTGCAAAATAAAACAAAAAAAACGCCCTTCCTCCCCCCTTTGATGGCTTACAGCAGTGGTCCCCAACCTTTTTCCCGCCGCGGACCGGTCAACGTTTGATAATTTTAGAGCGGCCCGCTTAGTTGGGGTTGGGGTGTGATTATTTATATTTTAGATTGTTTTGATTTACAATAACAAGAAGGAAATAAATAAAAAAGGAAATAATTTAATGTTTCTTGGGCGGCCCAGTACCATTTGATCCACGGACCGGTCCGCGGCCCGGGGTTTGGGGGGCACCACTGGTTTTCAGGACCAAGGAATAAACATATAGTCCTTAAAGGGTTTTAATAATAATAGACGCAGGTGTGGACATTAAGTGACATGTGACTTTAAAATCTTCATGTAATCCGGTGGGACAGACATACGTTCAGATGGCGAGTTGAACTAACATGCCTATCAAAAGCTATACAAATATAGTATTACATTTTTCAGTCAAGATGCAGTGAGTGACTTCTGAAACTACTGAATCTCATGGTCTAACTTATTACTGAATCGCATGGTCTACCTAATTATTGAATATCATGGTCTTTTTAATTACTGAATCTCATGGTCTACCTAATTACTGAATCTCATGATCTACCTAATTACTGAATCTCATGGTCTACCTAAATACTGAATCTCATGGTCTATCTAATTACTGAATCTCATGGTCCGCCTAATTACTGAATCTCATGGTCTACTTAATTACTGAATCTCATGGTTTGCCTTACTGGATCTCATGGTCTGCCTAATTACTGAATCTCCTGGTCCACCTAAATGCACAACTCGAAACCAGGGAACGGACCAAGACATTGAAATGATGGGCTGTGTCAATCACTGATGCGTCTGGTTTGCTGCCAGTTGACTAGCCAACGTGAACAATTTTCCAGAAGTGTGCAACGGGCAAACATTGTCTGGTTACACTGGGCGCTCTAGAGAAATAATCCCACACATCCGAGTGAATAAAAGAAAATTAAAAAAAATAACAACCTAACATACACACAAGTAAGTATACATATATATATATGTATGTTTGTATGTATGTATGTATAGAGAAAGAGAGAACACAACGAAAGATTGGCTAACACAAACAAGAAAATAATGAATCTAGCGCCATGGAATATCCACACCAGTTAAACCACGTCTTATTATTTTTTTTTTGTTCCTCAAGACGTACACACTCAAAACACATTTGAAGAATGCTATCCAATAACTAACAAAAAAAATCGGGAATAAAAATTCAATGCATAATAACTGGTGTCTCCGTACTCAATAAGGGTCCGCCCCCCCCCCTTTTAAAGTTCTTGTTTCAGCTCCACGGTTTGCAAGTATGATATAACCGAACATAGCCTTGCCGCACGGCGAACTTTTGAATAGACATGGCTGAATTACTTCAATAGACTGTAAAGCTGACTACCTGCTTTTTCGGAATTGTTATTAGTAATTTTTTTCTTCTTTCTTTAGTTGCCAGCTGTAAATCACTGCATGACTGAGTGTGTATGTGCCACGCTGGTACATTTTATTAACACAAGAGCTATCTGCACGCACATGCGTATGTCACAAAGAAGATATCAGCAAACACACACACACACACACATACAGTGGCGGTGCCACAGAATATAAACTGTATGGAAAGCGGGTCGCTTTCTAAAAAGAATTCTAATGATGACTTGAAAAAAAAAATGCCACCCTTTATGATATTTTCATTTGTTTTTTTTAATACACTTCAATAATTCACTCTGCCTCAACTCTGACTAACTAGAGATCTCTAAAACTCCTCATAACTACGAACTTCTCAATATGACTTGTAACTATCTCTCTTCTCTAACTCCTCATGACTACGAACTTCTCCTAACTTCTCTTAATTAACTAATGTCCGAATCCAGCCCCTATTTATACCCCAACGTCCGTGCCCTAATTACCCTAAGTACGTCACAATCCCTTCAGTTTTTTCCTAACTATCTAATCTTTCTAGAAGCGTCAGCTGGTCGTCATTGTTAACCCTGTTCGACGTCGCCTCTCGGTCTTCACACCTTTTCTGTCTACTATTCTATTGTTTCCCCACTTTGTCCTAAGTCGTCTGTCACCTTGTCACCCTTATCGGAATTACTCCTAATTCTTAGATATCTATTATATTAAAACGTCGAAGGGGATAGTCTCTGTCTCTAAATCTACTATAGCTCGTCACAATAAGTATCATTATTATATTGAGAATAATTAATATTGGGGGTGTGGGGTATGTGTTTTTCCGTGTCAACTATGACGATTTTCAACTTTCGGTAGTCAAAATGTGTAGGTTATATTATTGTTAATGACGTTTTGACCTAAATACCAAGAATTCAAGGAAAGGCCCTGAACTAGGTGTATATCATACATCACACATCATCCCAAGATCATCCGTGCGATTTGATTGATTCAACAGAAGTCTGCGAGAGTCCCACTCAAACAAAACCCAAACCCACGGGACTCCCGCAAAAATAAAACCAATCCCATGGAACTCCCGATAAATTTATCTCCAATCCCGCGGGAGTTCCGCGGATTCCGCGGGACTCCCGCGAATCCCAATCCCGTGCAGCTCTCTAGTGTGTGAGTCAGTGTAGGCCTATACACGCACCCAAACAGATGCGTTACACATAAGAAAGAGTCCCCCTCCTCCCCCAACAGCCAAGCCCGGTACCACGTACCGGCTACTCGGGCAGTTGCCCGGGGCGCGACATGTACAGAAGTGCGCCATAAATATTGTTATTTTTTCCTTGTGAGTTGAGTTACAACCAGAAAAAAAAGTTCTCATTAAAAGAG
>JAGDYQ010000083.1:531863-689222 GCA_021962125.1 Bulinus truncatus
GCCCCTCTTCTAACTTTTTTTTTACAACAACAACCATTACTATTAATATAAATGTAAATAGCGGGGCCCCTGCCAGGCCCAATATTTAGCAATCGGCCTAAGGCCGGCCCTGTATATATATATATTTATAGAAGATTAAGGTCCTCGTGACACTAAAAAAATACAAAACAACAAAGTTTATCATTTCAGTTAATGTCCTTACTATCAAAATATTATACTTTCTCCGCCATGCAGGTGCGTTAGAGGCAATACTAAAAGTGAAGGTGTACAAGCTTAGAGCGTCTAAAAATGTCGTTTAACAACCAAACTGTGACCTACAAAATAGGTCACAGTGACTTTTAGTGACCTGTTAAGGAATCCACCTGCAAAGTGAGTGTCACGCGTTAGTACTTATAGTCTCAAGTATATTGTAGTTTGTAACTCGTTAAAAACTAAGAGACCATTAATAATAAAGAGATGGCGGATGGACGTTCATATGGAAACATGTTTGTGAGTTGGACGTGCATAGTTCAGGTTGAAGGTTCGAATCTCAGCGGAGCCAGTTTTTCGCTGCTGTCCGGCAGTTCAACCGGGGCCGTTCTTTACTGCGCATCGTCTCGCTCGGACAGACCCGCGGGTAAAGGGCTCCCATCCTAATTGGCCATTTATATTTCATTCTTCTAAGTGGTTGTTGTGGGATGGGGGGAGGGAAGGGGAGGGCTAGCGAATGGATTTGCACTGCGGGATTTAATGCTGTTTTTAATGCTAATTAATCCCCCCCCCCCCAATAACTAACTTTGCCAAATAAGCAAGTGACCTTTGACTTGATAGAACATCAACACTAAAAGTAAACATTATCAAAAAGCACCAATAATTTAGCCATAAATACATACTAGTTAATGCACTTTTAAAAGGAGCAGAAAATTATTATCAACCAAACACAAGAAAATAAAACAAAATAAACCCACTAAAAATCAAAATAAACAATAAAAAAATAACTAAAATATTGGCAGATAGAAATTAAATTTTTTATTTGTTTACATAATCTTAAGAATTTATTTAAAAAAAAAATTAGACTACATTAGCATGTTGCATCCATGTTGAATGAAATAAAAAAAACATAGCAAAACAAAACAACTAAGAATAATTACATCAGGTGAAGGGGGTCAATAATTTTAGGCACCATGGCAAAACCAAAAATCAGGTAAAAACAAACAAATCAGTATGTAAAAGTATAAGCACCATTCTCTTTACATAAACAGGTAACAAAAAAAAATCATATAGATACATATATGTTTTTTTTATTACCAACGGATTGAATATAAATTATAGCGGTACAGATATACAGATGGAAATAATAAAAAAAAAATTGAAATAAATATGCAAGTTATGCATGGAAAAGAAAAAAAAAATGTCGTTGGATACAAAAGAATGTGTAAAAGTCAAGGTGTACAAACTTAATGTGTCTAAAAATGTCATTAAACAACCAAACAGACCAACATTGTAGGTCACAGTGACTTACAGTAGTGACCTGTTTAGGAACCCACGTGCACAGTGACTGCCACACTAAATACAATATGTTGATACAACTTTAGAATTCACACAGATTAAAGACATTACTAGTATAGGATTAACAGATATTTCTGCAAAACGTGTGTAGCATCATAAGTTATGTTATGAGATATGCATGCTGCCGCTACCAACAAAGAAAATAGTTAAGAGAAAATTATGAATAAATAAATTAAGGTCAATGTTGCAATGGCCAAGTAGACAAACACAAAATTTCAGGTGTAAAAGAAAAAAGCAACTACAAGCAGTTGAATCATTCTGCTTGAGAACTGATAAAACAACACTGTAAACTACTGTTACCATTGGTCATTTGTATTTGTTAAAAGTTAGCTCCCTTTGATTCTAAAAAAAATTATTATCTACCAATAAAACTTCAATAACATAAAATGTATCTGTGTTAATAAATTAATAATTTTGTTTGTTAAAAATCATAATTTATTTAAAATTTACAAAGCATCAGGTTATCGTTGGACATCTTTCAGCTTTTCAAAAAATTTCTCCAATTCAATATTAGTTGGAGTTAGCTTTAAAAAAAATTAGGTAAGATCATATTGATAAAATGATACATGAAACCAAAAAAAAAAAAATACAGATTTCGCATAAAAATCTGAACAAAATAATCAATTAGCTCACCTAACACACAAAAAAAAAAAAACTGTATTCCTGTAGAAAAATTATTTGTAACTAATCTTTTTTTTAAGATGTGCCGAAGTCAATAAAAACAATTTGTTCTGATGCTCACATCTAAAAATGAAAAGAAAGCAAACAAGATCAATCCTCCAAGCATCAATGGCCAGACACAAGTTTTTTCAACCAATGAATGATTGAATGAAAAAAAACAACCTCTTTCATCGCCAGTTAATGAGACCAAATGCAATGCAAACTGTGTTTCTCAAACAGCAATTACATATTATACCCTTCAGTGGAACTGGTTGTAATTTCTTGGGGAGGGGGGGGGTTTAGAGAGAACAATTTAGCTTCTAACAAATACACAGTGAATAATTAATATTCCAGTAGCAATATTGGGGGGGTGGGGGGGGGGTGGAAACAACACAACAAAGACTGTCCCAATGCTGGGTTAGAAGATCAAGAAGTATCATAACAGCCTTACAGGAACATTACAGCAAGGATAAACGAGGGGCCTCATAGTATGACTGACTGGGGAAAGTACAGAGTCAGATGTTTCAAGCGAGGCACATGTTTTGAATGGATAGGCATGAGGTTAATGAGAGACACCTTCTGAATGTAGGTTATAAAAAGCCACAAAACTATTTGATTGAAGTAGATTCAGTACAAAAAAAATTTTCAATGGAGTACATGCATCTAAGAGGAATATTTGGCACTCAACAAATGCTTTGACAATTGTGGTTATAATGGTAGGACATTGACAATACCACAAACATTCTTGGTCTTTGGCAGCCCTAGGCAGACATTTTCAGAGATTTCTAGGGGGAGGGGTGTGTGTGTGTCCTAGACAGATTCAACTTTATGGTCCTAGGGAAGGGTTGAGGACCTTTGCGACCCCAGGTGGCTGCCTGGTTCACCTGTACCTTAGAGCAGCTGCCGACAAGACTCGTGTTGACTGGTTTCAATATAGGATCATAAGGTAAAAAACACCTGATCATTTCATAGGGTATAAATGAGTCTAAAAACACACAATCAACTTTTAAAGTTTAAAAAAAACTCAAGTATTAAGTAGAAAAAGTTAACCTAAAAATAAAAATGATAAATAAATACTGTGTGATATTATGTCAAAGTGATCTTATATAAACCATGAAGAGTGCGATACATATTTGTGCAAAAGAAGGTACTAAATATAAAAAAAAATTATTCCTCTTAAAAAAAAAAAGGAAGCACCAAATCCATGACATCATTGCATCTTTAACAAAGTTTAAAATACAAAAAAGAATTATCATTTACTAATGAGAGAATGCTTATATATATTTCCAGTCAAAATGAATTACAAAAATGGGATATTATAAATAATCAACAAAATAAAATAAACAAAAAAACTGGTTTTAAAAAAAAAAATCAACAATCCAAATCACTGCTATTTAAAAATGAAATAATTTAATAGCTAATAAAAAAAAATGTTTTTCAAAACTCGAACAATATTGATTGCTTCTACTTAATGACATTAAAGTTGTAATATTTTCAGGACAAAACAAGTATGCACGGTAAATTATAAAAAAAAGTACATTTTAATTCTTCAGTCAATTCATAATCAAATTATCGCTATAATTACATGTCCCTTTATAAAATTCTACCATTTAGAAAGGAATGCACAGAATTTTTTTTACTTTAATATTAATTAAATGTCATCTTTTTTTCCCCACTGACTGAGAGAACAAAAGTATCAATGAAATGCTGATGTCTCTGTGAGCCAATAAAATATTTGAGCAAAAAAAAATGTGAGTGCCTACCCTATTAAGTAAAAAAAACAACATAAACTGAAAGTCAGAAACAAAAACTTCCGCCCTTTGGAAACTCATAATGGTGGGTCTGAGAGTTTTTAAGCCTCATTGATATGAGCCAGGATACTATCAGCAAGATTATATGCATGGCTCTGAGTCCTCCCAAATCACGAGCTAGGTAGTACTTCTTAGGCTTGAATGATTTCCAGTGGTTTTTAGTGTACAATTTAAGGCATGAAACTACTGTTGTCAGAATTGATCTTTGTACAAAAGCATTCTTATAATAAATTGGCTGCATAAATAAAGTCATAATGACACAGTAAGCCTCAAGTAAAAGTCAAACAATTAAGCCCTTAATTCTAACATAATGATAAGATCAATGTATGCAAATCCTGATGGCTGACTACCTATTCCTCCTTAAATCTTTCATTATATTTTTTTTTACCAAAGCAGTTCCTTAAACATCTTTACATTCTTTTATTTTACTGTGTGATTATTATATGAAAAAGTTGTGTACATATATTAGGTGTTAGGAAGTGTTTCAGGCGATATAATTCTATAATTAGCAGTGGTAGGTCAAATGAGAAAATGCTTATCATGATCTCTGAAATAATAACATTGCAACTTTTATTTTTCTGCACTAGCATGGTTTGTACAAGAAAGATATGGTAAAGGATTGCATCCGAAATAAGGGAGCATACAAATCTATTCCAGCATAATAATTACAAAGGAAACATGCATGGGAGGGTTGGGGGGAGACTTCAATCAAAAACCAAACATCATTTAGTGAATTATGTCATTTGGGGGTAAAAAAACATTCACAAAATTAAAGCAAATTCAAGATTTCTACTGCATTAATTTTTCCACAGATCTAAATATAAACAAAAATATTGAGCATTAAATAATTTTTTTATGAAGTTAACACATTTTAAATTTTTTTATGAAGTTAACACATTTGAAATTTTTTTATTAAGTTAACACATTTGAAATCAAAACCCTGTAATTGAAACTTAAATATTTAAAAAAAAAAATTTTTTTTCTTTAAATAACCTAGCAAAACTGGCTTCTTTGTTATCATTCCCTTCCTTGACGACTTATTTGAAGAGCATAAATTGAAAAGAGCGGGCTTATGCGATATTTTTTTTTTTTACAAATTATGTCAAAATATTAAAAACTAAAAAAAAAAACTAAAAAATCATCAAAGAACTGTTAAGAATATAATTGAAAACAAAAAGGTAGTTAAAATAGTTCTAAATGTATTACAGTAAAAAAAAAAATAAAGGCCATTGGATGAGGATTTAATAATCCACTAAACAACACTAGCATATACGGTGAAGTAAAAAAAACAAATTCCAAAAGATATTTCTCACACTAACAGTGGAATAAAAAAAACAGCCATCAAAACCAGTGATTCAGATGCCCTTGTGCTGTGTCTACACAAAATAAACTCTTAATATATCAAAGTAAACAAAACATTATTACTGCCCCTTTTGTGACACAAGAGATATTTTTTTTTCAACGTGTGTAAATATAATGTGAAACACACTAAGAAAAATAAAATACTGATAGCGATAAACAATACAATAACTCAACATTAAAGGAGTTTTAGTTTACTGCGTCACTTCACCACTTCACGTATGCACAAATCCAAAATCCTGATGAGCACAGGCACAAACATATTGCGACAATGGGCACATATGTTTCCTTTTTTAGTATGCTTTTATACTGCTGTGAACAAAAGGTTAAAAAAAAAAAGATGCGCATCCAATATCTCTTGCAGCAGAGCCTTTTGTGGAAAATTAAGTCCTTGAAAAAAAAAGAGGCACCATTCCTTAAACCTTCAAGATATTCTGAAAAAAAGGTAACTTAAAAAAAAAAACATGTAAGAAAAGCACACAAAGTGCATAATTTTTCTTCAATTGTTCAACAATTTAAATAATATAATCATTGTGTAGGTATGTGCCTGTGCTAAGATCAAAGCACTAGCCTGTGTAACAATATTTCAATACAGTGTGAAAAATCCAGTTATAAATATATATATATATATGCTAGCAGCTAAAAGGTTATGTAAATATTAATCGAGATTATCCTCTTTGGTTGTAGACAACTATTGCAATATTTCAGCCGTCCAATGAAATGTATGAAGTAAATAATTAAGGGATGGGATATTTTATCAAGTAGATTAAGGTTCATTGATGATTTGCAGTTCAAGTTATCAGGCAGTGTTGAATTGATGTTAACTATGTGCATGATTTTAATGGCTAAATAAAAATATCTTTAGTGGTTTAATCATGAAATTTTTTAAGTGAAATTTCACTCGTACATTTTCATTATATCTAATTTGATGACAGAAATTACATCATATTTTTTTCTTTTTTAATTTTTGTTTTATGCTCATTTCAATACAGTCAATCGCTATAATTGTTTTTATACTCAAAGAGCATCAATGCCTATAGATCTATAGAAAAATCTTTCAAATATTACTTGTCATTGTCAAGAAAGGAAAATAAAAAAAGAATACAACTATGCTGGGAGATATAGTGGGTTACCACAGAACAGTTGCCCCAGGATACATATAAGTCAAATAGTTCACCAGTTAGTAGTCACCTGACTGAGTCTTACATTAAAGATCAACAGTTAGCAAACAAACTAAAAAAAAATATAAAGGAATCAGTTCAGACGGTTTATAACACATGACTTATTAGAGTATATAAATATACCATACAAAAATACAGTGACTCTTTTTATATACACAATTTAAAATATATGAAGAAAAATAGTAAAGATCCATTTTGGACAATGCAGGCAGCGATACATAACCAGTTACCAATTAAATTTTTTGTATTTATATAAGGCAAAACGAAATAAACAGGAAAAAGTGTTCATTATCCAAAAGTGTAAAGAGAAAGGACGAATCAAATGTACTAGAGTTGGCAAGGGCACAAAGTGTGATAAAACAACATACCAAAGATATATAATATAGGTGCTTTAAGTAGTACACTTCAGGGTGATAGGTAAACTCAGCAGCGATAGGATGGTAACGAAAATATTGAAAGATTAAGAAAGATATGATTCCTTATAATTCTCTTTAACTTCCCATTCTGAGATGATTAAAGATTACAATAGATACAACTAATAAATAGTTTGGAAAATGGTTAGAAAAATGAAGGCTTCATCCCTAATAACTGATTTTGGAATATGAGATAAGACTTAAATTCTCAGATTCTGATACCGGTTTCAATACAAACAAAAAGTTTCAAAATATTACATTTCTAATTCAAATTTATCATCCCACCACTAGTTAACAGGCTAGTCTAACAAAAATCTTAATCATTAATACATTTTAGATGGCTAACAGGTTTAATACAAAGTAAAAGTATTGAAAAACTAATTGTAATGTTATACAACTAAATATAGGCTGTATAAAATAACTATTGAAGGTACTTTTAAATGCTCTGCAGATATAATAAAAAGTAAAAGTGTTAAAAACCTAATTTTAACAAGTATAGCTGTACAAAATAACTAATGAAGATACTTTGAAGATATTTTAGTTTTAAAAAAATAACAACTGTAAATATTTAAATTTACACCTGATGGTTTTATGTTAATACAAATCTAATGACTATTTACACATAAAAATATAAATAAAATGTCCTGCTTTATAAAGACCTATTGATCAACAATAACAATTTACCATCAAATAAAGATGACATAACAACATTGGCCTTTTTGTGTGTGATTCATTGTTTTACTGTCATGTTTTTCTCAGTGCCAAGCTATTATACGATTGCAAGACCTTTTTTTTTTAAGCATTAATACCTTAAATTTCATTCGGAAGAAAACATTCATCACAAAATGAGTTTATAATACCACAGGTAGCAAAAGCAACAACAAACACTATCACAATTACTTAAAACAGATAATGTTTTTTTTTTTTAGCTCTATTGATGCTAAAAATCTGGCAATTATCTAAACATTATCGCTTTACTAGCATTACTAACTATGACAGTCTATTATATTATAAAAAAAAGAAGATATGATGAAAAAATATTGACCACAGGTGCGTTATCAACCATAGATATTGCTATTAAAATTGACAGTGGTTTATCAGACATTATTGCTGGTTCAGGATTTGAACTTATTGGAAATCTAACGCAAAGGGGGATTTTTACTTGCTCACAAATTTTACCCAGTTAACCAATTTGGATTGTAACAAGTCATCAAAAATTTACAACAGCGATTGTAATGCTTCCAAAGCAGTGATTTGCTGGGTTTTTTTCATCTTTAAATCTGGGAGGTTTTTTTTTAATTTTCTTTCTGCCATTTCAACTTCTTTTGACTAGGATGTTTGTTTAGAAATGTTATTTTGTTTTTCCTTTAAATAGGAAGATTTAAATTCCTTTATCTGAATATAACACATTTTCTTTCACCTTGATGGTGTGCATATGCCCTGTGCACTTTTTTCTCTCTCAGTCGCATTGATCTGACTGATTAAGTACTCATAGTAAAGTACATTAGGACAGACTGATCAGCTATGACTTCTGAAGACTTAGAAGCTAAGACCACTAGAATCTGTGGAAGATCACAATTTTCTCACGATATCTGTGAGTGTGCGATGTATATCCTTGAAATGCGGCCTGTCCTCATCTTTGTAGTTCCAGCACTTTAGCATCAGAGCATAAACTCTTTCTGGTGTTCCTGATGGAATCTCTAGACGATTTCCTTAATAATATAAAGAATGGAGAGCTGTATAAATATGTATCTAAGTGAAAAAAACATCATAATAGACTATTATTATTAAAATCTACAATATAATCAGCTATGTCAAACCATCTAAAGAACTCTATTTATATAAATCACAACACTTCCGCCAAAAAGACTGCATCTTGTGACAAACTTTAAAGCATCTTGTGACATGCTTGACTGCCAAGCAATACAAATAGTAAGGAGAGTTAGAGGGGGGGGCAGGGGTTGAGAGAATACAGAATAGGGAGGGTGGTAAAAAGAAAACAGAATAGGAAGTGGGGAAGAGAACTGAGAAACTTATAATACAAACTCTATTAATTAAAATTAAAACACCTTTGTCAGGGAGAGCAAATAAAGAGCATTGTCAAATGTGAGCTCTATGATTTCATAAATATTTAGTAAAAACAATCCAAATATTAATTTTTTAGGCAGTTACTATTTAAAGAGATTGACCGTTTGTGACATACACTATTTTATGGCATACTTGACTGTACTGGCCGGGGACCACGAGTGTGTGGCTATGCATGTAGCTTACCAGTAAATAAACAATGGTTGTAAGTGAATAAAGGTGCCTTTAATGATGTCTTGATATATATATATAAAAAAAACAAAAGTTAGGTTGTGAAGTGAGATTTTATTAAATAAGAATTTCAAGTAACGGTGGCTATGTCTTAAGCCTTAAAAATATCTTTAAAAAAATCGCCCACTATTCACACACAACCTCTTAAGGCAGAAGGAATAGTGAAATAAACAGTAAAATGGTAGTGAACAAAAATAATTCACAATCTATTAGATAGGTGACTTCTGAGCGACATGCAAAACTTCAATTATATATTATACCATATATAAATACTAGTTGATAAAAACTGCATATTATTTTTACTCTGGGCTTCTTGTACTTAAAATAATGTTTTTAATTCCACTCAACAAAATAGCTTAATTTTATTTAATAATCTGAGTGACATATGCTTGTTTATGTTGTGAGGATAAACCAATAACTTTAGCTGCTGGACTAGAAATATTAAGTCTTGCCACATAATTTCATGCAATAAAAAAAAATGATTTGTCTAAACTCATTGATGCATTCCTCAACAAATTTTCAGACATACTCTTCCATTGGTTATCAAGTAAAAAATTTTTCTAGGACACTGAATTTACAAATTTATAAACTACTATAATAACAATCATCTTCTGAGCTTCCATAGTGCACATTTCATTTTTTGTAGCCTGGTTCTTTCAAAATATCTGCATCAAGAAATTAAAACTCTCACCTTCTTCAATCCACTCCCGTGCTCTTGTGTTGGTCATGCCTGAGTATGGAGATTTACCGCATGAGAAAATCTCCCACATGAGGACACCAAAACTCCAAACATCACAGAGGGAGGTATATTTGCCTGAGAGAACAAATAGAGAAATTAATTCATTATTATTTTCTATAAATATGTGTCTCAAATAACTACGTCATTTGGAAATTCATTTTGTTTGTTGGTAATATTACGCTGAAAATATAAGAATAGATTGTTTTGAACCTAAAATTGTTCATAATTTAAATACTATTAAATAATATTGACTTAAGAAAAAATATACTTCGTGGTTTAAAAATGAACTCGGTAATATCTCAAGCAAAAATAAAATGAAAAATTCTTTTAAAATAAAATTATACTATTTCTATGTAACAAAAAATTATACTGTAATTAGTGTTATTTAAATTTTAATAGCCCTTTTAATAAAATCAGGGATGAGTACTTATTTAGACAAAAATCCCACAGGGATGTCCTTGTATGGAATAAATGACTTGTTAAATGAGGATAGGGGTCTTGGCCAACCAACTAACCGAAATTCAAAGCTTCTGGTGCTGTCCACTTGACAGGAATCTGCTTCATGCCAGTGGACACAGTGTACTCAGCCTCTTCTCTGGACATGCCAAAGTCAGATATTTTTATTATATTGTTCTCCCCTACAAGACAGTTCCTGGCAGCCAAATCTCTGTTGAGAAATAAAACGTAACCAATAAAAAGAAAAAAAATTTCATTAAATTTGACTGTGATGTCAGGCAAAAGCAAACATTCACAGATATATATAAAGTCGTTTAATCAATTTTATATGATTGTTAATAACTGGACGGAAGTTTTTATTCTACACTAAAAAAAATAATCATTGAGACTTTTCTCTCATAATATGTAACAACAAATATTCACACATATCCTGCATAGTCATGTATTCCATATTCAGTTTTATAGGATTGATAATATCTGAACAAAAGTTATTTTTATAAATTGTCTGAATATGTTGAATAGTTTGTCAACACTAATGAGAAATATGGTTGGAGTCAGTAGGTAGAGTATTATTATTTGGTACTATAATATAGTAACATTAAGAAGATTGCTAGACAATATATGTATCACCATATTAATCAAATAATCACAATAATTTTGCAAAAAGAAATTGACTTAAATCACTATCAACTATTGGTCATCATAATAACATGATAAGACAAATATTTATCTGTACGTATAGGTAATATGTTCCTTAAGTACACACCTGTGAATACAGTTTCTCCCCTCCAGGTACTCCATACCACTGGCTGCGTCCACACACATCTGGACTAACTGTTTGGGTGTCTGTTGAGAGCCATGGTTTTTCAGGAACTGGAGAAGTGCTCCCTCTGATAGAAGAGACAACAAAATCTAGTTTTTAAGCATAGATAAACAGCAGAAAGAAATTGAAAAAAATATAAAAAATCTGTCACAATGTTAGAGCCTAAGGTTGGACGCAGTGATTCTACAGTAATGAACTTGGCTTTAATCTCACAGGTCTAAATTCTACTTAGTAATGGCATTTTCATCTTACCTCAGTAAGAATCAATTTAATCTCAGTTGAGTGCTAAGCATTAATAATCAAATTAAAAGAGACTTTGTATGTTGCTTAGGAAAATGCTCACTTGGAATAAATTCCATGACAATCATCACAGGTTGCTTCTGCGCTGCTATACCAATGTAGCGGACAATGTTGGGATGCTTGTACTGTTTCAAAATGCGCCCCTCCTGTAAGAACTTGATCTTCTGGTCCTCTGTCAGGGTGTCCTTGCAGGTTTTCACAGCAACTTCAATATTTTTCTTATAGATTCCCTTGTAAACTTCACCAAAGTTTCCCTAAAATGAAGAAAAATACTACTCTGAAGCTCTTTGAGACTGTTAGCATCATTTTTTTGCTAAGTTGCTAATCAATAAACAAAAACCATTATTACAAAAGCTTCATAAGGGAAGTCATCTCATCTGCAGCAAAGAAATAAAAGTCTTTTGTTTTAATACAGCAGACAAAAATAAATTATCAAAATTAAAATATGTGGAGCTCACTGTGCCAATTTTCATTTTCAGCTCAATGTCATCATTTAGAAGTTCCCACTCTCGTAATATTGGCTTTTTCAAAATGGCACCTGACTTTGTTGTGACTGGTGTGTGAGACTCATGTTGACGCCTAACAAGCTCTTGGATGGTTGGGTAAGCTTGACCTTCAAAATGCCAGCCTTTGTCCTGTTATTGTTTGAAATTTGCAAATGAAATAAAATTTTAATGTACTGTGTCTCATATTTGAAACATAATAATTTAAAGAAGAAATATTTCATGTCAAATAAGTCAAAAAAATAAGTTGTATACTCGAGAATTCACAAGAAAAATATAAAATTTTCTAACATTGTTAGGCCTAAGACTTAATAAAATATGCATGCAAGCTAAACTTTATCCAAAGTAAATCATAACACAGAAGAAGACTGAAAAAGAGAAAGAAATATACTGACCGGCCCAAACTGAATAATAAAATGACGATGTCCGCACCAGTAAACACTCAGAACAAACTGTGTTTCATTGGTTCTCTTGTTCTTCGATTCCCGAACAAGGTAGTCCCCATCGTTCACCAACAGCCTTTGCACCTCTTCTCTAGGCAGTACACCATGAAACCACTCTTCATCAGCAATACGGCTTTTGGCTTCGGAGGCATCAAGATCCTTGTTGAAAAAAAAGTTCAGGAAATTAACTATTGTACTCAAGATATTATTATTATTTCTGATTAAAACAATGGATCTTAAAAACCGGAGAAAAAAAAATATAGATATGTATACTTAAGTTAAACATTCTGAATTAGCAGCACCTTCATATTAACAACATTTTATATGCTTGATGCATCATAATCAATAACGGTGATACACCTACTGTGATATTTTTCAGTAGAGCTCTACAACCTTAAACCAATGATTAGTAGGAAAATTCCATTTAATTAACCAGTTCAAAAGTTGAAGCCATTTACACGTGTATTTTGTTAAATTAAAAGTTCAGGGTTAAATCTTTGTTTGGTAGAAAATGGTTAACAGTGCTAGTCAAATTCTATACAATTTTCAGGACCCAGGTTTGGGAAAAGAGGTAATTTACATATAAAATACATTACCTTTTGTGTTAAGTGTTAAGAACACATACAGCTAAGAGAATTAAAAAAACTTTCCTAGTAACAAATAGATAGGTAACTGAACTGACAAAGAGAAGTAGATGGACCAATCAAAAGAGTTGGGACCTTATCATTCTGGGATGTTTTAATCAGAGATACAGAAGAGAGATGGACAGTTCAGAAGTCATGCCGGGGGTCAAGAAGAGGGCAATAGAATAGGGGATCGAGGACAGAAAGGTTGGACGTTGAAAACAGGAGTTAGATGTTGTTACGTTATTATTTTCAAATATGTAACGTTAACTTTTCTAACTAATAAATATATCAACGCCAAGGCTTGGTATATGAACACAACAGATCTAAACTTTAATTGCTTCTAAACATAGGTGAATATATATGTATATACAATATAAGTCCTTTGTCTAATGATGTCTACTTAAACAAATGTCACTACAAGTTTACAACTAACTCTTAGAATCTTAGAACTGTCTACACCGAACTAACTACGTCTACTCATATGTCTGTCAGCACCTTACTAACTCAGAGCGCCTTACTAACTCAACTACTACTATTCACGTCTTTTATAAGGTTGGGGCGAATACGTTGGTGCAACGTTTATGGGGGGTTGAAAACGACGATGTCTGTCACCGAAACGTTTGGAGGGGGGGAAGAACGTCAGTGAAACGATTGGGGGGAAGGCGACGTCGGCGAAACGATTCAATATGGCGGCTGCAACCTTGACCCGGTGAACTGGGGTTGGTGGGGGAGAAGTGCAATTCTACACGTCACAGATGTTATATGACTTAGGAGCAATGACTTGAAGCATAGATCATGAAGAGTTAAGAAATGTCATAGAGTATGGAGCTGTGTTCTAATGTGCATTATCTTGTTAGTCTACACATCTTTTGTTGATACATGTATATTAGGGTGTCCCAAAAAATGAAGTTTTGAAATGTTGATGTCTCACCCCACAGAATATGTCTGTATGGTAGCAGTAGTTAACCTGCAAAATTTCAGCTCTTTGGACAATGTTTAGAGGTCCCCCAAGAGGTTTAAAGTTCCAGATTTTGGTGTAAAATCAATCGCGGTCAAATCTAATACAGCGTTAATGTTGCATTATATGCGAAACTGATATATTAAGTAACAAATTCATGCTTAGTATTGTTTATAATATTAAATGAAACAAAATATATAAATCTTGAATGGTTTATATTTTTAAATTTGAAATTTAAGTAAAAAATTATGAAAAACAAAGTTTTATTCATTTTGTCAAGTTAATTCTTGAATCAATGTCAATCTGCTTGAAAAATAATAATAATAAGCAATGCAAATAAGCATTCCTGCTATTTATTTTGTACTTTGTACTGTAGGGTAGACAAAAATTTTAAAAGGTTCTTCAAATTTAAATTTTAGCCAGCTGTTCACGATTACACTCTGCAAAATTTTTCTGATGTTTTTCAACCACTTGGAGCAAAAATTGTCTTTGTCCTTCATTCTTGGTGATACTGTCATTGAAATTTTGTATCAATGCTACACTTCGCTCTGCAGAGTCATTGATACAAGCCAGATTCTTTACAAAATCTGCTGCAACTTTAAAAGATCTGACCAGGCTTCAACAGGAACATCTAGAAAACTGGCATCAATGTTGGATGTTTCAAAAAATGTGGTAGAAGCACGCAAATCAACAACACTTTTAGATAGTGTTTTTATGAGATGCGGTCCACGTTCTGATTGCATTGTCCGAACAAGGCCAGTTTTTTCTTTGTCCGACAAAAGGGTTTAAAATAACGCAAGCGTCTGCAGTTCCGGACTCAAGTACCACGAGAGACGCACCATCATTTTCAATCCAGTCGATCGAAGAACAGCATCATCATATTCGTATAAACGCTTTATCAACAAGACATCATTCACAGGTGCATCTGCGGTGAGCCTACATGAAAACCATGATTGAAGATAAACACATTTGGTAAACCGATTAAAGCGCTGATTACCTTGTAATTCTCGAGCTGTTAACTGAAAGATGGTTTCATTGCCTGCAAACAATAGATCGATTTCCAATGCATAGATTGCTTTCGCCGTCCACCTTGCCCTATGTAGGGCACCAGGTCTGCGAATGCTGACATCAACCTCCAACCCAACCATTTGTGCAGCAAGCAGAAGAAATTCCAAATAATCATCACATGAATGACTGACCTCAAGTTGTCATTTAATAAATTCTTTAATCGAATCAGACACGATTATCAAAGGGGCAGATCTGGCTTCGGGTGTGTGATTTAATTCTGGCCATTTTTCTCGAAACCTCTTAAAAAACAAAATCTCTGGTCCAGTGGATGGTCCAAGACAAACATTGAATGCATCGGAAAGGAGTACTTCCAACATGTGATGACGGCATGCCATCCATAATAGATTACGTCCCAGGGCTACTTCTAACAGAGTGCAAACTCCATTGAGTCTTCCAGTATTGGAAGCCGTAGTGTCGAAGCACATGCCGATGACCATAGATTCGCACTTCCATGATTTGATATGTTCATATACTGCATCAGCAGCTACCCATCCTGACCCGCATGCTAACTTGGGAACACCAAGAAGCTTTGTAGTGCCATCGACAAGTGACGAGAGAAGGACAGGTAATCGATCGCCATTGTTGGTAACATGTCCGGTAACATGGGGCAATAGCTTACCATCCCAATGTACAATTGATTTTGAGGGAATATAGTCTTCTTTTATAAATGCTGCAGCTTGTAGACGACAAAGCTTGCGATGACGATGCATTGTGCTCTTGGAAAATACTGTGTCAGATGTCGGAACACCAGCTTCGTTGAATGCGGATGCAAGTATCATTGTTGATTTTCTAATGCTGGTGTTCGTTCTGTCCAGCACTGCAGCAACTTTTGGTGATATGATGCCTGACAATTTAGTATGCTTAGTTTAAAAAAATTAAATCTTCAAAAAATATGCACATTGCTTAAATTTTGCACATTAGGTATTTTATATGTTTTCTAGCATTTATTACATTTTCTAATTAAGAATCACACAATTTCAACTCTAGTTAATGGTAGCAATGAGATAAATATAAGTATATTTAAACTTCATTTTATTCAACTATGGCATGCAAAAACTGCAAATTATTTGAGCCATGATTCGTCTGGATTTTTATGTTGGCCTAATACTGGAATTTTAAAAGCTCTTGGGGGACCTCTAAATGTTGTTCAAATGAGCTACAACTTCACCAGTTCACTCATTGTACCCAAGAGACACATTTCAGGGGGTGAGACACCAAAGATTTAAAAAAAAATTTTTTTCGAGCATTTTTGGGACACCCTAATGTATATAAACAAATTACATGATATAATAACAGAATTTTTTTTTTTCAAAAACCTACCACCAGATGACCTTCTTCCCTCATTCTGATCATGGACATTCTAGAGTCAGGGCCATTGTTGGTTTTCAGAAATTGTTCTGACCTGAAGAGCACACAGCAGATAGTCAATATATTCATAATTCCATCAATGCAAAGAGTACAAGGATTCAATGCATCACTGATTTGAGTTTATGATTTACCAGGATGATAGAAAACATAAAGATAAATGGTGGACTAAAAATATCAGGACTAAATGTGGTAGAAGAGTGAACAAAAGCTGGATAGACTTCTAAAAAAATTTACTTTGATTCCCTCATAGATACACTAACAAAATCCTCTTTTTTACCAACCCACTGATTTTCATTTTTTTAACCTTTTAATACAAGTCAATACAATGTAAATATGGTTCTATAATGTACATAAGTTTAAAACTAAAAGCCAAGTACATGTATAAATAAAAATAATAAAAAGTGTAAAAATTTGAAGATTATCTAACTTAATTGTAGTGGCAAAGTAAGTTATTCCTCATTTCTAAATAAAAGTTCTTTTTTTTTTTTAAAACTAAGACAGATAGTGTGGAAGCCATATTGGAATGAATAAGAAGATAAGAGAAATACTGAGAATTGTTTTAGATTTGTGAAAAATTTTTTTATAATCTCATCGCTATTTGTGAGACAAGCTGGATAGTTTTCTAAGACTATTGTAGTTTCAAAATTGTACACTTTCTTAAAAAAAAAAAGAATGAAATAAAATTTCTCTTCTGTACAATTTAAAAAAAAAACAGCAATTTTAAAAAAAATGACCTAGTTTACATTTGATAAGTAAAAACAAACAAACAAGAATAAACAAAACTAGAAAAGAATAAATCACCTTTCATAACTATTGTGGTTTTTCTTCCTGACTTCTGCTTTGTTCTCTCCATCCTCGCTGAATGTACTGCTGTCATCTTCATCATCAGCACCTCCTGAATGTGTGTGGGCCTTTTTCCTCGGCATTATCTTGGAGAAGGCCCCTTTTATGGCAGCTTTAGACTGTGACATGGCAGAGAGGGATGAAGTTGTTGTACTGGAAAGTGATGTATTGTCCAAGTTTGACTACAGAAAAACCAATAAAAAAAAGTTTCACTCTAGCATCAATTAGAAATGTTCATATTAGTAAGCACAAAGTTGAACGTAAGCTTTAATGAATTCTAGGTATTAGTTTACAACAAAAAATTCAAGGATAAACTTTAAAAAATCATTAAAAAAATGTGTACAGATTCTTATTCTATTTGTCTAACAACTTTCACAAGTAAAACAAAACAGTACATGTATTCTGCTTTAAGAGTTAAGATGGATCTGAATTAAAATCAGGATTAGAAATATGTATCAGTATAGGAGTATTTATAACTAAATACAAATTAGAGTTTTTACATATTTCTCAAAATTTCTATCTAGTCTGTTTCTATGTATCTATTACTTGGGAATCAGACGGTTAGAGAAATACAGACAGTTGTGTCAGAATTAGGAAAATTTATTTTTGGGTTTATCCCCTCACTATTTTTGAGACAAGCTATCAAACAATGAAAAAAATTATAACAGTACACTTAATAAAAATTAAAATAGTGATAAAGACTTGATCTAAATAAAAAATTACAGTTACTTATGATCAATACATGATATTAGAAATGCACTAGTATCATGCTCCTACTCACCATCTCTCCCACTTCTTGCACATCTGAAGCAGGGGGAGGTGGACTGTTGCCAAGCTGGTCCAAAGGCTGTTTAATCACATCTGCCAGATTCTCCAGTTTCCTTTTGTTACCCTCCAGCTCCAAAATTTCTCTTGTATGGTTCTCTGCCTGAGATCGTTTTTCTATATAGCTGGAGCAAGACAAATTGAAGGAAAAGGAAGCTGTTAAACTGATAAATCTCTCCAGCAAACAGTGACATTGAGAATTAAAATTAGGTGACAGATCACTTCCATCAGCCGATATATCTGATTAAGATAAAAAAAATCTCCCAATTAACTTTTTGTGACAGGGTAAACTAGGGTCCCCATAACAGTTCTGGGCACAGATTATATATTATACAGATAGCACATCGCTATATAAATAGTCCTTGGCTTTGTGTTAAAAACTCTGTTGTTATTCACTTTTGTTTCCAAAGACACTTTCTATTCATAAAAAACCCACAGACCTATTTGCACATCTTTGTTTTTTTTTCAAGACATGAAATATGTGTGAAAAAGCTTCCAATTTGCTTTATAAATATAAAAAAAAGCGATAATATATTATTTAATTCATGAGTTCGTGGGTTTATAGGAGCTTTAAAAATATAATTAACATTTCTATTCAATGAATGGATTGATGAGAGTAAATATCATTAATGTCAGCAATGAGAACATTGTTTCAAAACGAGGCTTGCGCAATCTGTATATCTAATCTGTGGTACTGGAGCTTAGGATCTCAATTATGCTGTGGTAAACTAAGTGTGAATTATTTTTTTTATAAACTTTTTAATTAGCATGTTGAAATTATCAATGAGGGTAAGTTTTAATCAGAAATGGCCAAGAATATATAAGCACAAATACTCCACTAAATTTATGCATGTTTATAGAAATGTAACTGACAGCATTGTTTTAGAGTGACCCAGAAGTTTTAAAAGAATAAGTGGGTAGCAAATGGTGTATATATAGCAAAGTCGACAGTGAGCTTGAATCACATGCAAAAGGAACATGGTTCAATCCCCGGTAAAGGCAAAAATATTTGCTGCTTACTTGGAGAGGAGATAGGAGCCATCAAGTCTATAAGTTAACAAAAAAGGACATTTGAAAGCATATCTGTTGATGTGTCCATTCGTTCCCCCAACGACAACACCGATTAAGGGAATTTAAAAAAAAGTATAAAACAGCTTTAATACCTGGAGTATTTTGACAACTTACTTATTAACATTGTCAATGCTAGGGCTATCAGCCAATCTGGCAGCCAGTTTGTGGACCTCCATGGCTTCCTGCTGTTGATCTGTGTTAATCCTAGATAACTGAGCTTTTGTTTCTTCAATTTCTTCATTCAATTTAGATAAACTGCAAAAAAAAAATACATAAACAGTTAGCTTCCATGCCTTTATTCTCTCCAAAGGCTGACTAAAATAAATAAACATGATCTGTAGAAGATCTTTAGTAATGCGGCAGTTTATTGCAATTGGAAAGATATAAACTTCTTGGGGTACCAAAATCACATAGAAAATTAGACAAGCTATTTAACAATTAGAAAAAAAATATTACAGCACATGTAATAAAAAATAAAAATAATGATGAAGAATTTTTAATTTTTGACTTTCATCTGATACAACAGACTCCGGCAAAACCTATATTTCAGAATTTCATAAAATCTGTTAGTTCTATAGGTTGGAATTGGTAATTGAATTGGAAGTTTAGAGAAGAGTCTGTAATTACATTACCGTAAAAATAGTTTCTCTTTGGAGTATGCAGTGCCATCTCATGCATACAGTTGCTGTAAAACAGGTGAATTTTACTTCACCACCACTATCGGACTTATGGGTTGTACTTGTTTTGTGTATTGAAACTAATTACTGTTAGACCATGTACAAGTAAGATGGTGGTGATCAAATTTCAGTTTAATAAAAAAACAACAACAGAGGTTTACCTTTGGTTTAAAGATTCAACTGTGAGGTCATTGACTTCTATCACATTAGCTTTCAAAGAACCTTGATAATTTTCTAGCAATCTAGTATCAAATGAAAATTCTAATGGAGGTGGTGGAGGCGATCTGTGGGAGGTAGAAGGAAAAAAAAAGTTGGCTATTCAAGTATGTTTGAATCATTCTGGCTATCTATATGGCAGGCTGTTTTATAAATTCACTCTTAATGTTGTATCACGATGTTCATTAGCATATATACACTACAAATAGTTGCTCACTTGTGTAGCTCGATAAAGGTGCCAGAGTATTCTTCTCCTGGCCTTATTGCATGGATGGCATTCCCAATACTGGCGGTGATGGACTGGAAGTCTTTGTTGCAAGTGTCTGTGTGCTGTAAATAATCATCTAGGACGAATTTGCTGTTTAAAAAAAAATGACATTCAATATTTAATTACCTAAAATCAGAGGTAAAATGTCAAGTGAGATCGGGCTGTATAAAAATGGATACTATGTTATAGCTACTGATAATTTTACTATCTGCTTTAAAATTCTTTACATTATAAGAGAGCTTTCAAGTAAATATAATTTCTACATTTGTATATTATAAAGTCACAAGGTGACTATGTGT
The DNA here is from genome assembly GCA_021962125.1 of Bulinus truncatus. Classification (NCBI taxonomy): domain Eukaryota; kingdom Metazoa; phylum Mollusca; class Gastropoda; family Planorbidae; genus Bulinus; species Bulinus truncatus. The sequence goes on from JAGDYQ010000083.1 coordinate 552,635, forward strand.
TGTTGCATCCACAAGATTGTGAAAAAGATGTGTGTGCACACAAGTGCTCGCAAATGAACCTGAAGAGATCTGTGAGGGATGTTTATCTCTTAGATCCTTTAAAATGACTTTTTTTTTATAAAGGACTTTTTTTATAGCGCTCTTCTTTAATCGGGACGGATGGCCGAGTGGTGTAGATACTCGACTGTCAACCTGAGAGTCCTGGGTTCGATCCCCGGTGGTGAGGCCCATGGAATTTTTCCAGGTGAAAATGTGTTTCTAAGTCGTCTCACAAGTCCACCCAGCTTTAAATGGGTACCTGACTTTAAGTTGGGGAAGTAAAGGCGGCTGGGCGTTGTGCTAACCACACAATCCCTACATATGCCGAGGTTATAGAAACAGATGAATTCTACACTTCATCTGCCCCGAAGGCCCGTTAGGGCTAAGAAGGGAACTTTTTTTTTTTCTTCTTTAATCCCCACCATAATGGATAGTGCTATGGCCTTGAAAAGTACCATGGAAGACATATAGGGAACTTTTACCATGAACAGAAAAATTCACTTAGTTCTAATTGGGCCATCATGTTGACAGATAAGGGCTTTCCCACACAACCATCCATCCCATTGCCTGAAGATATAAGAGCTTGTTTATGAGTTAGAGTCAAGGCCTCGTTTGATAAACATCCATACCTTCTGTCTCACCCATTAATAATAGTATTTTCTAATACAGTGTATCTGCTCAAAATTATGGCATTTTAGAAATCATTATGGGGGGGGGGGGGAATTAATATATACATAAAATCATTAAAAAAAAAAACAGAACAAACTCAAAGTGCCCATCAATTCTGAAAGTCAAAACATAATAAATTCATAAAACAAACTAAATATTAAATCAATTAAAATGTGTACTATTTGGAGTTACCAAATGATTCCAAAAGTAAGCAGAATCTTGCACCATAACCTAAAAATTAGAGGTAAATCTGCATCTACATGAACAGAAATAAAGCTAAAACTATATACCGCTATCTTCTCAAAGTTATAAGGGCAAAAATATCTAAGCAAGTCTAAACCAAAAATTCAAAAAATATATATATATATATATATATATCATGACCCTAAGTTTTGTGACCCATATCAATCAATCAGTGATCCCCCACAGAAAACACTGTACATGTATCTGCAAATAGTATTACAACCTATAGTTTGGAACTTCTGATGTATCTGCAAATAGTATTACAACCCATAGTTTGGAACTTCTGATGTATCTCTATTTATGCCAAATTAAAAATAGGGAAAAAGTGATTACATATGAGCTTTAAAAAGGTGAAACTTACGCTTTATGAATGAATGCCTCCTGACCATCCTGATGACAGTCTAGAACTGCAGGAAGCGCCGAGTCCACCAACATGGTCTGGTGCTCTTTTGATGCACAGACTGATAAAATGTAGTCATTGTGAAGCTTGTGAAGCTGGACAGTTGATTTGAAGAACTTAGCCTTGGTTTCATCCAACTTTGTTCTGACCTTATTACCTATTTAAATAAAATCAGTTTTAAGAGATTATAAAAAAAGTGTTTCTAAAAGAGAACATTTTGTTTTCTTCTCTTTTATATAAGTGTATTACATGAAGTATTGCACATTTTTTTTCATCATTGCAGTGAAACAAAACTCTCACATTATAAAACATTTTGGTTAAGATTATAAAACAAAAAGAAACCCCAAACATAGTGTTCAACAAAACTTTTTTTTTTTACTTTTCATTGACACCCATTTCTAAGATTTGTTTTACATTCAATTAAGTTAATGAGTTGTCGTTCCAGCGTATTAAAAAAAATACTGCCTCTTTAACTATAGGAACATACAAACTAAAGGATAAAAAATAATAATTTCATTCTAATCTTACTTATGTTTACTAAATTACTGTCTTTAAAAAGCAATGACTGTTAAGTTGGGCTTTCCTTACTTTTTGAGCGCTGCTCCAGAAATCTGCTTCTGTCTGTCTGCATTCTGTCCACACATTTGGCATACTCTGATCTGTTTTTTTCCATTGTTCCTTGAACCTAAAATAAATATTTAAAAAAAATTAAAGAAGAATGCCCTCCCCCCACTTCCAGTATTACCTTAATGTCTTTTAAATATGATGCTAAGAGGGCCCCCTAATATCTCTGAAGTCGCCGAATAGGGCCCTCAAAGACCAAGAATGGCACTGGTAGAGAGCACCACTAAATGGCTTGGTGAAATGATAAAGTGTGACCAAAATAATAAAATAAAATTCCAGAAGACACACTAGCACTTAAAATAGATGAAAGAAATTAAGCCTCACTTTTTTCTACGGCTCAAATCAAAAGGGAAGTAATTTGCAAGAGTTATAAACAGCAGTTATAAAGAAAGGTTTAAACCCCTCTCTCCTCCAAGTCACTAAACTAAGGTATAAAATTTATATCCTCTCAGTTTAATGTAAACTGAAGAGACAAGTTAAACTATTGAATTGATTCACATTATTACACTATATCATCACTTCAAAAAAAGCTATTTAATCTACTCACTTTACTAAAATTACTATCCAACCTAGTTCTGTCATCCAAGTATTTCCTCCTTGCAATTTTTTTCTCGTTAATCAGGTGCAACAGTACTTCTAAAGTGTTCGTTGAAAGATGATCTGAGTTCAGTTTCATTGTTTTCATCAAATTATCTGTTTCTTTTAATATTACATCCCAGGCCTGCAACATAGGTCAAATTTTATCTTTTTTGTATACACTTTAATAGCCTAAGACTTGGGCAACACTTTCAAGTATGACAATTTAAAAAGAGCAGCATACCTTAAAAACACTACAGCACTCTTTGAACTCAGAATTCTCAGAAGCAGACTTCATAGCTGTGTGTAGCATTCTTCCCAAACCTGTAACATATTTCTTGTCATTGTCCACACGGTTAATGATGAACTGCTGCACAGACTCCAGAAGGCGTATCTCGGCATCCTGGATACGAAGTATGGCATCATGGGATTGCTTTCCTTTCATATCCTTGCCAAACCCCATGATGACAATATATTAGACAGCTGAAATTTATAAAAGAAAATAATAAATAATGAAAATTAGACAGAATGTATTATTAGAAAAATTATGTAAAACTATAAATGTACAATAATAGGTATAAACATATTAAATATGAACACAAAGTTTAGGGAAATGGAATAAAATTCAAATGGATGCATGATTGTACACTTCAATGAAATTTATTGACTTGAAAAAGTTCAATCTTGAAGTTAATGGACATAAGCTACAGCTGTCAATTAAACAAATCTTTAGTTGTGCAGCAAATAGTATTTTTTAGTAATTAAGTGTCTAATATAAATGCTCAACATAAAACAACATGTAAATCATTGAATTTGGATATATATATATATCATCTGTGTAAACAGAGATGGCTTGGAAAAGTAAGTCTATGTTAATTAACAAGTTTTATGGAAAAGTATGACTTGATGAGCGCATGTTTTATGGCTTAGAAAAGCATGACTATGATAATTAACATGTTTTATGGCTTGGAAAAGTATGATAATTAACATGTTTAATGGCTTAGAGAAAAGTATGACTAATAATAATGACTTCAAGTCCTTGTGTACAGCTGTTTATACAGATAAAACTGGAAAGACAATTGCTGGAAGATACAAGAGAAGATCTTGATAATATACATGTCAGATCTACTAATCAACTATAACTAATAACTAATGTAAAGTGAAAAATACAACATGAAAACTGATTAAAACCTTATTTTCCTATCCAACAATTTTGTATTTCCATTCTAACTTGCATTTTCTTAACTGAATGATGCCAAATTATGAAATATTTAAAATTATTTCTTTGTGAAAATCAAAGAAAAAAAACAAAAACAAATGCGCATTCTGCATATGAATGAATAGACACATTTTTAATCATCTTAACTGTTTAGCCATCAAAATAAAGGGTAACTGAGAAAAAAATTGTACAATGTACTCAATTTTCATTCGCTCTTATTAGAGAAAACTTTTCTTTTTAACATCTCAGGACATGTTTTGTGTGTGCACAGTTACAACATTGAGATTAACTTCCTTATTGATGTTACAACATTTCATTGAGGTCAAGTGCTTTTAAACCATCTTGATTTAAATTTTAGTTTTAATAAGTCTATATATCATCATATGCTCTAATTATCTTCTAAGTAATGGTTAGTATAAGGCATTAGTTAAACCTATAAACTGTCAAACTTTGGTTTATGATGGTTTTGCAAGACAATAAAAAAATTTCAATACGAATTCTCCCTGATATAAATAAATATATGCAGACGACAAGCAATTTTTTCAAAAAATATTAAACTTCGTTAGTCTATGAAGTACTAGTAGTACATAATAGCAGGTTTTTATGCAAAGCATTAAAAATGTTAATGGTTCTTCTTCCCATGATCGGTTTCACTCAGCATCCTTTACTGTAAAGACAATAGTTGTGTATGGGAATATTGTTAACTTAAGTGTTGTAACTATTGTGACTCTAAAGTATATTTAGTGTGACAATAATCCCCATAAAGCAAAAAAAAAATTTGAAAAATCACTCATTGTAAATGAAATTAGGGTGGGGTGTAAAATGTGTGAAAAACAAGATGTAGCAGTGTGAGAGATGAATCTCTATAACAACAATGCCATGTCACATTATAGCAAAATATTCACAGTGAAGGAAAAAGTAATAGTCACTGAATAAGTCCCATGTTAACATCGCATAAAAAAGGAAAAGATTACAGTGAATAAATATATAGTAGGGGCTCACTGGTAACAGCAGAAGACGTTCAAGAAAATTATTTAATTTGACTACTATAAATTAAATTTAAATTTGAAAAATACCAGATATTATATACTATTAAGCATAAGAATATTTAAATTTTTTTTGGAACTACTCATCCAAATTATCCACCATTTTGAGTCTATGACAATGGCAACTTAAAACCCGATAGGAGATCTTCATTGAGTTTAATTCAGATTCCAGTGAATCAGAATAGCATAACTTTTTGAAACTAAAGTGGTTATAAAATGATGTGGTTCTAAATAATACTGTATACTAAATGAAAAACCAGAATTCTGATAAATACAGAGACTGACTAATTGGTTATAAAAAAGAAATATATATAGTGTAATTCTTTAGTCTATATAGTGTGCATTTATTTCACGTAATTCACATTTTTTTCATTAAAAACATATTCTGATCAAAACAGAATAAAAAACGGGTGCCTTATTTTTTCTCTAATTAAAAAGAAATCCATAAGCCAAATTAAAAAAAAAAAAACTAATTGCAAGAAATAGAAAAAAAACAACTAAATGATACGTTTTTGGATTAACAAATTAAGAAGAAAAGTAAAAAATCCTGTTTTTAGTGGGATTTAAATCTGCATAACCTGCCTAGAAAAACTACACATCACTTATAAACCCTCTTCCCCTAATGCTTCACAGAACAATCTACACTGCTACAATGGGGAAACAGGAAGAAAACCAATAACAGAATATTGCCAGAGACACTACAGATATCAAACACAATTACTGATTGTATTTTAATTAGTCCTCTTATGATAATAACTGTAGTGATGATTTACCATGGCCTGGATGTAAACTTGAAATATTATATTTCTTTATATTTTTAACTTTTATCCAGATCACAAAGATAATGTTTAGTTAATGTAGTTTGATTATTTTCTTGACAGAACTGATTGAATTACACATATAACAATCTTGTTAATTTTTGTTAACTTTAAAGTTTTAAGGGCTTTTTTTCCTTCAGAGAAAAAACTAATAATTCTAAATTTAATTCAATATTATGCGTATTAAATTACAGTTTTAATTTTTGTCTTTTTTTTTTTTTTTATAAAAACCTTTATTACTGAAAAATTTAAATCAATTAAAACTAAGAGATTAGACTCCTTATTTTTAGATTCTGAAAGATATTTTAACAAATGGTACATAAAACATACAATTTTCCATCTCCACTTAAATTTAAAACTGAACATCAACTATAATGTTATAGCTTTAGATGGGTGGGATGGATGGTTGTGCAGGGTAGGCGCTTGACTGTTAACATGAAAGTCTCTGGCTTGATCCTTGATGAGAATCTTGGGATTTTTTTTAGGTCCGGGTGAAAGTCCCAAGTCCACCCAGCTTAAAGATGGTGGGGGTGAAAGGTGAACGAAGAGCACCATAAAATCCCTCTCATTACTGGTTTGCAGAATCTAAGAGATGAACATATCTTCATTACAAAGACTTACAAACCCTAACTCAAGTTTGCAAGCCCGCTGGAGAGGTTAACCAGAATTAATCTTTATCCGGGGAATAGACTGTGCTTCCCACAACCCTACCTGAGATTATATTTTAGCTCATGACAGGCTATTACCAATCTGTGATTCTGATACAATTTTAAGTTTTTATAAACTTCTGATGCTAATACCATTCCAATTTTCAATTAAGAGAACTTTGGTAAACTTTGCACAAAATACAAACTTGAGATAGTAAAATTATATTCCCAAAATGTAAATAGAATAATGCATGATGATTACAATTTGGGACCACCAACAGCTTAGAAATAAAAAAAAAACAATTTTTTAAAAGTTTTATGAGGCCATTCTAAGTCGACTCAATTAAAATGATAATATAACATAATTGAGGTTTCCTTGTCATTTAAAAACTTGCAATTAACTCCATCAAATAAGACTGTATTAGACTATAAGTCATACATACTGAGTCGTAGGCTATTTATTTTGTTTTTAATTTTGTAATTAGTTTTTTAAGTTACAAAGTCTAAGCAAGAGGCAAGGCAGTAGCTCAGTATACAGCTATTCCTTATTTTCAATTTATGAAATTGTCTATATATTTTATCATGCAAAGTAAGAATTGCCCTTAAAGTGAAAATGCATGTTATGGATATTACATATTACTAGCTGTACCCTGCAAAACCTTTGCATTGAGTTATATTCAATTTGGTTTGATTAGTAGGCTAGGTTATTTTTGGTTTCGGACAGATCTGATTCTTGCATGATTTTTATTACAATTTAAAAATACAATATGTTGTAGAAATACAAACAAACAAATATTTAAATGGAACTATTTCACATTTTGGCCTTAGAGTTTCATTTTTGAAAACAGCAGAAACTATTCAAAATTGTAGATTTTTTTTTTTAATTTATCGAATCAAGACGCTTGCAAGATGCCATTTTGAATTCTTGTTTTCCGCTTTCGATTTAACACAGAACCCAGACCACTATTATTTATATTATTATTGAAAGTGAAACATCAAAAATGTGAGCACTGATAAAGTATTAAAGATTAAAATAAACGCACTTGTTATGGGACCATACGTGACCATTATATTAGGGTATAAGGAACATGACATATATAAATTTTATTTTTTTTTCAGAATTTTTTTTTTCAGGATTAGGGTTAGGGTTAGAGATAGGGTTAGGGTGTGGAGCAATATTATCTATGGCTGGTACCCGAAGTAAAAAAAATACGGAGACCATACTATGGTCCCGTAACAAGTGCCTAAAATAAAATAACCTCTATTTGCTAATTTGGTTTTATTTTCCTTTTACTGATGGAAAAAAGCTGACTAATAAATGAATAATATACTGATTGATAAATGCCAATATTATATTGTTTATAATTGTAATTCTATCACATGAAAATGTGACTAACAAATCAAATCCTAAAATGTAAAAAGTGCTGTCAAAAATGGCAAAATAATTGTTGAAGGAAATAAAAAAATAAATAATATTTTTATAATTATCTTCATTTTAATCAGCTTAGTCTTCTATTTCTAGCTTCCATTCCAAAAATGCCAACAGTAGCGGCAATAGTCTATAAATACTATGCTATAGTCACACTATTCTGTCTATACGACTATAGTATATTATTGCCACAATTAGTGGTGACTAGTCAGTGACTAGTCGAAAAGATTAGAATACTAATACTAGATCATCTAGTAGATGAGAGATGTCAAGAGATGAGGAAGGCGATTATGCCTCACATCAAATGACAGATCAATATAAGTATCATAGTACTTACATTTATCAATATAAATGTCTTAGAAATATAATATTTGTATAAATTATTGCCATGATACACAACTTTGTTTTTATTTCTGAAGCGCAACAAAATATTTTGGTCGTCTGCTTTCCTTTTCCTCGTACTTTCTTCCGCTTTCACGGATATGTTGATAACGTCATAAATATCTGTGTACTGTTCTATGTGTTTGACTGAAATGTCCCAACAAAAAAAAAACATCGGGATTTCCAGGAAAAAAAAATCTCATACATAATGGGGACATCCCGGGACATCTATCGACATTTACAATGAATATACGGATACACATTTAACCTAATAAATTAACATATACATGTTTGCTATTTAGCATTTTAGGCTTTGTAATATATTATCACCCCACACAGGTACTGATGGATAGGGCATATCCTACTGCTGTTAGTATTACAGACCTACACGGAATTAACACAAATAATGAAATAAATTATTATTAAATAAATCTGAAAGAAAACAAAAATTCTACTTTATGTAATTCATATTGTAAATGTAATATTACAAAATATGTGTAGGTTCATGGCTAATATTTAACATTATAGTAGTGGCGGCCCTTGGGGTGCGGGGTGGCGATTATTGTAACCGGGAAGGCAGCATTAGAGACGATTTTCGATAGTTGCGGCTCTGGAAGGGCCGCAGCTAAAGATTCAACGGCTTCGACAAACTATGACTTTTTTTTTTTTTTTTTTTTTCCTTCCCCCCTCCCCCCCCCCCCCTCCCCCCCCCTGCTCTCCCTTTCCCCCCTTTCCCCCCCAAAAACCCAAAAAAGGGGCAAACCCCCCCATTACCCAAACCCCATTTCCCAATACCAAACCCAAGATTGAAAACCCAAGGAGTGGAAACTGACTATGACATTTCCCATACACCAGACCCGTATCGTGTGGGGTGGGGGGGCGGAGTCCCCCTGATTTTTGTCAGGCCCCTCTGCTTATTTGCTCTACTTAGTAAAATGTATTACCTGCCCCCCCCCTGGCCCGGCCCTGCTATTGCCTGGCCCCTGCTGTAGAATTTTCACGCTACGGGTCTGGATGACAGTTCTCAGTGTCGGGGAAATGCCCGGCGGTAAATCGAGCCCTGTTTATGAACGATGAAAGTACAAACAAATGCGCACTCAAAGAAAAACAAAAACTATGAAAGTCTTCTCAGGTAATTGCATGTTGTGTGTGTGTGGGGGGGGGGGCAGAACTTGCCAGATGCTTTTTGGTAAGTTAATATAATGGAGCCTGAAGATACGGCTCTAGGCCCCGTAACTGATACATGTATAGGTGCCGAGCACTTAACCGTAATGTTGATAAGGCTGCCACAATATTTCATCTTGCTTCGAAAAAAAATCCCCTATCTTTTTATTCACCAGGTGTAGGTAGTGGTAACAATTACAAAGTTACGCAGCTTAACACTCTCTCTTGTTAGTTAGTTTAATCTACTCTCAAAATCAGACAGTGAGGGGCTATTTATTAATTAAAATGATTTTTCCCATACAATACTTTTAAATATTCTCTAATAGACTAGTATTCTCTTTGGGTCTATTTTGATATGATCGCGATTGCTTTAAAAAAAATCGAAATTATTTTGTAAATTACACCGGATGTCGTCTGTTGTGTGGCAACTGTACAAGCTTTTATTTTTTCACTTTTTTCAAAATGGCGATTGTTTACCAATTATTGACTTTAAATTTCAAAGGGCGAAATTGTAATAATTTACATTGAAATAAAATAAAGCATTGAAAAAAGAAAACGTAAAGAAAGAGACGTAAGTGTTAAGTTAAAAACTAAAAAAGAAAAAAACAGTCGTATTGGTTAACAGTTAATGAAAAAAGGGTACTAATCTAATCTATTTTCTAATATTAGTAAGGCAGTGGCTACGGTTCGGTCTGACCGAACCCGTATTTTTTTACTTCGGGTACCAGCCATAGATAATATTGCTCCACACCCTAACCCTAATCCTGAAAAAAATTCTGAAAAAAAAAAATAAATGTATATATGCCATGTTCCTTATACCCTAATATAATGGTTTGGGCTGGTGGATTAGTAATATTCAATATTGACTGTATTTTAGAGACAAATCATTTTGATAACGCATAAATATTAATGGAACAGTTTCAAATCTAATAAATTTATATTATAAATGATACACTTTTTTTTCTTTAACTTTCTTATGAATTATGTTAACAGTGAACAGTTTAAATCAGTGAGTGTAAAAGTAAAGTAACTAAAGTAAAATTGTTAATACAAATTGTTATTGTTAGCAAATATTGATATAAGTTAACATAAGTTAGATATGTTAGTAAACCATGAACATAGACATAGTTAATAGTCATTTATAAGATAAGGTTTTACTAAAGACAGTGAAGAATAAAACTGGTTTTCGCTTCATGCTGTTATTTTTAGGATGTATTTAAGGTATTTTTTTAATACTTTCATAAATATGATGCTAAAGACTTATAGAAAAGGTGACTATTAAAGTTACTTATGAAAAGATTAGATTATTAATGGGGCATATTAAACAAAAATTAATGAAGTAAATCTGCTATTTAAATGTGCAGCAACCCCAACAGATATCAGGGTATCTGCTATGAAATGACTTAGAAATAGGTGTGTGAATGTAATAAGAAGGCTTCATGGGCCCAAGATTAGCTAGCTTCAACTCTGTACACAGGTTAATGGCCCTTGCCTGAAAGCAGCCCTCTTCACACTTGATATATTATATATCAATTAGGCAAGACATGGTTCATTTTTTTTTTAATTTAATTTTTGGTGTTTCCTGTTATAAATTCATTCAATCAGAGTATTTTTCAAAGGAGTTATTAATTGATATTTTTTCAAATACTTATTTAAAAAAAAAGTAATAAAAGACAAATGCTATTTTAAATATTGATTTGCCAGGAAATTTTTAACCTGTCTGCGGCCCTGGGGGGAATCATCAAACCCTCTGTCCCACTACTCACTCCGTTCCCACATCACCAATTTCTCCTGCCCCAGTCACCCCATCACACCACACCTCCTTCCCTAAACCCTTACCCCCATTTCACCACTGTCCTCCAGCCCAGATCCCCCCTCCCAACGCCCATTCCTTTTCCCACCCACCACTTCCCTCCTACACAGAGAAAGAAAGAAATATAGGTCCCCAAAATGAATAGGGATAAGGTACTTGGAAAATTAAAATGCTTAAATATCTTTTTATCTTTCTAATGTGTATTTCTAAAAAAAGACATATAGTTTCAGATATGTTCATTTTTTAAATAAATATAGCTTATACTTATCCTTGATTCTAAAATATTTTCAGCTACTATCTGAACAAAAATGACAATGAACCATGTAGGAAGTATCTCTATTCTCGACCGTGGTGATGCACCTGCACAAGCTGTGATTGACCGAAATGCTAGGTCTTTAGCTCAAAGAATTGCAGATGAGACCAAAGATGAATTAAATAAAGTTATGGCAAGAGTTCATGCTGTACGGCTGATTGTTAACCTTCTGTTACTTTGTTTAAAATATATTTCATCTATCTTAATTTTTAACACAATAACTAAGAAGAATATTTTATTCATGTGCTATTTAACTTTTTGCATCAAATTTTTTAAAGCCACATTTCAGTATCATTTTAGAAAAGTTAAAATTTTTTGTTTTGCGTTTTAGGAAAAAGTTAATTATATTTGTTTTTTTTAATTCTGCAGATATATAATGCCATGGATACAGTGGAAGATGTTTACTTTGGACATTCTATGGAATTCGTTAATGATTTGGTTTGTTTTATGGAATCTTTTTTTCAATGTAATGTTGTGTAATTTATTTTTAACAAATTAATACAAAGTATTTTCATTTAAATGTGAAAGAATATCGGTGATCTTAATTACTAGTGGATAACAATGTGCATGTTATCATACCTTGCAAATTTTTAATGTACAGGCTGAACTTGAATCAATTCTAAAGGATGAAATTAAAAAAAGACAGGTAAAATTCTTAATTTATATATATATATACAGTGCTTTTTTTTTGTAAAAAAAAAATAGGTGCCGGTACTCAGTGATGGATTGCCTAACTTTTAACTACAAGTTCGCACCTCGATGCAAGCTAAATCCCAACTGCAAAGATACTAAATGTCTAAAACAATTTTATTTTATAATTAACCAACATAAATCCTCTTAAAATACAATAAAAGTAATAATTTTTTCCCCACAGTGAAAAGGGTGCCGGTACGCCGCACCAGTGCATGCCGGCACAAAAAAAGTTACCACCCTTGCATATTAGTCAAAATCATTCCCCTTTTTTGTGATGATTGCGTTACAATTAACCTTTAGAAGTCAGCAACCTATAGATTATCTCAATATTAAAATGTGTAAGCTGGGGTAGAGAGGTAGCAGCCTATAGACTTTTGGAATGGACAGATGAGTGCTGACCACTGTTATGAATTGTCACTCGGTAAGAGACTGATCAGGGTGTATATGGCTGTGTTATATTTGGACTTGGTCATATTCTGTTCATATGAATATAGTGATTCATATAATGTCTAAGTAACATGGATAGTATTAAACCTTTCGAGAGGGAACTAAATTAATTTGTGTCGTACATTTAACTGGAACCGGAAATTTTTTATTATTTTAATGTGTAGTAAATAAAGTGGAATTTCACTCAGACTTGCCTGGCTTATGAATTCATTTGAATGAATGTGGATTTGAGTCATGACAATGTAATTGATGTTTCTAAGCTTACATATTGTTTTTCAATCTCATTTAATTTTAATTTAATTACATCGGCCCATATTTCTTAGAGCATTTACATTTAGTTGTTTTTTTTTTGGAAATTAAGTTTTAATTATATTATTTTTTTCACTTTAGTATCAGCAGCAAGTGACTGTCTTTATCGTTGGGTATTCAGATGTTTGTCATCAGAAATTTCGGCTTCTTCAACAAGTTAATGAGGTGAAAGGTTTTTTTAAAACATTTTATTTTACTCCACTGTAAATGCTTTATTAATAAAATTCTAATGTCAACTTTCGTGGATTAAAAAAAATTCCTTAACGTTATTGTAAATTACTAGAAAAAAAAACTTTTTATCATCAACTTGTGTCTTTTAACAAATTTTAATTGGAAGACATCAAGAATGCTGCAGCATATATGATCTCTCCCCTTTAAATTTTTGCACATTCGCTATAAGAGTGTTTATAAATTTTATTCTTGGATAGCTTCTCCAAGTTGCTCTCTCTAGTGGCTTAAAGAGCTGATATATTTCAACCTGTCAATTTCATAGTGTTGTTTATAATTTTTATTCTTGGATGACCTCCCTAAGCCGCTTTCTACTGTCGCTATAAGAATTAGAATATTTTGGCCTGTCAATAGCTTAGTGTTGTTTATAAATTTTTATACTTGGATGGCTTCTCTAAAGTGCTCTCTCCAGGGTATCCTACATGATAGCGCTATAGAGAATACCATGGCGTAAGACATGCCCGTACCATTTCAGCTTTTACTGGAGTCAAAATCGGTTCCTGAGGACCTACCAGTTGGCCAATACTATTTATTCTTTAAAAAGTTACATTTTTTCTGATGAAATTAATTTAGTTTTAACGTTTAAAGTTTTCTAAGAAATTATACTCATTGGATCAGTTTTGCTATTAATTTTTATAATAAAATAAACGTTTATTTTAATAAGAAAATACATGTGTCACAATTCTGTCTACTTTGCAGTTCTTTAAGGATAATTCTAAAAATGTTGATGAAGAAGATTGGTTTCCTACAACACCTGACATGGACTTTGATGAGGTTGAAATTTTTTCATCATAACTATTACCTAATTACTGCTACTTAATAAATGGTTTAAACTTGAAGTACTTTTTTTTTTTACTGTAATGTAATTAAAGTAGCTTGATTTGATGGAATTATTTATAACTTTTGTTTATATAAAAAGAAAAACAATTGATAAATTGATTAACCATTGCATGTCTACATAAAAAAAACTAAGCTTATATATACATTTTTTTAATAATTTTTCAAAAATAATTTTATAACTTTACCATCATTCTTATGATAATATATTACATTTTTTTTTTACGGTGAATTAATTTATATAACATTTTTTTCAGTTAGATATAGATATAGTTAAAGCAAAAAATTCAAAAGTTTATCCCAAAATGACATTGAAAAAAAATTATTAAAGGTTTCAAACAAAGTTGAGGACTCTTTAACCTATGCACATAGTTTGACTAAAAGGCTAGCAGAATTAAATAAAGATATGATCACCTACATGACAACAGTTGCTGAGAAGAAAGCCAGTCATAAGTAAGTAGAACTTAACTTCATTCTTACTGAGTAGTATAAATAATAGAATAAAATAAAGATTTGCTGAAAATCTTAGAGATTTATACATTAAAAATCTGCGTTCTAATACTTATTGGGCAACAATCCTACTCATCTTTTTCTGACGTTCTTTGGTTAGGCTATCTTCGACAGCCCAATGATCATGTTTCTTGGTTTGGCTCTTGGATTTTCTTTAGTGATTAAAGCTTTTAGATATTTCTTGAATGATAGAAATAAATATTTAAAAATTACATATTAGAGCCTCCTACAAACTTGAAATTTTTTCATTTAAAAAGTTTTGACTGTACTTGTGCAATGTATATGTTTACGGGTGTATATTTATTTAATTTGATAACATGTAATCAATTTGATTTGGCAAAGTTTTTAAAATTTGCTACATTCAGACGACATCTTTTAGAACCAAAGTAAGTTTGTTTTGTTTTTGAAAAAAATATTTTTCTTTGTGCAGAGAATTGCAGAAGTTGTTTTTAAAAGCTTTCATGTGACAGTATTCATGGCGTAACATTTCTGATAGTGCACATAATAAATGTTATTTGAAATATCAGAAACAAAAATTATGCATCATAAAAAATGATTTTCAGTTAAATAAATTGGCCTGTCAAAAAAAAAAAATGCAAATTTTTTTTTGTCTAACGGTAAAAAAAACAATGATTTATGTATACATTGGAATAAAAGTATTAAGAGACAGCATTGTAATGTATGGGATTGAAAGATTCCAGCTTTGCAATTAAAAAAAATAAATTATTGTGCTTTCTTTTTTAATTTTTTGTTGCTGCTGTCCATTATCCAATTAACTTCTGACACAATCATTTCTGTCCTCCTAATGATGCTTGTACTAAACAAAAAGTTAATTACTTTCATCGGAATGAAGCAGTGAGTATGTATTTCTTTACTAGAATACACGGAAAAGTGTTGTACAAATGCTTTAAAAAAAAAATTTCCAGTTAAATAAATGTTTTTTATTTTTGTGTTGTGGATCATAAACTGTCTAAGCTTAAACTAATTACTTTTTATATCAAATAAAGCAAATCACTATAAGCTAACCATCTGTTCAATCGAACTACTGTTACAGACTACTTTTTCGTCAACGGGTTTCTTTTCGATTGAGCCTTTTTTAACGCCATGTCATTTATTTCAAGAAGCAATCTCAAGCAATGATTTTCTTTAATCTGTAAATGTAAAATCTAATTATTTCGTTTCCATTTACAACGGTATAACTAACAGATAAATGTATTTTTTATATCTCTGAAAGTTAAAAAAAAAAGCTATGAAACTGTTTGAATAGAAAGAAGTACATCCTAGTGTTAAAAAACATTACCCATATAAGTAAATTATGTGCAAATTTAGAAATGGATTTTTAAAATGCATTAATTTAATTTACTGTGTTGTTGTAAAGGAGGTTGCTGTTTAATGTTTTTTGTTATATATATATATATATATATATATATATATATTTTTTTTTTTTTTTTTGCTCAAAAAATCAATTCTTTATATTGCTGTTGTTATTATTATTAGTATCATTATCAATTATAATATGAGCTGTACGCTTTCATGTAATTGATAATGTTAATTAACTAATATTAGAACTTTATTCTAATGCAAATTTATTTATAATAGAAATCATACCCGCTGTAATGCATGTAATAATAAAGATGTCAATAAGATTTTGAAACTGCAACAGTATATTTGAATAGGGTTCATTTGTTATTTTAAAAAAATTTTTAAATTGTGATTTTTTGTTCAGTTTTTATTTTTTAAAAATGTGATACTTGTATTTGCATTTACAAATGTTTTTTGTTCATTCTGAAATATTTTTTTTTCCAAAAAAAAAAAATTGCAAATTATAAAATAGCACTCTGATTAAAAAAATATTAGAATTTTATATAAATTCTTTTGTGTGTTTAATATTCATAATGTTCATATTTTATTTGTTTTAAAACAGAGGAAGAAAAAAAATTGAGAAAGCCTTGCAACAAGCCAAAGAAGATGTTTTAGGGTTAAATGAAAAATTGCTTCTTTTACAGAAAGGTAAAATAAAAAAAAAAAACAAACAAAAATCATAGACTTTGCCTGCTACAGATAGTAACATTTTGAAATTTTAAAAAGTGTTTCTTCTCTAACTAGAGCTTGATGAACGTGATGAAAAAGTTCACATAATGCTGAAACAGATGGATTTTAAAAACTTGGAACTCCAGAAATTTAGAACAGCTGCAGAGCTGGCTAAGGTTAATATTATTTTATCTCATATTAGTTCGTTAACATAGGATATTGCATCGGGATATGTCTGCTGGAATTTTTATCAATTCACATTTAATATGTTGCATAATTCCTTTTCCGCTGCCCAGGAAATTTTAACAAGTATACTTTATAAATAACACAAAAATTAAAAACAATTCATAAATGTTTACGAAAGCATACAAATATGGTTTTTGATATTATTTGATCTCATAGTAGTTTGTAACCATCACAGCTGCTACAAAATGCTACATTGTAAAGTGTCGTTATTACGACAGTCAGCGTAACAAATTTTTCAGTATAGGAAAAAAAATGTACGGTCTCTTCACTTATATAACATCTGTTAAATATTGTTGTTGTATTAAATATTAATTTCAGTATTGCAAAAAAAAAAAGCGTTCTTAGTAATGTATGTTGCGAGGGGCAGGGGTTTTCAATAATGAGGGGAGAGTCATTCACTTATTATGTCATGCTGAAGTCAACAAGCCCATCTTATACTTAGGCCACTTTAATTAGCTGAGCTGTATGCTGCTTGTGGGGTTCAAGGGAGGGTAGGTCAAGCTTTAAAATTACAGAGGGCATTAGCCTACTAGCCAAGTAATGTACCATACTGGGAGTGTTTTTGTGTTTGACAGTCGTGGCATAGCTTCAGCAGAATGTGAAACTCAGCAAATTATCAGGTATCCCTAAGAAGTCGCTTGCACGTGATATTATTATCAGGGTGGATTCTTTAATTTTTTTTTTTATTGAATTGGTGTAACAAAAATGTAGAAATATAATGATGTTTTTTTTTTGTTTGTGTTGAAGCAAAAACTAGCACAGCTGCAAAAAGATTTTGATGAGCAAGTGAAAACGAATGAAGAGATTAAGACCAGTGAGTTTTTAATTATCTCTTAGCCGTCAGATATGGCCATACCTCAGTTTTTTTTGGGATAATCCTTACAAAATCAACGTTTATTAAAATCTATTGGGTGGTGGGATTGGAGGAGGGGGAGGGCTGTGTATTTTTGATATAAATAAACATAAATCCAATAAATTCACATGTAAAAAAAAAAAAATCGTTTCATATCTTCAGATATGGCTGAGTCCCTTGACCGTCAGATTAGTGCTCTACAAGCAGTTCACCGGCAGGAGATGCAAGAGTTCAAACAGCTGGTAGAGGCAGAGAGTAAAAAGCTGCAGGTCAGAGTCAGATAATATCTGTAGCATTTATCTTTCTCAGAACTTTTAACCTTGTTTTGGCTGGATACTAACGGCTGAGATTTTTTTTTTCTTGGATTTTATTTTCAAAGGCCATTCCAATGTCCTAGAAGTGTATATAAAATTAACTAAAGATTACTTTACGGCACTGTTTGAAATGGGAAAAAATACGCCTTGAGATTATGATGTTATGATAATTATGGATGTACAGCACCGGTGCATAAGTTTGTAGCATAATGAGGCTTTTTTTTTTAAACGTCTTATATAGACTAGCCAAATAAGGTTAAGCTGTGTAATAAACTATAGAAAGTTTAATTCTTTTAAAACTAAAAAGTATATATTAAAAAAAAATAAAAATAAAAACTTTAAAAATATAAACTTGTACTAAAATACACTAAATAGTAAAAAAAAAAAAAATCCTTAGATCATACAAATATTTATATAAATTATAATTACTACAATTAAAAGCATAGGTGAACACACACAATATACAGGACTATATATGTTTTTACTGTCTTTGATAAATAGAAGTAAGTAAATAATCTACATATATCTAGATGGTTAACCTTATATTTTTACTTTTTAGTGCTTTTAAAAAAAAAAAATTATGTGTAAGCATCAGATTCAGAGCTGAAGAATTTCACTTATTTTTGATTCCTCTGTTAATTCTCCAGAACTGAAGCTTACATTTTTCAGATTTCCATGATTCTGTTAGTTCCATGCATCTAAATTGGGAATGACGTAGATATGTTGGGTATTCTTTTAGAATCCGTAAAAAATTTTGTATCTTGCAAACACATTCCCACTGGGAGGATTCCCAGAGAGAGATTAATTCAGATTTACCTCTCCAGCGAGGCCAGCAAAACATATTTTCTTTCATCCTCTAAAGTGAATTAGGTGACATCGGATGTTTATTGATAGGTTTAACTCTTAGATCGTATAAACCTCTAAAGGGATGATTTTTTTTTTAATGTTATGCCCTTCTTTCATCCCCATGATAGCTGAGTGCATTGGCTATGGAGGCACCACGGATAACATAGGTTGGTGTTTAGCGCACAATGCCCATGCTTCCCCAACCAATGTCAGATGCCCATTTAAAGCAAAATTTCACCAGGACCTGAGAAAAATCCCATGTCTTTCAGTGTGGATTGAACTAGGCCCCTTCACAGTTATGTGCTCTGTGCTGAATGACCAGCTTTGTCCTCTCGTGTGGCATAACCACACCACTTTCTTTTTCTCAAGAAAATTGATTCATTATTTGAATTATTAAATAAAATGTAGCGAGTTCTATAACGCCCCCCTCCCAAAGTCCAAGCTCTGACAAGGAAAAAAAAAACACACAAAAAGAAAAATCTGCCAACCAAAGATAAATCTATATTGATTAATTAATTGAAGTTTTGAGTTATTTGGTCAGGGGTAATAACTGTGCATGTCACAAAAAAAGTTGATTTACAGGGGAGCTAACAACTGTTTGCTGTTAACATTGTAATTGAGAAAATGTGTTTGTGTGCATCACAAAATTCACCCATTTACAGAGCATTTATTTTTTCTTTTTCTATAGACCTTTTTTTTTTTTTGAGTTTAGACAAGAATATATAAACATTACTTTTCTTGTATTTTAATGGTTATTATTAATTTATTATGTTATTAATTTGTTAAAATTGAATTATTTTATGATTGCGCGCAATAAGAATTAAAATATAAAATGCGAAACTGCGAACTGGTAGTTAAAAGTTAGACAATCCATCACTGAGTACCGGCACCTATTTTTTTTTTTTACAAAAAAGCACTGCATGTAGGACGTATAGATGTATATAGATGTACATGTATATAGTAATTCAAGGGGAGGAAAGCTATTAAACCTAGTTTCTAGGGGAGTTACTGGGCCTGATCTAGAGACGTACAGTTTATAGCGAAGTACAAATAACCGTGTACTGATTAATTAGGATTGCAATTGTAAAAAATATGAGAGCCATATTTGTCTATTTAGGTCGGACGTATAACTAACGATTCCAGTCGTGTGTACAAATAAATATCTGTGGTGTTGAAGTAGGCCTACTTCTCAACAGACAGCCGTACAACACAGCGTAAATTATTAACTGCTCTTTCAGTCGTTCTTTGCTGAGTATTGTGCTGCTCTTTGTTGAGTATTGCGCTGCTTTTTGTTGAGTATCGTGGGGTTCTTTCTCGAGTTTCGTGCGGCTCTTGTTGAGTATCGTGCGTCCTCTTGTTAAGTATCGTATGGCTCTTTGTTGAGTATCGTGAGCCTCTTGAGTATGTTGAGTAATGTGCGTCTCTTTGTTGATTAACGTACAGCTCTTGTTGAGTATAGTGCGGATCCATCTGAGTCATTGTTGTTGTTTTTTTTTATAGTGATTCGTTACTTTTATCCCCCCTACTTAATCTTTTTAAATTGACTATGATGTGGCTCTGCAAAATTCAAACCCCCGTCACCGAGCCCAGAAAAAAAACTGAAGTAACGCAAAAGTCGCCGCTTCCTAGCGGAAAAGAATGTGCGGCTCGGGGCGAACCCCCCCCCCTTCCCCCCACCGTCCTACACACACGACCTTCCATTCCCTGTAGTTAAGCCAGAAAATTGGTATTTTCAGTTTGAGAAACCCTTCACATTAGCGTCATGTTTCGTAACGGGTATTTTTTTTTTTCCGGGTCGATCGAACTTAAGCAAAGAAAAAAAAAATAAATAATTGGATTTGATGAATGAATCCGCGACCCCTAGCCAGCTGCAGGCATTCATTCTGTCATTCTCTGTGTAATGTTTGTTTAACTCTAGTATTACCCGGCCAGTGGTGTTGATCTGCTCCGGCTGATTTGATTTTATACCACCATTTCTAAATTGTCGCGCCGCATTAAAAATCGCGTAATTCAATAAACTCTCTGGGGGAAGAGGAAGAAAAGGGTGTGTGTGTGTGGGGGGGGGGTGTTGAGAGAAACAGCAATGGCTGCGAATGTAGTAACCATTGACGACAACACAGCAACAATCTCCTCACACCCTTCACACACACACGCACGCACGCACGCACACACACACACACACACCTCTCTTTGCTTTATAACCTCTTTTACAAGACTCGGATGAAATGTCACCATATGCTGAAAAATAGAGGGGGGCGGGAAGATGTGAGAGTAGAATCTGTGAGACCCTTTGTGTGTGTGTGTATGTGTGTGTGTGACTGTAGCCCGTGACGTGACGGCCAGGTGGAGACGAACATTTCCCCCACAAAGAAAAATAATAAATTGATCCGAAATGATTATGACACGGGGAGATTGTCATTTAATGATCCCCAGGAATGATTGTGCCATGACTACCGCCGTGACTGCCGGGAATGGTGGAGAGTACATAAAGCGCGAATTCGTTTCATAGAAAGCAGGTCATACCAAGTTGTTGATATACCCAAGTCTGGTTGCACGGTCGGTCCTATGGGGGGGGGGCAGGCTAAACTTCCGCTCCCCTTTTAATCAGAACTTTTTTAGAGCATTTTCGATAATGTCCCCGTTTTGTCTGTCTGTCTGTCTGTCCGTCATCACCCTAGATCTCAACAACCATAAGTCCTAGACCCATGATGTATATATCATTTTGTAGGTCTTGGCCTTCCATGTGTGCAGCAAAAGTTCATTTCGCGATCTGACCTCTGGGGCCGTAAAAGGGGGCTTATAAAGTACCGTTTTTTACTATATAAGCTATATTAACAAAGGAGCGCCCGAGATCTCAACACCCATAAGTCCTAGGTCTTGGCCTGCCAAGTGTACATCAAAAGTTCATTTCCCGATAGGACCTCTCAGGGCCGGGCTTCAGGGCTCCTAAGGGGCTTATATATTATATATAGATTATAAGCTAAACAAAGGGGCGAAATCATTATTTATTTTTGTAACAGTTATTCAACATTACATACTTCCCTTACTTTTTATAAAACCCATAATCAATGACAACTTTGCAGCACAGCAAAGATTTCAAAGAGCACGGGGCAGAAATTGAAAACTTCTTCGAAACAAACTTCAACATTCAACTACTTTCACCAAGATTGACAACAACAATTTATCAAACAACAATTGACGGAGTTTTCGGACGATTAAATAACTACAATTTAGAATGTTTCAATTAAGAGTCCTATTTCAGTGACCACAAACCACTTGTAGTTAGATTTAAGAGAAAATATTTTTTTTTCAAATATAAAGAAACTTCTTTTTAATATCTTTTTTCAGATATATGCATTACACAATTGAATTAATAAACATTTCAAAAATTGACAAATATTTACTGAAATATAGCATACGTACTGATACATACACGAAAATGCGCTAACACGTCCTGTGTCCAGTATGGAACGGGCTTAAATTGCTTGTTTTCTGGTTGTAACTCAACTCACAAGGAAAAAATATAATATTTATGGCGCACTTCTGTACATGTCGCACCCCGGGCAACTGCCCGAGTAGCCGGTACGTGGTACCGGGCTTGGCTGTTTGGGGAGGAGGGGGACTCTTTCTTATGTGTAACGCATCTGTTTGGGTGCGTGTATAGGCCTACACTGACTCACACACACACACACAAATCATGTTTATATTTTAGCCCTGGTTTCATGTGTAACGCATCTGTTTGGGTGCGTGTATAGGCCTACACTGACTCACACACTAGATAGCTGCACGGGATTGGGATTCGCGGGAGTCCCGCGGAATCCGCGGAACTCCCGCGGGATTGGAGATAAATTTATCGGGAGTTCCATGGGATTGGTTTTATTTTTGCGGGAGTCCCGTGGGTTTGGGTTTTGTTTGAGTGGGACTCTAGCAGACTTCTGATGAATCAATCAAATCGCACGGATGATCTTGGGATGATGTGTGATGTATGATACACACCTAGTTCAGGGCCTTTCCTTGAATTCTTGGTATTTAGGTCAAAACGTCATTAGCAATAATATATAACCTACACATTTTGACTACCGAAAGTTGAAAATCGTCATTTTTGTAAAGTTGACACGGAAAAACACATACCCCCACCCCCAATATTAATTATTCTCAATATAATAATGATACTTATTGTGACGAGCTATAGTAGATTTAGAGACAGAGACTATCCCCTTCGACGTTTTAATATAATAGATATCTAAGAGTTAGGAGTAATTCCGATAAGGGTGACAAGGTGGCAGACGACTTAGGACAACGTGGGGAAACAATAGAATAGTAGACAGAAAAGGTGTGAAGACCGAGAGGCGACGTCGGACAGGCTAGTAGGGTTAACAATGACGACCAGCTGACACTTCTAGAAAGATTAGATAGTTAGGAAAAAACTGAAGGGGTTGTGACGTACTTAGGGTAATTAAGGCACGGACGTTGGGGTATATGTATATTAAAAAAACATCTAACAACTGTCATACATTATTTTTTACCCCCCCCCCCTTTCCTTTTCCCCAAAGTTCTTACCACCGTCATAGAATAAAAAATTATACAGCATGCGCATCATCAATTTAAACTATTTTTTTTTAATCCCCGAAAAGCCGCCATAATTGTGTCCTTATGCCACATGTATCAATAATAACCAACTACACTATTTAAAAAAACAAATGAAAATATCATAAAGGGTGTCCCCGTTTTGTCTGTCTGTCTGTCATCACCCTAGATCTCAACAACCATAAGTCCTAGACCCATGATGTATATATCATTTTGTAGGTCTTGGCCTGCCAAGAAATTACTTTTTTCCATTTCGCGATCTGACCTCTGGGGCCGTAAAAGGGGGCTTAGTACCGTTTTTTACTAAATAAGCTATATTAATAAATGAGCGCCCATTCTCAGCAACTATAAGTCCTAGACCCATGATGTATATATCATTTTGTAGGTCTTGGCCTGCCATGTGTACATCAAAAGTTCATTTCGCGACAGGACCTCTGAGGGCCGGGCTTCAGGGTTCCTAAGGGGCTTATATATTATATATACACCTTGTACTTTCAATAACCCATTCATTTGGTGCAAAATACTGCAGCACGTAGTTTCACCAAGATTTATTAAGAAACTCATCAAATGAGATAGTAAGCTTGTGTTCTGAGTTTAATTGAAAGTATCAGAGCTATGCAACAATTGACGGAGTTTTCGGACGATTAAATGACTATAATTTCGAATGTTTTCAATTATGAGTCCTATTTCAGTGACCACAAACCACTTGTAGTTAGATTTAAGAGAAAATAATTTTGTTTTCAAATATAAGAAAACGTCTTTTTAATATCTTTTTTCAGATATATGCATTACACAATTGAATTTATAAACATTTACAAAATTTACAAATAATTACTGAAAGATAGCATACGTACTGATACATAATACGAAAATGCTCTAACACGTCCTGTGTCCAGAATGGAACAGGCTTAATTGCTTGTTTTTTCAAGTCATCATTAGAATTCTTTTTAGAAAGCGATGCGCTTTCCATATAGTTTATATTCTGTGGCACCGCCACTGTATGTGTGTGTGTGTGTGTTTGCTGATATCTTCTTTGTGACATACGCATGTGCGTGCTGATAGCTCTTGTGTTAATAAAATGTACCAGCGTGGCACAGACACACTCAGTCACGCAGTGATTTACAGCAGGCAACTAAAGAAAGGGAAAAAAAAATTACTAATAACAATTCCGAAAAAGCAGGTAGTCAGCTTTACAGTCTTTTGAAGTAATTCAGCCATGTCTATTCAAAAGGTCGCCGTGCGGCAAGGCTATGTTCGGTTATATCATACTTGCAAACCGTGGAGCTGAAACAAGAACTTTAAAAGGGGGGGGGGGGGCGGACCCTTATTGAGTACGGAGACACCAGTTATTATGCATTGAATTTTTATTCCCGATTTTTTTTTGTTAGTTATTGGATAACATTCTTCAAATGTGTTTTGAGTGTGTACGTCTTGCGGAAGAAAAAAAAAATAATAAGACGTGGTTTAACTGGTGTGGATATTCCATGGCGCTAGATACATTATTTTCTTGTTTGTGTTAGCCAATCTTTCGTTGTGTTCTCTCTTTCTCTATACATACATACATACAAACATACATATATATATATATATATATATATATATATATATATATATATATACTTACTTGTGTGTATGTTAGGTTGTTATTTTTTTAAATTTCTTTTATTCACTCGGATGTGTGGGATTATTTCTCTAGAGCGCCCAGTGTAACCAGACAATGTTTGCCCGTTGCACACTTCTGGAAAATTGTTCACGTTGGTTAGTCAACTGGCAGTAAACCAGACGCATCAGTGATTGACACAGCCCATCATTTCAATGTCTTGGTCCGTTCCCTGGTTTCGAGTTGTGCATTTAGGTGGACCATGAGATTCAGTAATTAGGCAGACCATGAGATTCAGTAATTAGGCGGACCATGAGATTCAGTAATTAGGCGGACCATGAGATTCAGTAATTAGGCAGACCATGAGATTCAGTAATTAGGCAGACCATGAGATTCAGTAATTAGGTAGACCATGAGATTAAGTAATTAGGTAGACCATGAGATTTAGTAATTAAAAAGACCATGATATTCAATAATTAGGTAGACCATGCGATTCAGTAATAAGTTAGACCATGAGATTCAGTAGTTTCAGAAGTCACTCACTGCATCTTGACTGAAAAATTTAATACTATATTTGTATAGCTTTTGATAGGCATATGACACCCCCCTCTATCTGTCTACATGTTAGTTCAACTCGCCATCTGAACGTATGTCTGTCCCAGCGGATTACATGAAGATTTTAAAATCACATGTCATTCAATGTCCACACCTGCGTCCATTATTATTAAAACCCCTGTAAGGACTATATGTTTATTTCTTGGTCCTGAAAACCAGTGGTGGCCCCCAACCCCCGGGCCGCGGACCGGTCCGTGGATCAAATGGTACTGGGCCGCCCAAGAAACATTAAATTATTTCCTTTTTTATTTATTTCCTTCTTGTTATTGTAAATCAAAACAATCTAAAGTATAAATAATCACACCCCCACCCCAACTAAGCGGGCCGCTCTAAAATTATCAAACGTTGACCGGTCCGCGGCGGGAAAAAGGTTGGGGACCACTGCTGTAAGCCACCAAAGGGGGGAGGAAGGGCGTTTTTTTTTGTTTTATTTTGCAGCGCTCCTTATTTTTTAAAACTCAAATCATAGCTGAGTGTGTCTACAGAGGCACCACGGAAGACGGGTGAAAGATAAGACGAGGAGGGATTTGAACCCGTAACCTACAGCATGCATATCAGAACCAAAGCGCCACCGAGTCACCCCCCCCCTCTTTCCGTCTCTCTCTCTCTCTCTCTATGAACTCTCTCAGTTTTATCTGCGGGCTGGGACTTAGTCTCTTAGAGCCCGTGAGATCAGACCTGCTGTGTCTCTCAACATCTGGAGACTGCCATAGAGCCCGATGGCCAGCAAGCTTCCGGACTGGTCCACCCTGTGGTCCGCTAGTCCAGGGCACTCGAATAGCAAATGATCTACGGTTTCCTCCACTTCCCTGCAGTGTCTGCAAAGGGTGTCGACATTGGGCCTCAACCTCCCAAAGTACGCGCCAATAGGACAGTGCCCAGTTCGGAACTGGGCAATTAGCGCCTGCTCGACACGCCTGAGCTTCCACCACGGGTCAGTTTTGGACGGCCACTCCAGAAACTTTCGGATGTTAACTCCGTTCACCCCATGAGCCCAGCCCGAGAACCACTTCGATTGTCCAAAGAGGCAGATCATGGAACGTGCTGCCTCGAATGAGCTCTTTCTTGCACTCACGGGCAGCACTTGGGAATCTGTCGACTGGACTATTGCCTTGGCAATGCCGTCTGCCCTTTCATTTCCGGGCACGTCCGCATGCCCTGGAACCCATTGAAGGGTCACATGCACGTGACGTTGGGACACAAGACCCTGTATTGCCATCAGCATGGCTTCCAGCAGAAGCGGCCATTCTCCTGTCCCTTTTACAGCTTGGAGAACAGAGAGCGCGTCAGTGAGAATGACAATGTCCAGAGCAGGCAAAGTACCCTCACCGATTAGCTCCCCTATGTGGTCCACTGCCTCAGTAATGGCTGTCATATCTGCCTCGTAAGCACAGAGTGACCCACATAGGCTAGCATGGTCTTTCACAAAGCCAGTTTGTGGGAGAGTGATGTGGACCCCAAACGAGGCGCTTGTCCGGCCGTCTCTACTGGATACAGAGGCATCAGTATAGGTCAGTATAGCGTTCCCCGAATAGTTTCCAATCATCTCCATAGCCACATCCGTGATGGTTCGGCGATCCTTTGCGTTCCCAGCATTGGTTTCGACCAGGGTCGTGCGTACCTCAGGCATGTAGAGAGCCTCGCCAGGAGGGAGCCTTGAGACAGTCTCTAGCATTAGGCGGTCAGTCGGCAGCTTGATCTCGGAGGCAAGTCTTACTGCGTGGTGCATAAAAGACTGCATCGAGAGCCGCTTTCTTTCCACCCAGCCATCGACCATCTCCCTTAGGACAGAGGTCTCCTCCTGCCGCTTAAACCGCTCATACGCGGTTATAACGGCCTGCTCTCTACGGATACCTAGAGGTGGCACATTTGCCATGATTTCCACCGCTGCTGTGGGTGCCGTTCGAAAAGTGCCTGTGATCAGCCGAAGAGCCTGGTTTTGTACAACATCTAGGGCCTCTAAAGAGGACTTAGACCCATAGACCTGCACAACTTGGCTATAATCAATCTGAGACCTTACTGCACCCATGTACAGTGACCTCAGGACATCTGCTCGAGCCCCCCAGGACGTGCTCGCCAACTTCTTGACAATATTCAGTCTGTCAGAGGCGCAGCGGGCAACCTCCAACAGATGTGTGCAGAGAGTAAGCTTTCAAGTGTTTACCTTCTCTCTGTCTGTGTGTCAGTTTGCCTGTCAATGTGTCCATTTATCTGTCTATCTGCCTGCTTGTCAAGTGTTTACCTTCTCTCTGTCTGTGTGTCCGTTTGCCTGTCAATGTGTCCATTTTTCTGTCCATCTGCCTGCTTATCAAGTGTTTACCTTCTCTCTCTGTCTTTATGTCAGTTTGCCTGTCAATGTGTCCATTTATCTGTCTATCTGCCTGCTTGTCAAGTGTTTACCTTCTCTCTGTCTGTGTGTCAGTTTGCCTGTCAATGTGTCCATTTATCTGTCTAACTGCCTGCTTGTCAAGTGTTTACCTTCTCTCTGTCTGTGTGTCCGTTTGCCTGTCACTGTGTCCATTTTTCTGTCAATCTGCCTGCTTATCAAGTGTTTACCTTCTCTCTCTGTCTTTATGTCAGTTTGCCTGTCAATGTGTCCATTTATCTGTCTATCTGCCTGCTTATCAAGTGTTTACCTTCTCTCTCTGTCTGTGTGTCAGTTTGCCTGTCTATATGTCCATTTTTCTGTCAATCTGCCTGCTTGTCAAGTGTTTACCTTCTCTGTGTGTGTGTGTCAGTTTGCCTGTCAATGTGTCCATTTATCTGTCTATCTGCCTGCTTGTCAAGTGTTTACCTTCTCTGTGTGTGTGTCAGTTTGCCTGTCAATGTGTCCATTTATCTGTCTATCTGCCTGCTTGTCAAGTGTTTACCTTCTCTGTGTGTGTGTCAGTTTGCCTGTCAATGTGTCCATTTATCTGTCTATCTGCCTGCTTGTCAAGTGTTTACCTTCTCTCTCTCTCTCTCTGTGTGTGTGTCAGTTTGCCTGTCTATATGTCAATTTATCTGTCTATCTGCCTTCTTATCAAGTGTTTACCTTTTCTGTGTGTGTGTGTGTGTCAGTCTGCCTGTCAATGTGTCCATTTATCTGTCTATCTGCCTGCTTGTCAAGTGTTTACCTTCTCTCTGTGTGTGTGTGTGTGTGTCAGTCTGCCTGTCAATGTGTCCATTTATCTGTCTATCTGCCTGCTTGTCAAGTGTTTACCTTCTTTCTGTGTGTGTGTCAGTTTGCCTGTCAATGTGTCCATTTATCCGTCCATCCGCCTGCTTGTTCCAGTCACCCATACATAAAAACAACCAGCAGGTCTCCAGTGACTACCTGCTCCTGGGGGTCAGCTCAAGACAGTCTCGGTCCCCACTGCTGTTCATCGATCTGGTAATAACACTACACAACTCCCCCCCCCCCGTCCCCCCGCCCTTTTCTCCGCTGTTCCAGTATTTCTCTCCCCTTGTTTTTTTTTTGGAGTTATCCACGAAGTTATTTACCCCTGGTGTCCTTCTTTCCCACATACGATTTAGTCTATGATCTTGATTTGTAAGTTGAAAACAATTGAAATAAGTGCTTGTTTAGCTGTTTTATATTTTTTATATAATTTATTTGCATTCATTCAATATCGATAATATTTCGCTGGGAGTATGTTGTTATATGAACAACGCGGAAGTCGTTACAGTGTTGTTTTTTTGTGTGTTAACTTTAGATGTGGGGATGTGACGTTTCCAATGATAACTGGATATATATATCTCATCGTGTTCCATAAATTTAGGAATATCTCATGGTAGCCCATTTTCATGGTGAACATCGGCCAGAATTGACCTGGAGCCGATCTTAAGCCCGGTTCTGTCACTGGTGTGTTCGGTCAGTGATTCGGCCACACACCGGCTAGCCATCGTCTCGAGCTGTCATTAGATTTCGACCTCTGACCTTTTACATTCGTGTTGTTGTTATTATTATTTTTTTTTCCTTCTGGAGTATTTCCGCTCTGGTGTATTGAGCGAATCGGACGTACACACAATTTCCCGATAACTCTGTCGAACTATTATTGTGAGTGACTTATTTCCCCTTTTGGAGCCTTTATTTGTTTTTTCTATAATTCTCTGGGGAAAAATTCCTATGTGACGGTATATAGGAATAACCGTGGTTTTTTTTAAAATAAAGTTAATCTGCTGTTGGCCGTTCACAAGGAGGGATTAAGTGCCGCTGGGAGGGGGGCGCCATGTCCACCCAGATAGTCCAGTACGTGGACCTGCGCCTCACCATCGATAACGGACCGCCGGCCTACGACGTGAGACCCGGGCACCTGGCGCCCGCCCACTCCCTCCACAGACGCAGAGGGTCGCGCCTTAAGGTTTGTTTATAGGTTACTGATTTTGTTTGTGTGATTTTTTTTTAGAGCATTTTCGTTTTGTCTGTCTGTCTGTCTGTCTGTCCGTCACCACCCTAGATCTCAACAACCATAAGTCCTAGAGCCATGATGTATATATCATTTTGTAGGTCTTGGCCTGCCAAGAAATGACTTTTCTCCATTTCGCGATCTGACCTCTGAGGGCCGTAAAAGGGGGCTTATAAAGTATGAGCCCATAACAGAGTATTTTTGAAGGTTTTTTTGTATATGATTTCATAATGCCTCTTTCTGGGCCATCCTTTGAATATGATTTCATAATGCCTCTTTCGGGGCCCTCCTTGTATATGATTTCATAACGCCTCTTTCGGGGCCCTCCTTGTATATGATTTAATAATGCCTCTTTCGGGGCCCTCCCTTGTAAATGATTTCATAATGCTTCTTTTGGGGACCTCCCTTGTAAATGATTTCATAATGCCTCTTTCGGGGCCCTCCCTTGTAAATGATTTCATAATGCTTCTTTTGGGGACCTCCCTTGTAAATGATTTCATAATGCCTCTTTCGGGGCCCTCCCTTGTAAATGATTTCATAATGCTTCTTTTGGGGACCTCCCTTGTAAATAATTTCATAATGCCTCTTTTGGGGACCTCCCTTGTAAATGATTTCATAATGCTTCTTTTGGGGACCTCCATTTCTTCAGGGACGTTACTTACTTTTTTTTTTTTAAATTAAATCTTTGTGTGACTAATTAAGAATAAAAAAAAACGTTGCCGAATAAATTTTTCGGAGTTTAAATCATTAATGGTTAATTCTGTTTTACTGCCGTGCCTGCCCGTTACATTGCAGTACGGCCACGACTAATATGAAACTTAATTCTTCTCTTAATATGTTTCTCTTAATCAATATTAGGCAGCCATATGTATGTATGTATACGTATTTATACTTCTTCAAAGATTGCCCGGTAGAACCAGTGCGTGCTACATATCACCTTGGCTGAACTTACGGTGTAGCTTTGTCTCAAAAATGTTTAAATTTAATAACCAAAACTGGGTAGATTTTTTTATATTCTGTCACGCCTGAATAGATTTAAACATTACCAATACGCGGACTTTTTTTTTTTTGAACTGCCATGAACTGTGAAGTAGAACCAGCGGTGCTTAAACCCCAATCTACCCCCCGAATCTGATACCTGCCAGTATCTCGTGCGAATCAATGTTCACCAGGCCTGGTTATGAAAGATCTGCACCGCGATACCTCCTCGTCTTATTTTAATGTGAATTGTTAAGCTGTTGTTTGTTTTAATAGATTTTTTTAAAGGAAGGGTACACTATCAATCGGTTATTATACATTGTTAGGAAGTGAATTAGTATTTCGGTCTATACACAATAGGGGTAGAGCGCTAAACTGTAGACATTACAGCTCCATGTTCGGTCCTCGCCAAGAACCAAGGGGGGAATACTCTCTCAGGTCCTGGTGAAAGCTGGTTAAAAGTCTACCCGCCCCGCCCCCTACCGATTATGCTCCCTACTGTATGATAACAAAGGGCGGTAATGCCCTCCACTCTATGATAACAAAGGGCGGTAATGCCCTCCACTCTATGATAACAAAGGGCGGTAATGCCCTCCACTCTATGATAACAAAGGGCGGTAATGCCCTCCACTCTATGATAACAAAGGGCGGTAATGCCCTCCACTCTATGATAACAAAGGGCGGTAATGCCCTCCTCTCTATACTAACAAAGGGCGGTAATGCCCTCCACTCTATGATAACAAAGGGCGGTAATGCCCTCCACTCTATGATAACAAAGGGCGGTAATGCCCCCCACTCTATGATAACAAAGGGCGGTAATGCCCCCCACTCTATGATAACAAAGGGCGGTAATGCCCTCCACTCTATGATAACAAAGGGCGGTAATGCCCTCCACTCTATGATAACAAAGGGCGGTAATGCCCTCCACTCTATGATAACAAAGGGCGGTAATGCCCTCCACTCTATGATAACAAAGGGCGGTAATGCCCTCCACTCTATGATAACAAAGGGCGGTAATGCCCCCCCCACTCTATGATGATAAGAGTGCTGATCTAGAAAACAAACACGGCTCGGTGCTACCCCTATTTAATGTGGGGCCCCCAAACAATATCCACCAACCGGGGCTCCCTGATCACACACTCATACCGAATAGCAAAATGATTAGTACACCCATTTACAGTGATCGGTGAACCCCCCCCCCCCCTTTCCCAAGTGAGTGCAGACTTCTTCCCCCCCTCCCCCCTCTTCACCTCGGCGTGTGTTGCATGACTTCAACCACACCGTCGGCCATCCGCAAACGACGTTTTAAAAAAAAATATTGTGTAGGTCACATTTTTGGGAGATCACGCCCCATAAACGATCTGCGGAGGTAAAGTCCCCGTGCACTGAGCCCATTCCTGTGACGACCCCGCCGCCAGCACCTCCACCACACCCTCTACTGTAAACAACTCAATTTCCCTGTCACAGGCAGCCGTCTTTTCGGCGCCAGTGACCATTTAACGAATGCCGGACACCTGTTGTAAATATTTTTTTTTTTGCTCTTCTTAGTCGCGACTTACCCCCCCCCCACATCACTTAATGTTGTACGGCCATTATATTCCAGTAGTGAATACATCCAGCTTTTTTACACATATATATATATATATATATATATATATATATATATATATATATATATATATATATAATCTTGTTATTTATTGAATGTTATTTCATTCGTTGACCTTTGATTTGTTTGTGTTCCAACACAGACCACCAGCTCCACGCTGTCCAGCGGCTCAATTACTAAAGACGCGGGCAGTGATCATCGTTCACCCGAGTCGGTGTTCAAACAGGTGAGTCTTGGCCTTTACTTGGATTTTATTTTTAATTTCACTTTTTGGTTTGTTTGAAGAAAAAAATATTTTCCTCGACACACAAATGCTTCATAACTACGGGAGATAACTGCGTATTTCAAGCTGAACATGCCGTTTGCCTGGTTATTTCCCGTAGATTATGTGGTATCTGAAGAAATCAACGGCAGTTACAAAATATTTATCGGTGAAAGATTAATTGATATTTGTATAAATTGATAAATTATATATATATCTATATCTATCCTATTTATCTACCAATCTATCTATCTATCTATATATATATATATATATATATTAGGGTGGGTCAAAAAAATTTGTTTATTGAAACATTATTAAAAAGTTGTTACATCATGGTAGTACATGGAATATGTACAAATATTTGAAAACTACATAGTTTTACTACTCACAACTTTTGTTCGAAATTTTTACTATATTTACTATGAGTTTTTTGTGACTGAACATGTTAAATTTGTGACCTAGGTTATTCAAAAAAGAAATGATATGCATATAAAATTTGTGTTTTATCTTTATAACCTTTTTTATGAATAACTAATTAGTTCAGACAACTGGGATAAGCATTGCATCCATTTTTCTCTCAATATAACTGGTGTACCATGTATTCATTAACGGATCACGCATGGTTGTTTTATTTCATTTTTGATTAATTTTTCAATTATTTTATTAAGTTCTTCTATGAATATGAGTTCTTCTACAAGAAGTGCAACTGTACATTCTGTGTTTGGGTCAGCAGCTGAATTGCCTAAAAGACAACTTCCAACCAGTGAAGATGTTTTCAAGGCTATTGGTGGATGCTTAAAATGGAACAATACAATCATAGCCTTCATTCACGAGCGCACGCATTAGCGCATGAAGTCAAACAATTATATGACCAGGCTAGTATCCCTACAAATGACATTACCAGTATAATTGTTCGAGTAAAAAGATGCAGGTGTTAGGGATAGAGGAGACTGTAAATGTCCACAATCAGTAATAATTTCTGTGCTTGAGTGGGCATTTTGGGTGGATCAAAAGATGGCAAGAAATATGTTCATAGACAATGTTGACAAGCAAACAACAAAAATATTACAAAATCGACAGAAAAGAAAACATTCATTGATGCAGGGTGGCGATCAGATAGGAACCACAAATGATAACGTCAATGATGAGAAAGATAATGATATTCCAGATCAGGATGCTGAAGATGATGAACTACTTGATGCAGACTTCTCCAGCGATGAGGAATGTTCCAAATAACAAAACAGATATCAATATGAAGCAATGGATCGATGTAAACTAAGCAATAGGGATACATGTCTTATCGTTAAAGCTGTGTTGAAGGACTTAAACATGTTAACACCATCTACAGCTCTGGATCCAGCAAAGATGCGTCGACATAGAAAAATTTGGAGAGATAGGGCAGCCAAGGAACATACTGATGAGAGCAAAGATGGTTAACAAAAGCGAACAGGATTTTTGCGATCCATCTTGTCAAAGTGGGGCTAGAAACTTTTTCTATATGATACAACTGCTTCAGAACCTTGATACTGCTGATCAATCTATTATATTGCCTGTATTGGAAAATAACTGCTACTTTGCACATCCAGAAAACATTCTATTGGCTGCAGTTAGGACAATGATGAAGAAATTGGAAGGTATGCAGTAAATAAAATCATAACAGCACGACATAAACCAGCTCCATGCAGAGTTAGAATTTTTCAACAAAAATGACATAATCCTGAATATTGCAGCTAAATCATATGATCAGATGATTAACTGGGATCTTTGTGCAGTGACATCCCCTCCTCTGCTGGAATATATTTGTGATGATGAACTTAAACGCAACAACCCAATCATACTGGATCAAATTCCCTGTCACTCTCAAGCTGTTGAAAGAGAAATTAAAGAAGTTACTGCTGTTAGTTTGAAAGTGTACGGACATTTCAAACTGTACGGACATAGCTCTCGACATGGGATGGTTTTGCAAACAAAGAAATCAAGGGATGTTCTTCCGAAAATTGAAAGCAAAGCAAGTTTCCTGTGACAATCCATAAACAGTATTATTCATATGTACATTGTATATTTTGCATGAACGATTTATAGATTTGTACAATTTCATATTACTTATACCAAACATTCTAAATGTTGTAAAATGTCATACATTGGGGGGGGGGGGTACCTGGGTCAAAGCAAAATCTTTTTTATTATTAAAGTTTAAGACATTTTAATATCTTAGTAATGATATAGTAGATTTAAAAATAATTTTGTTAAAAAAAAATATTAACATATTGATATTTGTGGGTGCGGCATGCCGCCATCTTGAAATTTATGACCTTTTTGTGGCAAATATTTCTGAAATATTTATAGACTGTTTCATATACAATGTACATTTTTATAATCAGAAAAGCTTACTTTAGGGAATGTCAAAGTACTTTTTTGATAATGTAATAAATAAATTTTTTATGAATTTTTAAAATTTTGTATGGTGAAAATAAGCAAAAAATGCTAATTTTGAAAATTTAAAAAAAAAAAAAAGGACTTAAAATTTCTTGAAAAGCCTCTGACATTCTATAAATGCACCTCTTCTACATAAAAATTAGAAGTTTTATCAAAATCTGACAGGTGGTTTTTGAGATTTTCTTGCCATAGTGAAGCAAAATGTCAAAAATATTTTTCAGAGAAAAATGACTTTTAAGTTTTTAAATTATTGAAGTTTCTGAATGAGTAACATTCTGAAAATACATTTTAATTGATCTAAAAAAAATTTTTCTGCAATATATTTAATTCGTAGTTATTATTGACATGTTTTAGTATCTAAAAATGTAAAAAAAAAAAAATTGTTTTTTTTTTAGACATAGTGCATTTTTTTCGCCCCGTACCCCCTTGAACTAAAAGTTGGGAGTGGAAGACATTATCTGATTTTTACAAATTTTACATTTTTACAATCAGTAGGACCATAGGCAACTTTTTGAATATGTTTCAAATTCCCAACTCCAAAAAAAATTTTTTGACCCACCCTAATATATATATATATATATATATATATATATATATATATATATATATATATATATATATATATATATATATATGACCAAAATACTGGAATGTTCAAAGGAAATCGATAACAGTATATATATATATATATATATATATATATATATATATATATATATATATATATATATATATATATATACTGTAGTGTATTGTTCAAGTCAACTTGACGGTAAAAAATAAGTGTATCATGAGCCTGGTTATAATTAGATCAAATAACGAGATTCTCAGAGAAATTTTGTATCATCATTTTTTGCGCAATTTTTTTATATCCGCTTTAATAGTTTCATATACATGACACCTGTCAATCAAGACCTAGACTGTACACGAGACAGTGGTTGTATTTTTTTCAGAATTATTGTGACACTGAGCTAAATTTAATATTTTATATAGGGCTGTTTTTTTTAACTGCAATTAAAGCATAATTAATGCGTTAAAAATATGCGACTACATTTTTAACGCAAACATCAAAATGCGTTAAATTTTAGCCAAATGTTGTCATTTCAGTAATCAGTAATCCCCACAATTCTATAAACCATAACCAGATCAGATCAAATACCCCGAACACAGAAACTGTCACGTTGACACAAAATCATAGCAGAACACATGGCCTTGAAACAATAGGAATGTCATTTCTTAATTCTTATTATGACCCTCAATGATACCATTAGTCAACATCTGCAGTAGCGTGCTCCTAGTTTGATTGACAGGTGCCATGATTTGGAAAAAATGGGACAGAGGGGGTACGGTGGTTGGGTAAGCTATAAGTAACGTCATCTTTGTGGGGAGAGAAGCTGCTAAGTGTGTCAAAAATCTAACAGAGCGGGAAAGGGGGAATAAAAAACGCGTTAATAATAAGTGAGCAAGTAAGTACTTTCTGGCTATACTATTATGTTATGAAGGAAAAGGCACATATGAGATATAAATGACGTGTGTATTTTGTTTGCTGGAATGGGAAGTGAAGGGGTAGGTACGGTAGTGGAGGGTTGGGTAAACAAGACCTATACGTGGGGGGGGGGCAAAGTGTAGCAAAATACGACAGGGATAGAGGGGAGAGAGGTTGAAATACGTCATTATCTCGGAACCTATGGTACGAGAAAAACACTTGTTTGGCATGGTTGTTGATTAAAAAAAAAAAAAAACTCGCATCACTTGACGTGATGGATACATGTCAAAAAATTGGTCCCAATAACTAACTCAACAGACATATGTGCTAATGCTTAATAAATCTGTTACAATTAATTATACCTAGTTTCGTAAATTAATCTGACTTGTTTATTATACCAATTTTAAGCTATGATATTATGACTTACTAGTCTGAATACAAACAAAAATTTATTATATTGTGTCGATTAAAAAGTGCGTTAATTTGCGATTAAAATTTTTAATCATGCGTTAATTTCGATCACATTTTTTTAATCGAACAACAGCTCTAATATTTATATATATTAGGGTGACAAAAAAAAATCAAAGTGCTCGAAATTGGACTCTAAACCCTTTATTGCGTTCCTTTTTTAATGAAAAAATAAACTCTGCAAAATATTATTAAGATATTTTTATATTTAGAGTATGCTCAATGAACTTGAAATTATCAGATTTAAGGGTCAACAATAAATAAAAAGAATTCATTTTATTTTTTTTCTAATTCAAAGTGTTATTTATTGTATTCAAATTAAGTGTCATTTATATGATTTTTTTAAATGTTTGATTTCAGAATACTTCACCTGGTGATTGTTCGTGTGTTTTCATTTATGCGTTCACAATTGTAGACTTTCGCTTATCTGGAATTTGATGTCGATGTTCTTCCACGGTTTGCAAAATATATTGCAATTTGAGTTTCATCTTTTGTTAAAACTTGTGGATAATCTGAAATGTGTTTCACCCCTCTTTTGAGCTGTATCATTTTACAACTTTTATAGAATTAACAATTTTATGTGCTTCCTGGTATTCGGTTGCTGTACTCCACGTTTCTCGGTGATTATCATTCATGAATGCCCAATTTATTCCTAGCACTTCAAATACATATTTTAATCTCTCTGTTACAAAGTCATCTAAGTTCATGCTTACAATTTTATGCCGTCAAGCCTTTTTACCTGTTATTGTTTTTTGACTGGCTTTTCTAGTGCAATCAACATTTTTTCTTTAGTTTGGTTATCAACACCTTTGCTGAAAAAAAAGACTCACCAGGTCTTCAGTTAAATACTATAAATGTCATGCATGGTTTTAAAGGCAGATTCAGCGACTTCTTTGTGAAATATTTTGAAATTATTCAATTTCTTAATCAAAGTCAGGTCATTGTGAGGAGCAGATGAAGAGATGGGAACCAATGTTCCATGTAATTCAAAATTTTAAAAAATCAAAAATCGTAGATTTTTTTCTTCATTTTTTGTTAACTGAAATTGATGTCGAAACAAGTAAATTTTTATAGAGTACAGTGCTTTTTGCCAAACATCATGCTTGGTGCATAGCGCCAGGAGTACAAAAAGTTATTCCGCTGTGGCCTGGAGGAATTCCTCCTAAAAAAAGTATCGACAATTGCAAAAATTCTTTGTAATCGTTGCGAGGTTGTTTTGCTCCTTGCAGCATATTTACAGCAAATTCTACTGCTGATGGTACAAGCGAACCATTAACTTTGAGATCTGCATCAGTTAAATGCTATGAATCAGAATTAAGTTTACTCCACTGATCACCAAATCGTTGAAACAACTTAATCTCTGGACCAGAAGATGCTCCGAACATGTTTTGTAAACATGGGATAAAATCCCTTCATGAACGTGGTGTCGACAGACTGTGTATAATAAAGATTTTCCAATTAATTTCTCCAGCAGGGTACAAGCACCTGAAAGTATATCTATGTTGCTTGAAGTAGAGTGCCAAAATTTTGTCATATGAAATGTTCCAATCTTTTAAAGCTTGTCCAATGATGCAATACTACAGTGGATGTTCTGAATTTCGACAAACTTATTTTATTTTTTAACTTATTAATTTTCCCCAAAAAAAAATGATTTGTATTATGTATGATGACTCATAAATTAACAAAAAATAAAATATTGATAACATTCTCAGCCCAATTTTTAAAATAAAAGAGATAAATATGAAAAACGTATGAAAAATGTGGATTCGAGTAACCTTGCAAACTTAAACTGCGTTGAGCAACCCCTAAACATCAACGGATTGTCTCCAAAATTTACCAATATAATTTTTTCATTAAATGGAACCAAAAAAAAAAAGGTTGAGAGCATTAAAATTTTTTTTTTTTACCATGCATCTGTTTGTCACTCTAATATAAGTTTGTATTCCCCGTCACACCATATGTTATTTTATATATAAATATCAAACATTATAGTCAAATAGAACTAGGCCATCTCTGTTCAGCGTAATTTTCAAAGCTATAAAATGGCACAAAGTGGTATCTTTTAGCAGAAGGCAGCTGAACAGTGTTAGTGTTTTTTATTTTCTTTATTGTTAAACTTTTTTTTTTTTAAAACCTTGTCACTGTGTGACTCACATAAACAGTTTTTTGTTAATTCAATGTTTTACTTTTAGTGTCTATTGCCCAAAGTGTGTCTTACAGTCAAGAATTCACATAGAATTGACATTCGGAATCTTTCCACACCCCCCCCTCCCTTTTTTTTTCTCTTACGCTTACTAGGGGTCCGACAGTATTATGTGCCCATATCGGTCCGACAGTATTATGTGCCCATATCGGTCCGACAGTATTATGTGCCCATATCGGTCCGACAGTATTATGTTCCTATATCGGTCCGACAATATTATGTGCCCCTATCGGTCCGACAATATTATGTGCCCATATCGGTCCGACAGTATTATGTGCCCATATCGGTCCGACAGTATTATGTGCCCATATCGGTCCGACAGTATTATGTTCCTATATCGGTCCGACAATATTATGTGCCCAGTGCCCATATCCAATGTTCCCTCTAAGGTGTGATATGAAGTGAGCAAAAAAATTTGTCTCTGAGCGACATTTTGTTTTGAGGCCAAAATTTGTGGGCAATTTAAGCGCTGTCGTCCGTCGGAGTGAGCGATCGTACGTATAGTATGAGCGACGCTCTGAATTCGTGTGAGCGATCGCTCACGCGCTCAGCTTAGAGGGAACATTGCCCATATCGATCCGACAATATTATGTTCATATATCAGTCCGACAATATTATGTGCCCCTATCGGTCCGACAATATTATGTGCCCATATCGGTCCGACAATATTATGTGCCCATATCGGTCCGACAATATTATGTGCCTATATCGGTCCGACAATATTATGTGCCTATATCGGCTGAAACCATATATACATATATACATCAAACTAACACACAAATAAACATATGAAGTTTTCCATTCTGTACACAAATACCACCTGATTGCTTGGGGGGGGGGGGTCGACCCCACCCCCCTGTTTTATCCGCGAATAGCTGGACAGGTTTCGATCAATAAGCGCCCCCCCCCCCCCCAATCTCCGTCACCACCCACTGTACACTGGACGTGTGGTGGCTGGACCGAGCGCTCTCGCTCGCAGGTTCTCAACCCGTTCTCAACCCGTTATGTTATTGTGTGTCGTTTGTCGCATCAAACAATACCAACAACTGTTGTGGCACTATATACTTTTGAATCAGTGGTTTCCCCAATCCCCCGGGGCCTGCGGACCGGTACCGGTCGGGGGGGGGGGCAAGTATGACACCAATGTCTACCCGAATCGTTATCGTTGCTATTGCTCAAATTTCTTTTAGCGACTGGAATTTTCGAGACCAAAAGAAAATTAACACCATAAGTTTTATTACTAAGTAAAAAAACAAACAAAAAAAAAACAGCAACTGGCGGAGTCTGACAGACTCTTTACTTTTATAAATCACGAAGAAGGGCCGTTTGTTAGATACTTGAAGACCCTTGTCAGAGATTTCAGAGCTATGGGTTGATTGGCAAAGGTCGGGGCCCTCCTAGCATAGGAATCTAATAAATACTTGAAGGAGCCAATTTGTGTACTAGGGGTCCCGGGCTGCCGATGAGTTTGCCTTACCGAATGCATGTCACTGTATAGAAGTATACATCAGAGCTGTATTAGGAGCTGTTAACGGACATTACAATATCGTTTCTTATGTATCGCACTTTAGTTCAGTATATAGTACAGTATACGATAAAGGATATAGTGCATTATATGATAAAGGATATAGTACAGTATATAGTACATTATATAGAAAAGAATATATTACATTATATAATAAACGATATAGTAAAGTATATAGAACAGTATATAGTACAGTATATAATAAAGGATATAGTACAGTATATAGTGCAGTATATAGTACAGTATATAGTGCAGTATATAGTACAGTATATAGTACAGTATATAGTGCAGTATATAGTACAGCATAGAGTAAATGATATAGTACAGTATATAGTACAGTACAGCTTAAAATTTATTACTTTGCATCGAACGATTTTTATGATTAAAAAAATGTTCATCCTAAGTCACCGTGTTTAAATCGTCTCAAACGGTTCCGCTATCGTTTGGTTTTGGCTGAACGTTCGCCAAGGTACCGGCTGGCATAAGTCTTTGGGAATCCCCGTTCTAGCCATCAAAAGTGGCCAGGTACTTTCCGAAGAAAAAAAAACAACTGACCTTTTTTTTTTAAATGTGCGAACTGTTTACTCTTGAAGTTGACGTATGCCGATATGCTGACGTGCAAATAACTTATTGATGAGTTTTAATTGTTGACTGAACGTTTCGATGACGCGTGAGTTCAGCTTACAAACGGCAGTTTTAAAAACACACCTAAAAATCGAAATGAAAAATAAAAAAAACCTCTTTTTTTTTTGTTGTTTTTTAAACAGGCACATGTATTTTTTTTAAAAAAAGTTTATTCGACTTGTTACAACGGCTGTACATCTTTTGAGTGTGAGGGGGAAATGTGTGTGTGTAAGGAACAGATATGCGTGTGTGTATAACATATGCGCGCGCGTGTGTGTGTGTGTGTGTGTGTGAGAGAGAGAGAGAGAGAGAGTAACATATATGTGTATGTGATCGATAATTTAATTTTGGCAACAACATTATGACACTGATTGGTGCTGTGCTAAGAATAAAGTAACTGGTAGATTTTCTCGCTTGTTGGAGAAAAACCTCCATCCTCCCCTCCCCGGTCGCCCTCTTCTCATCTCAACGGTACCCTGCAGACAGGGCCACCAAAAAGAACCTGGGCTCGGTTCAGTGAAAGTGTGCGGGCCCTTATTCAAAACCGTACCCACGCGCCGTGTGTGTGTGTGTGTGTTTGTTGTTATTTTTTTTAATAAAATGTAGGTCTAAGGGTTCCCAGCGGCGTAAATATGTAGGCCACGTTCACCAGACGTCAAAGTTTACTCGGGACACGTCCCGGAGACGAATCGTTTGTCCCGGAAAAAGTTGTATCATTCATGTATTTTTATTCACAATTTTTTTGTCTAACATCTCGTTATATTTATTTTTAGTTGTGCTAAAAACTTGTTGGATTGAGTGTCACGTGACTCTCGATTGTTTCTTCGCACATTATACATTTTTTTTTTTTTACAAAAACCGGATTTTGCGGTTCCCACTGACTTCATGCGTTGTCCGCCATTTTAGTCTGCGGTATAGGCCAATCGAAATGAACATTTGTTTTTGTAGGTCGGTGAGAGGAGAAATCAATTCTCTGCTGTTGTTTCATTTTTCATTTTAGTTTCTTCTTACCCCCAATAGGACCAGTTGTGCAACTTATTCTTTGGTGGACACATTGGTCAAAAGCAGTGGCGCAACCGGGGTGGGGAGGCAGGGGGGGGCTTTTTTCAATATGTGAGCCCCCCCCCCCACCAGCATTTTTTTGCTGGTTGCGCCACTGGTCAAAAGCCACATAGTCAACATAACTCTGAAGTGTCAAGAGAGGGATTGGGAAAGGGGGGGGTGTGTGTCACGGACTGCATAGATGCTGATAAAATATCCCCGCCCCTTCCAGTTGCACTTGCGTGTGGGGGCGTAGGGGGGGAGGGGAACGTCTTGGTCCTTTCTGTGACGTCATATGCGCTATAAAGACGGTCGCAGCTTTTTGCTTGACGTCAGTCCTCTACTAGCATTAGAGGGAGAGAGGAGGGGGGAGGGGGGGCAGCAAATTATTTTTTATTGACATTTTATTTCATTCCG
Organism: Bulinus truncatus; assembly: GCA_021962125.1. NCBI lineage: Eukaryota > Metazoa > Mollusca > Gastropoda > Planorbidae > Bulinus > Bulinus truncatus. The sequence goes on from JAGDYQ010000083.1 coordinate 595,572, forward strand.
TGCAGCGGGTGGTGGTGAGGGTGGGGGTGGTGATGGTGGGGGTGGTGAGGGTGGTGAGGGTGGGGGTGGTGAGGGTGGTGAGGGTGGGGGTGGTGAGGGTGGTGAGGGTGGTGAGGGTGGTGAGGGTGGTGAGGGTGGGGGTGGTGATGGTGGTGAGGGTGAGGGTGGTGAGGGTGGGGGTGGTGATGGTGGTGAGGGTGGGGGTGGTGAGGGTGGTGAGGGTGGGGGTGGTGAGGGTGGTGAGGGTGGGGGTGGTGAGGGTGGTGAGGGTGGGGGTGGTGAGGGTGGGGGTGGTGAGGGTGGTGAGGGTGGTGAGGGTGGGGGTGGTGATGGTGGTGAGGGTGGGGGTGGTGAGGGTGGTGAGGGTGGTGAGGGTGGGGGTGGTGATGGTGGTGAGGGTGGGGGTGGTGAGGGTGGGGGTGGTGATGGTGGTAGAGGGTGGGGGTGGTGAGGGTGGGGGTGGTGAGGGTGGTGAGGGTGGGGGTGGTGATGGTGGTGATGGTGGGGGTGGTGATGGTGGTGAGGGTGGGGGTGGTGATGGTGGTGAGGGTGAGGGTGGTGAGGGTGGGGGTGGTGATGGTGGTGAGGGTGGGGGTGGTGAGGGTGGTGAGGGTGGGGGTGGTGAGGGTGGTGAGGGTGGTGAGGGTGGGGGTGGTGATGGTGGTGAGGGTGGGGGTGGTGAGGGTGGGGGTGGTGAGGGTGGTGAGGGTGGGGGTGGTGATGGTGGTGAGGGTGGGGGTGGTGATGGTGGTGAGGGTGGTGATGGTGGTGAGGGTGGTGAGGGTGGGGGTGGTGAGGGTGGTGAGGATTATGAGAAACGACAGGATGGTGGTGGGGGGGACGCTGGGGGGAACAGGAGGTCGTCGATATGGATAAACGTATTGTTTCAATTACTGCTCTCTGCTGTGTATAAAACCAGTGGAAAAAAAAAACCCTGCCCTCTAATGGAAAGTTCCGCAGTTGCCAGGTTGTTTATTTCTGTCGCCATCGATTTATTTTTATTTTATTTTATTTTATTTATTTCAGCACGGCGTCCCGTCCACTAACTTAAAGTACCTCCATAACAAACCGTTTTTTTTTCGGACATCACCTAGTTCGATTAGTTGCGTAGCGTTTTAACTCGCATCGATCCTCCAATCGTTCCGATAAGCGATTATTGATTTCGATTGTTGTGTTTGGGGGGTGGGGGGGGTATACCGACTGGCCGAGATAAAGAAGGAGGGGGGGGGGGAGGAATAAATAATAGAAAAAAAATGCGAAAGTGAAGAGAATAAAATAAAACTTAAGCCAAGCCATCCGCGTTGACCAGGTTTTTTTTTGGTTCTACCGTATTGCCATATTGGCCTACACGCCCATTTGTTGACAAGTGTGTCAACTCGACGGGTTTTTTTTTTGTGTGACATTTATGCAGTATGTACATATTATGTCTTTACTTGCTATTGTTAGTGCTAATGTTCTCAGATGCAAGTTATCTTTTGTGCGTGTGGTCTTTTGTAATGCCCCCCCCCATAGGGCTAACCATTTTAAACATTCCTTTCTTTGACTCACGCATTGATAAACAGATTATAAACAAAAAAAAATGACAAAGTGGCAATCTTTTGAGTTTCTTTTTCTTTCGTGTGTGTGTGTGGAGACACAAAGCGTTCGGTATTTGAAACTTCTTGACTGTCTTTCTGTTATTATATAACAAGAGTTATATAACAAGAGTTGTATAACAAGAGTCAGCAGGGGCTAGGCAATAGCAGGGGGGAGCAGGTAATACATTTTACTAAGTAGAACAAATAAGCAGAGGGGGGCCAGACAAAACGCTACGGGCCAAAGAGTATGTATATCGCCACCGCTGTAAAACTTTCCGTTTGAAATATAAACAAACAAAAAAAAAGGGTTAGAGCTTGGGGTATGGGATGGGGAAGAGAGTGGTGGACAAATTATTAGTGACGGTATCCTTGGAGTTATTTACACAGCTATCGCTTTAAGTGGTCACACTCTTTCCCTCCTCCTCCTCCCTTTTTTTTCTTTCTAGCGTTTCGCCTTTTAAATATTTTAATTGGTTTTTTTCTCTTTCTCTCTCCCCCCCCCCTTTTTTCCCCTTTCTCGCACAACATTTATTCCATTGACCATTCTTTGAGGCAGAGTTGTGTCATGACGGATGTAAAATGTATCAGGATGACGTGTGTGTTGTGTTTTCCTTCCTAGTTTCATTGAAAGATGAAGTTGTTCTCAGTGTTCTCGTCCGTGCATTATGCGGGATTATAATTATTTGATTTTTCTATATTGTTTTGCTTATCGACCATTGATTTTTGGAACCTTGGCATCTTGTGTGCTTACTTTTGTAATAGAGTGCAGCAGTTTTAAAAAAATGGATGATGATGATGTCATAAATTGAGGGGGTGAGTTCCAAAACCTGCGCTATTAATTATTAACCACACCCAGAATATATGCCTTTATAGTAAAATAAACTAATGAGTATGATAACTCAATTTTTGAAAATTTTGTACTTAGCAGGTTTTGGAACTCATCCCCTCAATTTTATCTGACGCCAGATTTTTTTATTTAGTCTGTTTTAGTTGCCAGTTTGTCATATTTTATTTATGTGCAATTTGACTGAGGTAAAATGGCATGCTCTCAGTTTTTTTAGAGCATTTTCGAAAAAAAAATGCTCTATTGTCCCCGTTTTGTCTGTCTGTCTGTCTGTCCGTCATCACCCTAGATCTCAACAACCATAAGTCCTAGACCCATGATGTATATATCATTTTGTAGGTCTTGGCCTGCCAAGAAATGACTTTTTTCCATTTCGCGATCTGACCTCTCAGGGCCGTAAAAGGGGCCTTATAAAGTACCGTTTTTTTTACTATATAAGCTATATTAATAATGGACCGCCCTATATCTCAGCAACCATAAGTCCTAGACCCATGATGTATATATCATTGTGTAGGTCTTGGCCTGCCAAGTGTACATCAAAAGTCCATTTTGCGATTTGACCTCTTAGGGCCAAAATATAAGAGTTTTTTATGTATCTATCTGTCTGTCCGTCCGTCATCACCCTAGATCTCAACAACCATAAGTCCTAGACCCATGATTTATATATCATTTTGTAGGTCTTGGCCTGCCAAGAAATGACTTTTTTCCATTTCGCGATCTGACCTCTGAAGACCGTAAAAATGGGCTTATAAAGTACCGTTTTTTACTATATAAGCTATATTAACAAAGGAGCGCCCTATATCTCAGCAACCATAAGTCCTAGACCCATGATGTATATATCATTTTGTAGGTCTTGGCCTGCCAAGTGTACATCAAAAGTCCATTTTGCGATCTGACCACTCAGGGCCGAATATAAGACTTTCTTATGTTCCGTTTTTGCTCATATTTTCTTAAATATAAATAATAAAAGCTAATCAAAGGGGCTTAATCATTATTTATTTTTGTAACAGTTATTCAACATGATTACCTCCCTCTCTATTTATCGAAAATGCTCTAAAATGTCTTTTGTCCGAAACGGACAAGACTTAAATTGCTTGTTTTTATTTGATGTGCAAGTTGTGCTATTAGCTAGGAAGACCAATAAATTGTGATGCGCAGTAATTTTCGTTACATAATTACGATTCGTTCACGGATACATTTTGGTTTAAAATGTTCTTGACAAATGCGTTCTCTGTCGCGCAATTATTACACTAAAAATGTAAAATTTAAAGTATGTTCCTCTAATTTTTATGTGTGGAAGTTTAAAGAAGTGTAAAGATTAGTAGTTCTTGGATATATTGAGAGGCTGATACATAAACACGGTTTTGAAGGCAGTTAAATACATAAGAACAGTTTAGCTGGAAGTTAATAACATAAGAACAGTTTTGCTGGCAGTTAAATACATAAGAACGGTTTCGCTGGCAGATAAATACATAAGAACGGTTTTGCTGGCAGTTAAATACATAAGATCGATTTTGCTGGCAGTTAAATACATAAGAGTGGTTTCGCTGGCAGTTAAATACATAAGAACTATTTTGTCGGCAGTTAAATACATAAGAACGGTTTCGCTGGCACTAACTTAAAAACACAGCTTTAAATCTCATCGGGATGGTCTTTAATTAAAAAAAGAATGATCGTAGTAGTTTGGTACCTATACCCAGTGCCCCTCCCCCCAGGCCCGTAGCGTGCGGGGGGGCAGGGGGCGGCCCCCCTGCCTTTTGTCTGGCCCCCTCTGCTTATTTGTTCTACTTAGTAAAATGTATTACCTGCCCTCCCCCTGCTATTGCCTGGCCCCTGCTGTAGAATACCTGGCCCCTGCTATAGGGGCTGCCCCCAACCCTACTCCGCCTCATGCGAGGTTGCGTCTGCTACCGTAGTCCACTCTTGTTGTATCAGTACTATTAGGACAGCTAAGAACTTGGGCTGGCGAACTGCAAAGTAAACAATAAACAATAACAACAACAACCTACGAGGTGGGCGGTAATAGCGAATCATTACAAAAAAAAACAAGTTTTAAGGAATGGGCTCCAACAATTCGACGCTCCCCACCACGCCCCCCCCCCCCCCCGGGACAACGTCCAGAAAAACTTTCGATGCCGTCAGCAGAACCCAAGACAACGATTTCAGTGCACACGAGATCAGTTTACACTTAGTGAGTTTCCTTAGGCGGTATAGTCTCTCTCTATTTCCTCAGGCCTCTGACCTAGGCCCGTGTTGTTTAGTTTGATTTGTTTATTAAGTCGGTGTTAAAAATAATAATAAGTTCAGTGCATTAGTGCTGCACCATTGGGTCCTCTTGTTAGGAAGGAAAAAAATTAAAATATTGAATCATTGATTTTTTATTTTTCTAGGTAAATGTCGTTTGTTTGTTTCGTTTAAAAAAAGTTTTTTTGTTCCCTCTTTATGACAAAAAGTAAATAATTGGATTTGATTTGGTTTTTTTTAGATTTTATTTTGAAAAGTTGCAACGGACAGCGAAGCATTCCTGAGCACATTATCCAACGCTCAGTTGGTGACAAGGGTTGTACAGGAGGCGGGCGGGGCGGTGTTATTCATCTGTGATAACTAAATATTGCAACCTGGCTACAATACATTTGTGTAGAGAACTCTACACATTAAGAAAAGAAAGCTCTTAAGTTTATTTTCTCTCTCTCTCTCTTTTTCTATCTCTTTTACATTACCTGCATAAGGGACTGTTCATTTATTACATAACTCCTGAGGGTGGGGAAGGATGGGGGGGGGGGGTAGGGGGTTAGCTGAAGTGTGACACGCAATAATACAGAAACGTAAAAAAAAGAGCGTTACGCGGGGGGGATGGGTCATAATCTAGAAAAGAAAAGCGTTACATAATAAGAGAATAGTCCCTCATGGGCAGGCACACCGACAGAAATTTCGGGCCCCCTGGGCAGGGCTGTCACCCCCCCCCCCGTGCTGATAATAATATTTTCAAAAGTTGATTGGCAAGCTCAGTCCGGGCCCCTAAAACTCGCCGAGCCCCTGGGCATTTCCCCCCCCTTTTCTGCCCGCCCCCCCTCTCGGCGGGTCTGCTCATGGGGCTGTATATATGTATACATACTTAAGAAGTCAATTATTAATGCTCATATTTAAGAAATCATGTTTCATATGTACGTGTGGGTGTGTGTGTGGGGGGGGGCTGGTATATGCTGCGCGCTCCACAAGCCAGGAAACCATTACCTCTAATTTTACTCTCACACACACACACACAACTGACAAACCATCTATCCCGGGGGGGGGGCATCGATGTAAAGCCCGCGGCGGGGGCTTAGCGGCTGGGCATATTGCCTTCCTCCTAATTTTTGTTCGAAGCCCTTCCCCCCACCGTGGGGCCTCAAGCTAAGCGCGCCGCCACTATATTAGTGGTTTATAGGATCTAAGATATTTCATCTCATCCTTACAGGCACTGCACGCACACACCACTACTTCTTCAGTACCATAACCAGACATTGTAAACATTGCAAAAATAAAGTTGTTTTCTTCACTGAATATTACCGTTAAGTAAAACCTTTGCTTTCTAACTTCATTGTCTGGAGATCGCCCGCTGGACGCGATTGGGCTAACAGGAAGTAACATTCCCCCCCCCCCCCCGCGTCAACCCGGATATGACCTTTGTTCTTGAACTTTGTAGATGTGGAGGTGTGTCTTAATAAGATATAAAACATTTATTATTCACCGCGACTGCGAGTTCGTCGGTTTGGTAGTTGTTGTTTTTTTTCCGGTCCTTGTAAATCACAGATGTCAGTTTTGTTATATACGTCAGTGCAAAAATGTTTCCAGCCGTTTGTCTGTTTTCCTAGCATGTATTTATTTCGCATGTAGGCCTACTGAACTGCAGAGATGGGAATAATAGCAAAAAAAAAAAACAAAACAAAAAGTTCTCCCTTCCGTATCCGCAGCGCTGTTTCTACTTGATGATTCGTTCAACTTTACGTCTTGCTTTGTGTTCAAACGTGTGACACTGTGATAGGATATCAATACAAGACCGGTCGTTCACATCACCCCCGGTTCTTCTGTACGCCAACTTCACAAGTCAACGCATACTTTGCTATCACAAGGGATTTTGACAAAAGTGGGAGGAAAATAAAAAAACAAACCACTATAACAGCAGTTAACGAAACAAATCTGAGCAAACAGAAATTCTAAAAAGTTGACGTGGACATTCCCCCCCTCCATACACATCCCAGCCCACCCATCCTCCACAGCGGCCATTTCGGCATCGGCGTCATCTCCGCTATCAGAAATCGATGCCATTCGTCAACGGAGAAGAGTGACCATTTCGACCCGCCGTGGATATTAGTTTGTATACGTTTTAACTACGCCCAAGGTAAATTCTCTGTCAACGAGCGCCACTCGTGGGGAGCCGTAGAATGACTACATCGGCGCCATCCGGCGTGTGCGCCTGGGTATGTTTATATAAATTACTTTGACGGAAGCCGCCGCTGCCGACATTACCACAAAACAGCCCGTTAGGAGAGAGAACTCTTAGTTACTTTGTCACACACACACACTCCTCGCACGCGCGTTCTGCGTTCTACTTTGTGGCATGACCGCAGCATCATGACAAAGAATAAGAAAGTGACCAGCAAGCTGAAGGTGGGTACATCAGTGAATTTCGATGTCTTTAGTTGTTGTTTTTTTTTTTTTGTTTAATTCTTTACTTGTTGAACCACCCAACGCGCGTTCATTTATTATTTATTATTTTTTTTTATAAACAGGCTTTGAATCTAATGTCCTGAAAACTTATTGAAAAACAAATTACTTATTTTTCTTGTTACCTTGACCTCATCTATGAGCGATGCAGCAATGACATAAATTGTACCTATGCCACGCCCCCCGGAAGTTCTCTAAAACTTCCGATTCCGATAGGATTCGAGATTTTCTCTAAAACTTCCAATTCCGATAGGATTCGAGATTTTCTCTTAAACTTTCTATTCCGATAGGATTCGAGATTTTCTCTTAAACTTCCAATTCCGATAGGATTCGAGATTTTCAAACATGGAACTTAAAATGTATAAATAGTTCATGAAACGGGTTTAGAAAAATCCTTAACTTCAGTTCTAAGTTATGGGTTTATTTCAACTTAGAACACACTCAGATGAATAAATTAAAAAAAAAAAAAAAACACAACAAAGACGGTGTTCAGTGAATAAAACTAAGCTAACCAACGGCGTTTGGATCAACGAGTGTGAGCTAAAATAATTAGTCAGATCTTCTTCATTCATTTATCATACAGAGAATGCCGCCATTAACGATCACGTGGGGGGGGGGGCGGAAGCTAAAAATAATTAAAAACCTCTTTGAATAAAAGTTTTACGATCTTAAAATTATTAAAATTAAAACGATACTTAAACACCACTTAGCAACGATACTGAAATACTGTTTAACAGCGATACGGCAATAATGTTTAACAACGATACTACAATAACGTTTAGCAATTATACTGCAATAATGTTTAACAACTATATTTCAGTAATGTTTAACAACGATACTACAGCAATGTTTAACAACAATACTGCTATAATGTTTAACGACGATACTGCAGCAATGTTTAACAACGATATTGCAGCAATGTTTAACAACGATATTGCAATAACATTTAGCAACGATACTGCAGCAATGTTTAAAAACAAAACAGAAGCAATATTTAGTAACAATACAGAAATAATGTTTAGCAACGATGCTACAACAATGTTTAGTAATTGTTTATCAACGATATCGCATGAACGTTTGGTAAAGATACTGTAATAGTGTTTAGCAACGATACTGCAACAATGTTTATAGTAAATGTTTATCAACGATATCGCATGAACGTTTGGTAAAGATACTGTAATAATGTTTAGCAACGATACTACAACAATGTTTAGTAAATGTTTATCAACGATATCGCGTGAACGTTTGGTAAAGATACTTTAATAATGTTTAGTAACGATACTGCAACAATGTTTATAGTAAATGTTTATCAACGGTATCGCATGAATGTTTGGTAAAGATACTGTTATAGTGTTTAGCAACGATACCGTAACAATGTTTATAGTAAATGTTTAGCAACGATATCGCATGAACGTTTGCTAAAGATACTGTAATAATGTTTAGCAACGATATTTTAACAGCGATACTGGAACAATAATAATATGCAACGATACTGCATGTTTAGCCCTTGTTGTTGTTTTTCCCCACTCGCTCCCAGAAATTTCAATATGGAGGTCCACGGTTAGTCGCCAGAGCCCTGCTTCAAGTAAATAAAAAAAAAAAACCCAACATACAACAATGACCGTTGTTAAAACTCCGTTGGTCAAAGAAAATAAACCGCTCAATCATTTTTTTCCATCACCGATTCATCTCCAACAATACATCACGAACAATACATCTCCAACAATACATCTGCAACACTGTTAATGACAACTGCGTTCACACTGTCCTATTAGTGCAAGAAAAAATAGTATATTTCAAATTTAGAATTTAGATTGTCAAACAATTATAAAATCAACAAACGAGCAAGTAATTAATTCTTCATCTGGAAGTTGACAGTTGACAATGTATATCTAACATCCATGCAGGGCTCGATTTACCGCCGGGGATGCCGGGGATATCCCCGGCACTGAGACCTGTCATCCCCGACTCTGCTTTAGCTAATATAGCCCTGCCGGGGATGAAATCATAGACATTTATCTCCGGTTCTGCAGAGTTTTTTAGAATTTATCCCCGGCTCTGCAGAATTTTTTTTTCCTTCCCGGCACTGGTTTTTTCTTAAATCGAGCACTGCATCCATGTCTGACACAATGTATATCTACCATCCATGTCTGACACAATGTATATCTACCATCCACGTCTGACACAATGTATAATTACCATCCACGTCTGACACAATGTATATCTACCATCCATGTCCCAGACAATATATATCTACCATCCATGTCCGATACATTATTTATCTACCATCCATCTCTGAGACAATATACATCTACCATCCATGTCTGAGACAATATACATCTACCATCCATGTCTGACACAATGTATATCTACCATCCATGTCTGACACAGTATACATCTACCATCCATGTCTGAGACAATATACATCTACCATCCATGTCTGAGACAATATACAACTACCATCCATGGTCTGAGACAATATATATCTGCCATCCATGTACGGACCTACCAACACAATGGGTGTGTCTGAGACAATATATATCTGCCATCCATGTACGGACCTAACAACACAATGGGTGTGTCTGAGACAATGTATAAATATGAACTCAGCATGTCTCTGACTTCTAAACACAATCTTTTGGTTGGAGGAATTTTCTGTCAGAGACATGAAAAGATCATCCATTAACTTTATTTTTTAAAACTGTTCTGATAGAACAGTGTAGCACATGAATTGATCGGACTTGTCTGCTGGAGATTGTTGACATTTTAAAAGGCTATTTATAATACACAGAGAGATAGAACCAACTCAACGATAGACATCACAATTTCTCAAGTTTAATATATTTACACTCACACCCTGCCCCCCCCCCCCCCGCAAAATAAAATAAAAGAAAATTGCTAGATGGTTGTTGTTTTTTAATGTGAACAAGAGAGTATTTACCTCGTGAGTTTTTGTTTTTAATATGTAATTATTTTTAAGTATGTTATCATCGGACATTTTTTTTGTGTGATCTTCATAAGGTCATGAGAATTCAAAGGGTCGGTGGCTCGTGCTACTGAATACAGACATTTAAAACGAACTATTGCGGGGTAAACAGAGTTTTTTATTTTATTTGTGGGTGGGGGGGGGGCAGGTCAAACTATGACGCCAAGGACACCCTTCCAATTTAATCAATGTTAATCCGTATCTAATCTGATGCTATAAAACTTAGCCCCGTCCCTTACCACCACCAATCTCATATACTCATTCTCATGGTTATAGAAATACACACATACAAGCAAATAGGCACACACACAAAACGCCCAAGAATATCTCTGTCTTATTAGACTGTAATTTTAGCCCTTCAATGCCATTCACAAGTGCTGCCAAACTCAACAAAAGAAAGAAAAAAAAAAAACACAATAGCATTTAAACGCTGAAAAGTCTGGCCACTTTTGTTATGTCATGATCTTAACGTGAACGTACTGACGACTCCCGTGCCATGCCTATGTAAATCAAAATTTTTTTTTGTTTTGTTCCGCCTCTTGACTTTTGACAGTTTTTATTCTTCTTGAGTCGGCTGCTGTTAGAGTTTGTATTTTTTTATAATCGATTTTTTTTTTAGTTTTGTTTATTGTTTACGTTTTTGTTGTTATGAACCATTGTATTTTTACCTTGACGCTGAAGTACTTCGAGGACCTTTAGGCTTGTAACGAAAGACATTTGATAGCAATAGTGCCAATAGTTAGATTAGTTAATTATATGATTGGGTTATTACAGGGTGGCGAACTCATTTGAAATATTTTGTTTTTCCTTTAGCTACATTTGTTTCGAAATTTTTTTTTGTTTATTATTTAGCAGCAAGTTGGGGGTAAAGAGGGGCCAGCATTGCTCCCGTTGGCGATATTTGTCTGTGGCCCCAGAATGTCCGGATGCGCTCATGCTCTCTCTCTCTCTCTCTCTCTCCCCCCCCCTCCCGCGTATGAGGTCATAAGTGACTGGCGTCGCTAATGAATCATTAGTAATGATGAGTCCATAATTATTCACCTCAGTCATAACCTAACGGACAGTGATTCTGTATGTGTGTCAGGGCCGGCCTTAGGGCGATTTGACTGATTGCTCAAAATTGGGCCCCGCGCCTGGCAGGGGCCCCGCAATTTACATTTAGCATATCACTATCAGTCATGGCTTTTGTCACATGCTTTTAAAGATAAGAGCGTGCATCACAAGCATCCGTTAAATTGGGCCCCCGCAATATCTAAGGCCGGCCCTGGTGTGTGTGGTCGGCGCGTCCGGGGTTCCCAACAGTCAAGCGACCCGCTTAGGCTAATTTTATACCCGCAGTAGCCAATGTTATTGTTGCCTCCCTTTTTTATTTACTTACTTCTTCGCCCGGGCCCCACACTTACTTCTTCGCCCTGGGCCCCACACTTACTTCTTTGCACGGGGCCCCACACTTACTTCTTCGCCATGGGCCCCACACTAACTTCTTTGCACGGGACCCCACACTTACTTCTTAGCCCGGGGCCCCACACTTACTTCTTTACCCGGGCCCTCAGCCAAGTTTAGTCTTCCTCTGCCCCGGACTTGTGTTCGGGTTGCATGCACCGCCCCCTTCCCCCCACCCCTACGTGGCGGCCTTGGCAACACATTATCAACGCACACTAGTGCTCAACTGAAACCGTATAACTAAAAAAAATGCTTACGACACATATTAAAATTCTAATACCCGATACTAATGCCAAGTCTGTGACTGAGACCCAGCTGCTCAGATAAGATATGTGATTTATACTCCCCCCCCCCACCCCCCAGCATCATTTAGGCGGTACGAGCGGCCCCGGGGGGGGGGCAGTAGAGTAGTGTTTGTTGTTGTTTATTGGAAATGTACCAGTTGCACACTGCAGCCTTCGATCAGTTAGGTTATTTTTGTTGTTGTGGTTGTTATTGACAGACATGTTTATCACGCAAGCACGCATAGGCATAAAACTTCACACAGGTATACACATACACACCTGCACGCATACAAACACACTCAAACACACATAGACACATCATGCATACATACTCAAAACACAGCTAGACACAGACACATCATACATACACACGTAGACACAAACAACACAGCTAGACACAGACACATCATACATACACACGTAGACACAAACAACACAGCTAGACACAGACACATCATACATACACACGTAGACACAAACAACACAGCTAGACACAGACACCTCATACATACACACGTAGACACAAACAACACACCTAGACACAGACACATCATACATACACACGCAGACACAAACAACACACCTAGACACAGACACATCATACATACACACGTAGACACAAACAACACACCTAGACACAGACACATCATACATACACACGTAGACACAAACAACACACCTAGACACAGACACATCATACATACACACGTAGACACAAACAACACACCTAGACACACACATCATACTTACACACCTAGATACACATACACACACAATACAACACACTTAGACACACATACACACAACACACCTATACACACACACATCATACTTACACACCTAGATACACAAACAGCACACCTAGACACACACACATCATACTTAAGCACCTAGATACACACACACACACACAATACAACACACCTAGACACACACACAACACACCTAGACACACACACACATCATACATCCACACATAGACACACATTCACGTTTACACTCATGTACGTTCAGAGCTGATCTAACGAATGGAGGGGGGGGATGCGAATAGGCACCTTAGGAAAAACTACAATTGAGGCTCTAGGCAGAGGTACATTGATAGGCCCAATGCAAAGGTACATGTGGGTGCTCTAGGCAAAGTGACATTTGGTTGCCCTAGGCAAAGATTCATTCATAGGCCCAATGCAAAAGTACATGTGGGTGCTCTAGGCAAAGTGACATTTGGTTGCCCTAGGAAAAAGTACATGGTGGGGGGGGGGCATTCTTTTTAAAGTATTGCTTTGATTTTTTAAACAGCTCGGGATATTACACTCAGTTGTGTTGGTATTTTTTTGTTCACAGGAAAGTAATCCTGAAATCAAGGAATCTAAACTTGCCAGTAAGCAGTCAGAGAAAAAATCTGTCAAATCTGTGGGGAAATCTCCAACTAGAAACAAAACAGAGGTAAGACCAAATGCCTTATGTTTGTATTAGAAATAGAATGGCATAATTTGTGAAACTAGGCTGATTTTTGTCATGCAATCAACTTGAAGTATGTGCTGTTGGAATAAAGTAGATCAAGAAACAAGTAGATTAAGCTGTTGGAACACAGCGCATCCATAAACAAGAATAATTTGATGTTGGAATAATAAACCAGAAGATTATAACTTTGGAATACTTTAACTCAAAAAACATGAATGATATGATAATGGAACACATTATATGAAGAATTTGATATTGGAATACAGTAAAACTAGAAACAAGCTGTAACAGTAGATAACATGGAGGCTATGCCCAGAGCTATTCTTATGTTATTTTTGTGGCCCTTGGCACATATTCCTCTGATAGATGAAGGATGACAGTATATATTTCATGTTCAAGTCCTGTCACAATTCCAGATTTTGAAATCACATTTGTGTATGATATCATGTAATTATTTTCAGAAAGGATGAAAACATTTAAGTATACACATTTAAAAAATTATAAAGTTTATTAACAATATTAATTGTTTTACATTTTAAAAAAAATATGAACATAATAATTAAAGGAACAATACTTAGCCCAAATTAAGTGAATGAATTCATTTTTTTCCCCCAGACCAAGCACAGTTTTAAAACAGGTGAGTTTATTTGATGATGTAATCGATAGCATCATTTAAATTACTGCAGTACGAATCATCTCTCAGATTGATGGCTGCTTCAAATTTTAATTTCTCTCCCCCATTGAACCTATTTAAATTTGTCGTAAATTTGACAATTTGTGACCAAGATGAGAAAATGAACCCACATATCATTTTCTGCAAAGGCTTGTAAAAGCTGGATAAAGGTTTTTGGGGTATAAAAAAAGAGTGAAGTTCCCTATAGGGCCGTTGGATCAGATAAAGTGTAGGATTCATCTGTTTCTATAACCTCTGCAGTTAAAGGGATCATGAGGTGAGCACAACACCCAGCCGCCCTTTACTTCCCCATGTTAAATCAGGTACTCATTGAAACATGTGTGAGCCTGTGGGATTTGAATAACTTTCTCCAGGACTTGGAAAAATTCTTAGAGGATTGAACCCAGCGTTTACACTCGGCCATCTGTACCACTTTTTAAGGTATTAAAGGGTAAACAGTAGTTTAGTCTTTTACCAGCCAATTTTTCCAATAAGACCTGAACCAGTCCTGTTATTGGTCCACGATTTCGCCTGTAGAAAAGTGAAGTAATAAATAGAGGTGCTATGCATTGACGTTGTTTTTTTTTTTTTTTAAAAAAAGCTCTACTTAATGTTCTATTAAAAAGCACATTTACCAATGACTGCTTATATTACTTTCAAATGGTGGAATTTAAAATTTAAAGCCTGGAGGTATATTTCTTCTCAAGTAGTGGGAACTGGCAGTTGTAACTTAGTTTCCTACTTGTGGTCCCTTTTCTCATTTCGGTCATCATTAGGGCTGCAATAAATTCATTATCTTCATTTATTTGAATATTTAAACACTATTGCAAACTAAAACAAAATCCACTGTTATTTGGCTAATAGTTTTTCTCTTTTTTTTTATGTGTGTTTGTTTTACTTTTTTTGTGTGTGTGTGTGTGTTTGTTTTACAATTCTATAACTTTAATCCTGTGTTAAGGCTTCTTACATTCTTCGTGCATACAGCTCTTCTTCTCTGTGTAGCGGCTGTTCTCTGCTAACAAAAAAAGAAAGTAGGAAGGCTATTGTTCTCCGGCTTGTCATGCTGCTAAACACTGCTTAAAAAATAAAATGGCAGGACAAAGTTATTTGCATAAATGACATATATGTTTTTATAGCTTCCCCGCTGCAGTCCAAATGTAGACAACTGTCAATCATGTTTAGAGCGGCAGCTCTGTTACAGTAAAATGTTAGCTCAGCATGATACAGTTTAACAAATTTCGATTATATTTTACTAGTATTCTGTTAGTACATGTGATAATGTTTAGAATGATACCTTTTATTACTGAAATCTTCTATTTGTAATGATGTTTAGAACTGTTTCTTGCGTTACAGATATTGTTAATTCAGCACAATAAAGCTTTTTTTTTTTTTACATTGCATGTGTTTTGTATTTGACCAGTATTTTTTTTTACCAAATTAAACTTGCTTTTTTTTTTCTGGCCGTAGAAAAAGAAATATCAGAAGTAGCAGTACAAGATGATGGAGGTAATCCAGACACAGCAACAGTTGAGCCAAAAGTCCAGGTATCAACAGTGGATGCAGATGTCAGTAAACTGGATCTCTTTAATGAGAACATTTGGGTATGTCTGTTTATTTTTTTTTATGGCTGGTGTTGTGATTGGTCCGTAATTGTAAAGGTCTAATCAATCATATAAGCACACCTTAAAAATTCAAACATAATTTTTTAATGCAAGCAATCATTGTTAAAAGAAATACATATTATTTCATGTCTTTTTCATCTATAGTTGATTAAATATTAGATTTTTTAATAAACTCATTAGTAAATGTTTTTATTGAATTGCTTTTATATATTCTGAAAATCTTTAAGAAAAAATAAATGCTTGGAATCTTTTACTAACTAAAAAAAGACAACTTTAATAACATATTGTAGATTTCCTGACTTTTAACTTTTAAAAACTTCAACAGAAATCTTTACCATCAGATCAAGTTAATAATAAATTTTCCCAGTACAGACAGCTGGTAAGTTTAAAGTTGGATTATTGTGAAGCTGAAATCATTGTTAGGTCTGTTTAGTTTTTTTTTTTTTTTTTTTTAAATAAGATTATTTTTTTTATTAAATCATCTTGAATAAAAAGGTCTTATTGTTGTTACATGTACCTCTTAGATTTCCCAATATGTTTGAATACAAGCTGATCTGGCCCAACTGCATGTCCTTCCTTCTGTTTGTTTGCTTGTCAGTCAGTCTGTCCATTAGCCTATCAGTTTTTCCAATTGTTAGTCTATCTCCCCATTAGTATGTCAGTTTTTCTGCCTGTTAGTCAGTCTATTTGTCTGCCCTTTAGTCTGTCAGTTTTTCTGCCTGTTTGCCTATCAGCCAATAAGTCTGATTGTTAGTCAATCTGTTTTTCTGCCTGTTAGTCAATCTGTTTGTCTGCCAATAAGTCTGTCAGTTTGTCTGCCTGTGTGTGTTTTGTCTGTCAACTTGTTAGTCTGTCTTTAAAGAGAGATTTAAAAAAAAATTCTAGAATATTTCACTGTTAATAATGCTATCTCAGTGAACTGGTCAAATATTTCCTAGGCGACAGCCAAAATCAGAGACTTGGAAGACCAGCTTCAGCTAACATTGGCCAAGACCAAGAGGAAAGTCAACACTCTGAAGGCTCAGTTCCAGGAACATAAAAGCAAATGGGAGGCAGTAAGTAGAAAAGATTTTTTTTTGGTTTTTCAGACTCCAGTGGGTGTCTTTTGCCAGAGAATCTTTATCTTTTTCCAACAGTAGCTATTTTTTTAGCAAATTATATATAGTCAGAGGTCTCCAAAGGCTCAGGGCAATTGACAAGCATTCAGATTCCTTCCTACGCAGTCCACTACAGCTGGCCAGGGCTGAGAACTAGCAATCTTTCTTTTAAATAGTACACTAAATGTTTTTTTTTTTTTTTTGCTTTCAGCGAGTCATTTAATTTTCAACTTGAATTTTTCAGGAGAGGAAGTTACTAATAGATCAGGTGGATCAGTCATTAAAACTCCAGAGTGCTGCGGAGAAAGAGGTCGACTCTGCGATTAATCATTTGGAGGAGTACATCTCAGAGCAGGAGAAACTGGTCAGTTGCTCAAACTTTTCAGAGTAATACTGTTTATATTTGACAGTAGTTATGTTAACTATAATACATGTATTTGTATCTATTACTATGCATCATTTAATTAAAACTTGATCGAAATTAGATAATGATAAAAGAAGATACACATGAATGACTCTATAAATTAAATTAAATTATATTTAAAAACATTTTCTTTTGTTCATACAAATATGATTTCTTATTTATGTCTAGAAAATGTGTATTATGATATTATTATGAAGTTAAATTTGTTATATATGCCTATACTAAATTATACTCCTGTGCTGCTATAATGATGAATCAAAATGTGAGGCCACAACACCAATGGTAGCACAATGTCTTGATATTAATAAATAAAACTGCAGCATCTGGGAACAAGTGAATGAAAAAAAATTTCAAACTAATTTATTATGTGTTTTTTGGTATGTCCAGGAAGAGGCAGAAGAAAATCAAGTCCAGCAGATATCAGGGTTACTGTCTCCCAAGGATAACCTCACACCTGCTCATAGTTCTGGAGAGCATAGCCCTGTTCCACTACAGCAACAGCCGGCTGCACAGCTTCCAAGTCCAGAGCCAGAACAGGAACTTTTGAGGCTGATGCAACAGACTGATGACGCCAAGGTGAGTTTTAAAAAAAAAAATTTTTATGTCATTTTAACTGTTTTTTTTTAATTGTAGGTTCATTTATAAGCAGAAATAGTACTTTAAATTATAACATTTAGTCTAAAAAATGACATTCCAATCTGAATTATTATTGTTGCTGATTCAGAAGCATGAAAAATAATTTACATAGTAATTAGTTGTTTTTTTCCAAAAGATTTTTATAAATTGATTATGATTTTTAATGAAAGCAAGAACTTAAATCGCAATAAAAAAAATAGTTAAAAAAAATTTTTATTTGGGGGCTGTGTTTTGAAATGGATTATCACTAATTGGAATCTGTTATTTTTAAAGTTAAATCATATTTTTTTGTAGAGCTGCATTTTTTTCTAGGTTATACATAATGTATTTGCTTAAAAAATATTTATATTTTACTAGTAGTGATAGTTACGCTGAAGAATTAGCTGCACTAACTTTGCTTCTTTTTTATTATTTTTGTTTCTTATATTTTTCTATTCATGACTATGGTACTTACTTAAAATAATTGAGAATGTTGAGAGTTTAGTTTCATGTGTATAAAATAAGGTCCAAGAGATGAATGCCAGACTCGGGACGTGTGTATCTGCTCCTCCTGCCGTCGATACTGAGCCACTTAAAGTGCAGAGGAGAGAGGTAAGAAAAAAAGAGTTTTCCACTCCCAGCTGATTGGTTTAGTAGACTCTCATCATTCAATTATGATCATTTTTAGTCATTAAAAAAAAAATCCTTGAATTACTATTATTAGAATATATGAGTTAAAAAAGAATAATTAAGATGTATTCTGTACTGGAATATTAAATTTTATTCAAGCTCAAGAGTTTTTTGTTGAACTGTCAACACTGACCACAGATTTTTTTTATTAGGCTTCAATGTGCATGTTGTTATGTCATGTAACTGTGTGAATCATCTATTTTTTTTTTAGACATTCTAAGTTTAAACGACCAGAGTTTATATGAAACTGTCATAAATACAATTTTCATCAAGTTATAATGCAATATTTTTAGGCTACATCATAATGTTTGCTTTTTTTTTAAATAATGGGGCTAAAAATGGTTTCAGAGTTAAGTAAAGGAATCCCTTTACAACTCATGAATCAGGGCAGATGAAGTGTAAAATTCATCTGAAACTTAGCCAGAGCTTGATAGGGATGGTGTAGCAAGTACAATGTCTAGCGACCTCCGGTTTCCCTAGGTAATTTCAGGAGCCCATTTTTTAAGCTGGATAGACTTGGGAACTTTGCTTGGATCTGAGAAAATCCTGGGACTGAATGATCTACTATGCACAACCATCATTCCTCTTTACTTTACTTTGTTTCACAGTAATACCATTATAATTTCATCCAGTAGTTTTGGAAAAACAAACTTTTTAAACCAACGGCAGGATTCAGTTATTCTAAAACAAAATTTTAAAGGATGACTGTAGGTGTCTGAATGTTTCTATGATTGTTAGGTGATATAAGCAGCTGTTTTTTGATTTACTGTCAATATTGATTAAATAACTTTCACCATCATTTGAGCAGCCAATATGTAAGAAATCCCAACATTGTACTTCACATAACTTTTAGCGTAGGAAAAAACAAGTAAGCCCAATAAATTTGACCAAACAAACCTCAGACCTGGCCTCATCACAGAAGATTCCTGTTTTGGACGTGCCAGAATCAGATTCGGTGGTTGCATCTGCTGTTGAACTTGAGAGATCAGATTCGGTGGTTGCATCTGCTGTTGAACTTGAGAGATCAGCAGAGCCCTTGAGGAGTCCTGCTCAGCTGCTGGAGCCACCAAGTATAGATCTTCTTGAGAGTTACCCAGTGGTTTCTCAAGGGGAGAGGCAGCCTTCAGACAGTGCTCACAAAGATCCTCTTGATAGGAGGGAATCCAATCTTAGTGATGTCGAAATTCAGACAGTTGCATCTGAAAGCTCAGACCTGGTGATGATGCATAAACAGAGCACAAGGTCTTCTTCCGATGGAAAATCTAAATTTGTTCTGTCAAAGGTAGAAGAAGCAGATTGTGCAGCTCTTTTTATGTTGCTTTCGGCCTTTAATTTTTTTTTTTGTATTGATTGTACCTGAGTTGATTTTCTGCCCTCATTGATATTGTGTGTGTGTTAGTGTATTTTTTTGACATCTTTTTTCATTTAGCAAATTTCCCTATGTATAAAAGGCTTGTTGATGTAGGTGCCCAAAAAGAAAAAAAAAAAACATTTTTTGCCAGACAGGTGTTTCTGCCTGCATAAGAATCACCTTTATGCGTGAAATATTAATACACAGTACAGTTGTTAAATGATTGTTCTAACATTCGACTTTATAAAGCACAAAAAATGTGTTTCTTTGAATTTTTTCAACACTAATTGAAAAGCTCAGTTTTTCTTTCAAATATGAACCAAGAGTATAATTACTGTTTTGTTTTACAAATAAAAATATTCTTATATTGAATATTTATTGGCTTAATAACTTTTTAAAAATCGTATGGAGCTAAAAAAAATTTTTTACTGATGTTTTACAATTTTTCATTATTTAAATGTTTAGTATTTTTTTAAGTCGTATTTTATCTATTTCTTTGTAACCATTCTTTCATCTGTAACATATCATCAACATTAATGTACTAACATAAGATTAACAATTTTCATTAACCAAGCTTACTCAACAAAGTCTTGCTGTATACATCTTAATACATAAATTAATTTTAATGCTGTTAAAAGCAATTTTTATTTTTTTATTTATTTTATAGGACAGATTTTGTTTTGTGCATGTATTGACTAGTGTGACCAATTTTTTTATTTACTTTTTTGTCTTTATTTTTTCTCTTTTTTTATTTGATTTACAGTAAACTCTTCATTATCCAGCCTAATGTGGGTAAAGATGCAAATTAAAAACATACAAACAACAGAAATCTAAATTGCCCGAAATATGTAATTTCTTTCTTTCTGATCTGTCCTTACTTCTGATCCATCCTTATTTTTATTAATTAATAAAATCCCTGTGGGGATGATATGCTTATCTCTTGGTTTTCCCCCCCCCCCCCAACCATAAATAATTGTGCAATGACTATGAATGCACCACAGAAGACATTGGTTGGCAATGTTCTCTCTAATTTTCTGATGGCTGCATTTAGCAAATGATATTTTCTTTGCATAACTTTGTAAGGAAATTAAAATATTTGTGAGCAGCATAGTGGCATAAAGGCCTAATAAACATAACATTTGTGTGCTCTGTGGTAATGAGTTAGCTTGCACACATATGCAGTGATAGGATGATGACTAGACACACTTGGATTTGAACCCACATAACCTACAGCATGCACATTGGGGTCACAACCAAATAGCTGAATCACCTATCCTTACTATTGAAAGTACCTGTTTTATTCGAATTTTCTTTTACCTGCGCTGGATATACTAGAGTCTAGAAAGTAGCAAGCCAGATAGTCAATAGTCTATTTGTCTTACCGATACTTTCTATTTTTCGTTTATATATTAAAAAACAGCTATGTTTAATAACAGCTTTGATTTTCTGTGTGATTCTTAAGTTATTAACTCCATTGATCTTTTATATTATATTGCACATTTCTTGGTTTATAGAAAAGTGTTTAAGAATTATTTTAAGAGTTAAATGACACATTTTCTTTAAAGATCAAATAAAAAAAAATTATAGACTTGTACAGTGGTACCTCGGGCTATGAACTTAATTCATTCTGGAAATCTGTAACCTGAAGTGAGAGTTACCCCAAAACATAGAAATCAATAAAATAGAAACAGTCTGTATCAAGATGGTCTTTTTTATTAACATCCAGTTGTTAACCTGACTAATCCCAAGAGTATGTGTACTTCAGGTATTAAATAAAGAGAAAAAACAACCAAAACCATAACAAATTAAAAGGCTTTGTGCATCTTTCTTACCGAGAAAATGATCATGGGAAATGTTTCACTTATTTTGCACTTCTGGATCATTAGTTTCAGGAGTTTGTTGTCACTGTTTCTTAGCAGCCAACTGGGAATCTTTCTGCACCAAGGAACTATTTAGGAAAATGTGTTATCATTCATCAGGTTTACTGCCCTTCTAGCAACTAGTTTGTTTGAATGATGATTCCCAATCAAGTATTCAGTGTCTGGCTCACTAACTGTAAATTTTTTTTAATTCTGGCAGTTGAAACACTCTTTAGATCCTCATTATCAGAAGATTACTCCTCCTTTAATGTCTTGAGCTGAACTGCATGGTCTTAATTGTACTGTTGTCTCCAATGTTAAACCTTGCTCTCTCACTCTTCATTTGTAACCCGAGGCACTGATCGTTACCCCAAGAAAAAAAGTTATTGTTTATAACCTGACTTGTTCATGACCTGGGGCCTTCATAACCCAAGGTTTCACTGTATAATTTACTTTATATTTTTTCATCAATAAAAAAACTGATTATAAGATGTTAATAAAATTAGCTTATAAACTGATGTAATGAAAATTTAAAAACAGATTTAAAAGAGAATTTAACAACTAGATCCTAGAAATCAGACAGTAACATTTTTTTTTATGCACGTGTATTAGTCTACAATATCCAGTGATGGTGGAGTCAAGATAGAGGGCGCCACCGAAGAAGAAATCAGGACATCATCAGCACAGAGTAGAGTATCGCTGCGTCAGCAGTTTAAGGTGAGCCTAAACAAGGAAAACGATTCAGCTCTGGATATTTAGATATTTATTGTATTGCAATACTTGCACCTGCACTGTGGGCTCTGGTTCTTTTGAATGACCGTGTGTAACAACCCATGGCCGAATGCAGCTCTTAGAGTGGCATGCCTCTTTGGCTTGAGTTCAGTAAGGCTCCCACAGAATTAGTTTTTTTTTAAAATTCTTTTGTTAATTATTTTCAATGAGTCTAGTTAAATTAACTGTGGCGGTGGTTCTTACTTAAAGCAATATTAAAAAAAAAAAAAACAAGAATGCTGCTCTCATTGACAATTGTGTTTGGCCACCTCTTGTGAATAATTTAATACACATAACCTATGAATACATTCATAAGTTGGCGCAAGTAACTGTGCCACAATAATGTACCTGATTTTTGAGGTACTGCTGAGAGTTTGTGGTCATCAGATGGCCATTGTAAGATGAAATTTTATCTCTGAATCCTTAAAATAAAGCGTTTTAACCCAGACTAGTGAAATAAATTAAGTAAAGTTTTCTTAGCCTTTGTGAGCCAACGGTGAAGATGAAATGTTTCTGTAGTTTTGACTTTAAGTTCTTATTGGTGATTGTGTTTTATTTAAAGATGCCCATTCATAATGACTAATAAATGTCATACGCAGGAATAAAAATGATAAATTCAGTGGTCCAATAGTTACATGACTAGCTAACAACCACCTTTCCATAGATTACAAGTATGCAAATGAATAAAGTAGTTATTTTTTTTTTGTTTTTTAGGCCAAGCTAGGTGAAGCTAAACAGGCAGCAGAGGACAGGCGCTCTAAATCTCCAGCCATTCATTTACCCACACAATTAACAATTGACGATGAGCTGATTTTAGAAGATGATGATGAAGAATTTGATGGTAAACCTTTTAGATCACTAAAGCTTCTATCTTGTGAAATACCCTGATCACTAATTATAACCAAACTACTTATCTCTAATATTTTACTGCCTCCATATCACAATTAACTGCTTTCCTACTGGATGAACTCTGGTCTAAATATCATGAAATTTCTTTGTACAATTGTCAGCTCTATAAATTACCATGGTTCATGTAAACAATAGCTAGTTGTTAGGACTTCACTGTGAATGCTTTTATCAAAAGAGATTTACTTTTGAATTAAAAAAAAACAAGTTTCCTCTGCATTCCTTAAAATGGCTTCTGTAAAATTCTTTGGTTAATTTATGTAATAATTGATTGTTAAGACTTAAAAATGCCTCGGACAAAATATATTTATATTTTTAATTTAATTCTAGAATTAATTTATATCACTTTTTAACTACTAAACAACGTTTACATAAAATGGATTAAATGAAATTAGTTTCATAAATGTAAATGCTTAAAATAAATTCCATATTTATATTAAATTAGGTTCTCGTCAAAAATACATGTATAATTTTTTTTTTCTCTAAAGTCTTTGATGAAAAATTTTTATTTTACCAAAATCAATCTATATGGTATGCTTATATTTTAAGATGGGCCATTGAATGAGATTGGGACATCACCTCCACCCGGCTTCAAAAGTTCACCCAGGCTTTCAGTGATATCCCAGAGTGACCCAGCAGCAATTCGAAGAAACCTCAATCAGGCTTTTATTCAGAAGATAATAAAGTGAGTTTGGTAAACTAATGTAAATTACCAAGTGAAATTATGTGTACTTATTCACTAAAATATTGTTACTAGAGCAGTATTTCTCAAAACGTTTACCATTTGTGACCCCCTACAAAAACTGTTTTGTTTTTGCAACCCACCTGATTAGAAAGAGAATAGAAGTACACAAAATTTTAGATATATTTTTTTCCCTGTATCTGTAAAATTAACAAATTATTTTTATTTTTAAATATAGAGAAATAGAGTGTAACTAAGCATAAATTTCTATTAAGTAATTATAGATAAATAAATTTGTAGCAAATGACCTAAATTTTGTCAGTGACCTACAGTTTGATAACCACTGTATTATGAAATCAATTTCATGATTAATTTTCTCTTCCAGTATATACATGTACTTGAATAATCTCAAGCAATTTTTTTTATAGTCTCTGATATCCTAAAAGTTATTTTCTACTCTCCAATACTTAAAAAAGTAAATTTGAATTTTTTTAGGAAAGGATTATCACTTCTGGAACATCCCCTATTGAGAGAATTTCTTAGAGTTTTCCAGGGAGTAATGGGCTTCAAGGAAGGAATAGGGAAAATATTTCTGGATAAAGGTGAATTGTAATTTGTAGTACATGTATTTTGTTTTGTAAACTTTTCTATTGGAACCCTCCAAGACATAAAACTGTATTCTCTGTATTGGTAATAAATTTGATAATGGATAGTTATATTTGGGTATTTGAATTAAATTTTTTTTTAATGAGAAAAAATTATTCTATAAAATATACATTTATCTGACCACTATAAACTTGCTATTGAAATATATTATTAGAGCTTGTATTCAAATCGGTTTTAACTGAACGAATTGTTAACGAGTTACAATTTTTTTCACCTATTCGACATTGATTGTCTTACCTTAATTCCACCAAATGTTTTCAAAATTTATTGAACCTGATTTAATTTTATGTCATTGAAAAAAAAGTAAGAATCACAAATATTTGTACATTCATTCCTAGATTTGATGTCAGCTCATCAAATAATATCTGATCTTGAGACGGTTGCCTTCGACGACAGCAAGAAAGTGATGCCACAGATCATGGAATTGACTGAGAATATTCTATATGGTACTCATCCAAACAGTTTTTTTCATTTCTTTTTTTATTTTGTTACTGGTGAGTTTCACTTGTATGTATATTTGACATGTATTTTGCATGTTTTTTTTTTTCAGTTTTGGAAGAGATTACATCCATTGTTAATAATGCTCTGGTCTTAGAAAGGGTAAGTTGTTCATTAAGCTTTATTAATACAAAATAAATTTATTCATATAGTAATTTTGTACATGGAGAAACTACATATTCAATCTGAATGTTATACACTGTAAATTATGGCCTTAAATGATATTTTAGAATCGTTTCATTACTTTCTTTTCACATCATTCTTTCACATATTTGTTAAACCCTGCTGGAATAAATTGATTATGCTTTTGAAACTAAGGTGTACACGCTTCATCTCTTGTACTCTAGTAAATGCATTTACCTTATAAAGTTACATTTACATAGTGTGAACGAATTTTGTTTACAGTACAGCATATTTTATTTTTGTAATGACAATAAGCTCACAGAGTAATATTTTTTAGAGAATACAATTTTAAAATAAAATGTGAAACGCTAGAATTTTTTTTTTATTGATTAAAAAAAATCTTGCTTATATTTATATTTGATTGTTTTATGCCAGCAAAATGTAGGGAATGTAATTTTTTAACAAAAACATTATTCCTAAATTACTCTATTTCTTTTTTTACCTTTTTAATTAGTCCTGCTTTTTCATTGAGGTTTGAAAAATTCATGATTGAATGAAACAATTAAAGAATGAATAATAAATTTTTTCTTATGCTGTGATTTTTTTTTTTTTTAAATATGCTGTATGTGAATTACCAGGAACCCCTTGTTTCTGCACTAAATTTGTCAAGGGAGCAAACGCTTAAGTCTGTACCTCCGGTCGATCAGCATTTCTCTTCCCCTGGCTCAGATATTAAAGAGGGTGTTGACATGGTCAGCAGAGAGTCTACCAATGTGACAGAAAATCTGAAACTGAAGGAGCTTCAGGACCAGTACCAACAGCTGTAAAATATTTTATGGGTTTCAGTTTTATTCAGTCTGAGCACAATAAATTCCCCACGGATAAAAATATGCAGATATTTGCACACATTTAACCCTACATATTATCATCCACATCCCTACATATTATCATCCAAATTTTTTTTGACTTGCTGTTTTTCTTATACTTTGATCACTTCTATCAGGACTAATTAAGGGGGTCCCTGGTTCTATCTCTAGTCAGAAACCATGAGATATTGTCCAGTCATGGTGAAATTTTCATGTCTCCCATGGTGCCTCCATGGCCATTGGCACTATCAGTTATGGTGGGGATGAATGAAGGGCACTATGAAAACAGTCCCATGAAAATCTATTCCTTTCATGGACTTAGCAGATTAAGATTAATTCACCCTGTAGATTTTAGATTGGCAACATATATCACAATTTAAAAAAGTCACCATTTTATCAAGGAAATCAAAGTTATATATTTTATCATAAAACGATGGATTTTTTTTCCATTAAAATAGCTAAAAATACAAGTTCTTTTTCAATATGTCAAATTTTGCTCATGACATTGCTTTTTTTTTTTAAATGGTTTTGTTTAAGCACCATTAAGAACCATTGATAGTCATACTGGTGTAGTAAAAATACACTCATCATAGTCTTTCATACAGTTTGTTAAATATGTCATATTCTCATTTCATAATATATTTTTGTTGTTGTCTAAATGTTTGAATAAATACATTTTTTTCAGAAAGGAAGAAATGGAGCAAGAGAAAAAACATCATCAGGATCAGCTGCAGTAAGTGAAACAATTATTTAATTTACAGTGACATAATTTTGGACCATTTGAGTATCACTTATTATTAAGATGGTAAAATTTGTATTAGCAGTCTGAAAGTAAAATTCAAACATGACTTGTTTTTTTTCTTGGCTCTTAAAATTGTTAGAATACTATGTCTTCTTTTTTTGGTTTTTAATTTAACAAATGCATCTTATTGGATCAAATTGAATCATCGTTTTTTTGTCTGCAAAATTTAGCCATCTTTTTTTCCTTTAACCGAATTTGAATGCCATTTAAGAATGATTAATTTATTGGGTTTACATATGAGAAATGATAAAAACAATCTTGAATTTTTCGGATAATTTATACAGTGTTTTTTTTTTAATTTAATTCATTTTGTTGCCTTTATGTGCAGAAAAAATACTGTAGTCATGATGGAGCTGCAGGATACAATAAGTGAACTCCAGAGAGAGTTGTCTTCTCTTGGTAAAGGGCCATTGAGGACAAAGTCTGATTTGTCGAGTGGCAGAGGAACAGCGGTAAGTAATCTCAGTTTGAAATTAGACCTACATTTTACTTCAAAATGAATGATTCAATCTTTGGCCTTTTCTCCACTCAATTTAACACACTGTTTCAGCTATATATATTTTTGACCATATTTTCATGATTTTGTCCATTTTTGTGAAGCTGTGTTATGTCTTGGGCTGTGGGCTCTTCTGTTTGTTGCTGAAGATATTTTATCAAAAAAAAAAAAAAAGCATATTAGAAATATTTCTGTACGTTGTTTATGATGCACTCTCAAATTTTATGATAAAGTCTCACATAGGAAAATTTAGAGTGACACTCATGGTCTGCATGGGCTTCATAAGGGAAACTTTTGAGGCTTATTGCTATTTAAACTTTAATCCATTTCATTATAAGTATTATGCAGTCAGAATAACCTGGTTGTTCTTTTAGCTAAATGTAGACCAAAATTTTTGAGAATTTTATACTTTTTACATTCTTGCCTCTAGGTTCATCATAAGTCACCTTCACCAGAAGCTTCGGTTCTCTTTACAAGACTTGACTCAGAAAGAAATGCCAAGATCATGAGGAAAGCTGTAATGGATGATAAGCTGAACACTGAAAAATACAAGGTAATATCTAATTGTTTGAAAGTGACTTTCATGCTTTTAACTAACGCTAAAAGAAAGGATTAATTAAAATAATCATGAAAAAAATGTTTAAACTAACTAAAGTTTATTTTTAACCACTAGGAAGCCATTGCCAAGATGGATGAATATGTCAGCCTCCCAGCTCAGAGGTTGGCTCATCTTGTTAAAAAATATATCCACCATCAGAGAATGAAAGAGATCGAAGGTTTTTTTATGTTTTGTTTTGTTTTTTTTCTAATCTATATTTTGGAGATTTAGATTATTCTTAATTTTAATATGCTAAGTAAAAATATATTGACATCGCTGTTGTTTTTGTAATGTAATGTAATACAGAATTAGGAATATTCATATATGGAATAGTCAAACTCAAGAATGCACAATTAACATATTTTGAGGTCGGAAGGCTATTTGCTTAGAATGCACGACTGATGACCTAGAATATTATGGAATATTACTGTGTGTTAGAATACATAACTGTTGACCAGATGGTGCTGAAATAGAGACACTTGTTCATTGCCTAAAAAGATTTTTATTGTATGGAAACAATATTTTCCAGTGCATCCCTGATTCTTAAAGGGAATCTTTAATTTTACTTTGCTGTAACTGTCTACTTCAAATGAAAATAAAACATTAGAACAGTTTAAACTATTTCTACTTCTTGTTCTGTACTCATTTGCCTAATGGAAATCTATGTAATTTCATGTGTTAATATTTACAGTTTTCTCTTATGTTATTTTTGTAACGAAACATTTTGACCAATTAAGTTTCTTATAATCAGTTTGAATGTTTTAACAAATGATTCCAGTATGCTATTTGTTATGTAGATGATCTTTATTTCTTTTCATAATGGCCTTTTTAAAAAAAAGAAATGTACAATAAAAATTCTTAATGCAAAGTGCTCATTAATTTAAAAAAAAATAATTTTTCTTTGCATTTGTTGATGACCAGAAAATGTCAAGAATGCTGCCAGCTTGGATGATGACGTTTATGATGTTTTAAATAAAATGGAAAATCTTCAAAACCAGGTAATCCCATTTACAATAGGTACTTTCCCCCCTCTCCCTCCCAGTCCCTTAATATGAGATTTCAACGTAGATAAAAAAATAAATATAATCAAGACATTTTAATTGTTCAGAAGAATTAAAGCTGTGACAAAGGACTGTTCTATTTGGTTTTTTTAATTGTCATGAAAAGTTGCTAAACAGGCCTAAAAATGTTGTTGGTTTAACTCTATCATTGTCTACTATCATTAAATGTAACTTTCTAAAAAATAGTTAATACATTTTTGCTTTTAAAGAGAATGTCCACTTCTCATCATGTTAGCTAATTAAGCTGTAACAAAACTTCAAGTCTTGTTGATTGCTTATGGTCAGCGTAAATATTTCAGAGGGCCAGAAAGTGGGCTAAACAAATGGACCAGATGGGCTCCGAACGACTGAAGCTGGCCAACGTTTTGATGGAGACTCTGGACACCATAGAACAGGAGTCTGGCATTTTTCTCATCAAACCCATGTACTCCTACAGAGGCAGGTGAGTTGAGTGGTATATTAAATTGGTGTCATCAGTGAGGGGGGTGGTGCTTCACACTTTCCTTACTACTTATAGATCATTGATAGATGAATCAAATCTTTTTTTTTTTTATGGACATTTCTTCTTCTAGTTGTTGTTTTTTTTTACAAATAAAGTAGTTAGCATGACTACTAACTCAGGGGAACGGATGGTCGTGTGGTAAAGCACTCGACTGTCCACCTGAGGGTCCTTGGTTTGATCTTCGGTGATGATCAATGGATATTTCAGGTCATGGCTAAAGTCCCCCACTATATCTCCCGTGGTGCCTCCATGGCCATTGCACTATCGGCAATGGTGGGGATGAAAGGACACTGCAAAAACCGTCCCATTAGTGCTTTATAGCATTTAAGAGATTTCATCTCATCCTTACAGGGACTTCACACACTACTAACTCAGTATTCCTTTAATGTTCCTACTTTTAACTAACATCATAAGACAAAGAGCAAAACATTTCGATTTATGACAAAATGTTCAGCATAATGTGCTATATTTAAGTGGTGTATATTTTGTTGATTTATCAGGGATACTAAGCAAATCTTTAAAGGGAAGCTGAGCCGGCCATCCAAGATACACAGAAGCTTGACACCATCTAAAGATCCTGGCACAAATACCATGCCAGCCCCAACTCCTGCATCACAGTACAGGCTGGTCCGCCCAGAGAAACTTTATTCCCAGCAGACTTTTAATGTAAGAGACCCTTTGTATGTTAATTTAAAATTTTTTTTTTAATGGCCATCATTATTCTTAATGGAAATCAAGTCACAGGGAACTGCAGGGAGGGGAGATAACTTAAAAGTTAAATCTGCAGTCACATTAATGAAATACATGTGTCAGCAGTAATCAATAGAATCTAGAAATATCACACATAATAACTAGCTGTGCCCTGCAAAACCTTTGCATAAAATTATATTTACTTAGGTTTGATCAATAGGCTAGGTTATTTTTGGTTTCAGACAGATCCGATTTTTCATGATTTTATTACAATTTAAAGATGCAATATGTTGTATAAATAAAAAAAAAGTATTTAAATGGAATTATTTCACATTTTGACCATTGAGTTTCATGTTTGAAAACCGCAGAAACTATTCAAAACTGTAGATTTTTAAAAAACATTTATCGAATCGAGACGCTGGCAAGAAGTTATTTTGAATTCTTCATTCCTACTTTTGATATAACATAAACGTGAGACCGCTATTGTTTATGTAGATGTCTTGTTGGGTACATACCTATTGTACACTCTGCAATGGGTGGATAGAAACAAAAACTGTCTCAATAGAGAATACCTTTATTAGAATGGAGATTAACATCTCTTCCTTATAGGGGTTTAAATATTTTTACGCAATGAACATATTTACAGGTATTAGTCATTGGCCTAAATAGGTATTCTGTTAATTTATTTTTACTTTATCGGAAAGTTTCTGTTCCAAAAAGTATAATCCCTAACCATGACAAAACTTTAAAAGCATTTTTTTTTTGTTTCGGTAAATTGACATTCACTTCAAGATTTTTTTTTAAAATGAATACTTATACTTTGTTTTAACGATTACATTCATATGCAATTTTTTTTCCCAGCATCTCTCAATGAATGACTTAAAATTTTACAAAGGAAATGACTCTTGTGATACTGGTGAAGTAAAAGTAACAGGAAATGGCCTAGTGGTTGCACACTCTTCGCCGAAAACTATGTGGAATGTAAATAAAAAACTATTTTAATTTTTAAAGTTTTAATTAAAAACACTTAAGAGAATAGAGTCATATTATTTGTAAAAGACATGAGAGTTGCAATATAATATTTACAGATGCAAGCCTCACATTCATGGAATTTAAAGGACGGCTCTGTAAATTTCCTAAATACTCCAAGAATTCTGGAAATGGATATTAACAGAATGCTGATTGGTCAGAATAACATTAGGTAATATTGTCATTTACATGTAAATTACTTTATTCATTGTTAATAAATTCATTTTACTTTAGGCTGATGGATTGAAACAGCCTGTCACATTGAATAGACTTGAAATAGACTTGAATTAGAAAAAAAAACAACCAAAAACCTATACTAATCTCTATACTTATAAGACGCATTTGTTGTCTGTCTGTCTGTTCCCTTATAACTCAAGATCCAGACAACCAAATAACGTGAAATTTGTTACACATACACATAATTACATGGGGAAGGTTATAGGACAGGTTTCTTCCTTTTACTGCTGCCTTTTTTAGAGCATTTTCGAAAAAAAATGCTCTATTGTCCCCGTTTTGTCTGTCTGTCTGTCTGTCTGTCATCACCCTATATCTCAGCAACCATAAGTCCTAGACCCATGATGTATATATCATTGTGTAGGTCTTGGCCTGCCAAGTGTACATCAAAAGTCCATTTCGTGATTTGACCTCTCAGGGCCAAAAAATAAGAATTTGTTATGTACCGTTTTGCTTATATTTTAAATATAAATAATAAAAGGTAATCAAAGGGGCGTAATCATTATTTATTTTTGTAACCGTTATTCAACATGACTTATCTTTTTTTCAGATATATGCATTACACAATTGAATTTATAAACATTTCCAAAATTTACAAATATTTACTGAAAGATAACATGAAAATGCGCTAACACGTCCTGTGTCCAGAATGGAACAGGCTTAATTGCTTGTTTTTTTTTTAAATACATGTGTAAATATTGAAAATAGATTCTGAAAGACACTTTAACAGCTCAGCATTTCCATATGTCAGCTCTAAGGTGCCATTCCCTCAATCTGAAGATCGTCTTATCAACGCCAGCCAGAACACTCTAAGGTCATATGTCACGATAAACAGACCCACAGCTCCATCTGGTGGGGATTACATGGACAGAAGGCCATCTTCAGGTTAAAAATTTATTGTGTTGTTGATTTATTGTGCTGTGACCTCTGTATCGGTTGCCAGGATGCCCAGTGGTGTTGAAGTACTGGCTCTCAATACCCACTACACTGATTATATGCACATATAGACAACAATTGCTCCCTAAATGACAGTAAACATACATTCATTGATAGGGGAACATGGATATGAAGATATTTCGACAAGCTGCAGTGTTTATTCTACATAGCAGTAGTTATCCAATTTAAACCGTTAGTGACCCACTATGTAAAATGTTTAGTTTTTGCAACACAACTGTTAAGAAAAACTATACTAAAAGAAAGAACACAACATGTCATTAATTTTATGAAACAATTTCCCTATTTTACTTTGCAGAGTAACAAAAATTTTAGTTTTGTAACATATAGAAAAATAGGGTTATAATTATGTATGCATAGTTTCTAAATAAATTAGTTATAAATTTTAATTTTGTCACTAACCCACCTAAATTTCATCCAATACCCACCATTAAGTATCAACACACACCTTGAGAACCACTGCTAAAGAGGTACAAATCCACAATCAAAATGCAAACTGTTAGAAAGTAAAATATTCTGCTAAAAATCATACAAATCCACAATCAAAATGCAAACTGTTAGAAAGTAAAATAATGTGCTAGAAATCATACAAATCCACAGTCAAAATGCAAACTGTTAGAAAGTAAAATATTCTGCTAAAAATCATAACTAATTAAAATTGATCTCTCAACTGTTTGTAACTCTATTTTATTTTTCATTTCCGTTTGTACTCATTACTCATAATTTATTCTTTTGTTCTCAATCCAATAATCAATATTCTTTGATGAGTACTCTCTTTATTTTTTTCTTTTGCTTTGTGCTTATGGAAATAGTCCATTATTAGCAGTTTTATCATTTTTCTTTTTGAGTTATTACACTGTGTTAACTCAAGAAAATTTCCAGCATATTTTATTGAATTCATACTACTTGCATAGTAAGTAGCTTAAATATCCAGCCTAATTTACTGAATTAATAGCACTTGCAAAGTAACTCAAACATATTTTTGTTTTTCTTAACAGGCAGCTCATCATCTCACTCCAGTGGCAGAAAAGTCACAGTGTCTGAGAAAGACAGAGAGATCCCAGCTGTACTACCAATATCTCAGCCTCTCCCTCCAATCAGTCCGATTCCAGGTCAAGATGACCAGCACAAACCAGTAGCAGAGAGTGATGATGATGGTACAGTGATCTTAAGACTACCAGTTCCACATGATTTTGTGCTAGATGTTAGATAGAATAAAAGCGTCATTCCGTTCCCCACAAAAAAAAAAAAAAAAAATTTTAATAAAATAAAATAAATAAAACACCTCAATTTTTTACACCCCCCAACAAAAAAACCCACGGGAGGAAAAAAAAAAAAAAAAACACTCCACAAAAAAAGAAAAAAAAAAAAAAAAAAAAAAAAAAAAAATTAAAAATAAAAAAAAAAATTTTTTTTTTAAAAAAAAAATTTTTTTTTTATCCAATAAAAAAAAAAAAAAATAAATTTAAAATTTCCAAAAAAAAAAAAAAAAAAAAAAAAAAAAAATAAAATACACAACCCCAAAAAAAAAAAAGGGGAAAAAAAAAAAAAATCCATCTCTCATCAAAAAAAAAACAAAAGAAAAAACAACACCAAACCCCACCCACCCCCACCTCACAAAAACAAAACCACCCCTCCCCACACAAAAAATACACCCCCCACCACCAACCCCCCAAAAAAAATTTCCCCAACCCCACCCCCCCCCTTAAAAAATTTCCCCACCCCATATTCCCCATAAAAAAATATTATTATAACTCATAAAAAAATGGTTTAAAATTTGTTTGTAGAAATCCTCTCGATAAACATACATGAAAAACATTTAAGATAATAAGTAAAATAAACAGTTCTACAGTTTAAGTTCTTGTAAAAATAATAGGTCATTAACACTTTCTGGAGATTTTTTTTCTTTCTCCATAACCATTACCCAAATGCTTGAAACAGTTGTGGCATAAGGCAAAATCTCATTAACAGGAACATTCCCATATTTTGCACCAATGTTTATCAACTTTGAAGCCGATTCTTGGAAACCAGAGCCTTCGACAAATGAAAGGACCTGATGTCTTTAGCGCACTTTGAAACAATGGTGTTTGTGATTTCTGTTTTAACCTGAACTGGAACCTGTTTAACAATCTTCTCTGACATGGAATGAAGCTAGTCATTGATGTAATTTTGGAAATGGAGATCTGTTTTTACAAACTCGAGATGCTTCCACAGACCATTCGTACCATCGTGTGCCTTCTAAGTTACAATGGTATCGCATCATATACATACTGCGAATGGCACATCCTCACCATCCAAGAGCAAACGAATGAAACTTTCCCAAATATTGCTCTTACCATCTTTATTTACGTAAAACTGAATACGCTCGCTTTTTGCGTAAATTAACTTTTGAATGTTTGCTTTATTATCCATTATTTGAAAATTAAAAAGAGAATTAGAGAAGTATGTCTATCTGTTTCACTCTTATTTGCTTGCTCCTTTTGTCACAACTCACATAAACCAATCAAACCCGAGGCGTTGTATAGTACAACAATTTATTTACATAAATGTACATCAGAAATTCATCAGAATACAAAAGTCCATAAATGAACACACCTCAATAATTCACTCTGCCTCAACTCCCACTAACTAGAGATCTCTCAAAACTCCTCATAACTACTAATTTCTCCTAACTTCTCTTAATTAACTAATGTCCGAATCCAGCCCCTATTTATACCCCAACGTCCGTGCCCTAATTACCCTAGGTACGCCACAATCCCTTCAGTATTTTCCCAACTATCTAATCTTTCTAGAGCCCACCTGGTCGTCATTGTTAACCCTACTAGCCTGTCCGACGTCAGCATCTCGATCTTCACACCTTTGTTGTCTACTATTCTATTGTTTCCCCACCTTGTCCTAAGTCGTCTGTCACCTTGTCACCCTTATTGGTATTACTCCTAACTCTTTAGATATCCATTATATTAAAACGTCGAAGGGGATAGCCTCTGTCTCCAAATCTACTCTAGCGTTTTGACCTAAATACCAAGAATGCCAAGGAAATGCCCTCCGCCCCCACCCCACACCCCCCCCCCCCCCCCCACCCCCACCCGAATTGATTGGTTCCACCAAACTCCTCCACCAGCCCCCCCCAAACCACACCCCAAACCCAAGGCCCCCCCACAAAAAAAACACCCAAAACAAAAGGACCCAAGCAAAAAACACCCCCACCCAAAGAAAACCCCCCCCAATATATTTTCCAAACCCCGGGGCCCCCGCGAATCCCAACCCCGGGCACCCCACCCCTCTCATCCCTCAACCATCCAACTAAAAAAAGGGAGTAGGGGGAAGGCCCATACCCCACCCCCCTTCCCCTCCCACTTACCCCACAAGTCCTCAAATGGCGTAGAAAACAAAGCAAAAAAAGTAGTGGGGGGAGGCGGGGAAGGACGATGGAATATTAATTCATTAATTTTAGATTAAAAATAATGATTGGAAAAACAAAGAAAAAACAATCCGATTGTTTTTTTTTTTTATGTCTGAAATCAGTCCTTCTTAATCTAAAGGACACTCAAGAAATTTTTCACTGCATGATTAATATATGTGTATATACATGTCATAATATTTTAAAATGAAAGAACTTGTTTATATTGAGTAGCTTTGTTTTAATGAAAACTTCAGTCTTTTTTTTCCCCATGCTCATTTTGCATATTTTTACTCTTTTTTACTTTTATTTTACCTGCTCACAAACCTGATTTGATTCACTGACAAACATGATTCAACTCTCTCACCAACCTGATTTGACTCACGTTTTATCCACAGAGCCTCCCGAGAGTCCCCCAGGCTCCTCACTTTATCAGTCCACCAACGGGCGTGACACCAGGCATTCTGCTTCCAGACTTGACCGCTACCTGTCAACACATAGTGACATGGAGGATGAGGGCTGAACGTGTTTTGTGTGTGTTTGTGTTTTTTATATTTTATTAAGAAATCCAGCTTGTTAATTTTCTGGTGTGATTGTACTTCATTGGCTATAATATAAAAATAAAAAAGCATGAATGCTGGAGATGTTGAAAACTAAATTTTTTTTTAAAGTGATGTGTGTTGCATCCATTGAGAACTTAGATGTAGACATGTACCAAAAAAAAATGAATAGTTTTCTGAAAAATTGATACAATTCTGCAACCTGTCAACAATTTTTTGTTTCCTACAAATCATAAATTTGCAACTATTTTCAAGTGGTATACATAATTTGCAACTGCAAAACTCAAAAGCTTTACAGTATCAGACATCACAATGTAATTTATTGTGAGTTTATTGAAGACACTTCAAGTGTTTATATTTATATACAGTATATTCAGAAAATAAAGTCTGAACATTTTGTCAGTACAGTTTTGTCATTTAAATGTAGCCAAAATGATTTCTTTAGTTAACTTGGTACTGTTGACTCTACTCTAGCAAACAAATTTCGGCCCCTTTTTTTTTTATGGATACGGCCATTTCTGATATCCAAATTATTTTTTTTTTTTGATGGGTATATTCTTCTAAAATGTTAACTTTTTTTTTTATCGATAGGTTAGTTATCGGACGATTTGGTTAAGAGTGATATATTGATGAATGTGAAACCAAAGTTTCAGGAGTTTTTTTCACATATTGAACATTCCTGTGTTACCTATTTTATTTTGTTTTAAATAACCAATTAAGCTGTGATAATGTGTAGATACATTTTTTGCTTGAAATTACGTCTACATAATTCTAAACTGCTGAATAAAAGACAATGTACTCCAGGTAAATAGAAATAAAATGACCAATCAGAACTTCTTGTTCATTAGGTACTTCTTATTCATTCATTGTTATTTGTATTTGTGAGACTTCTTCTGTATCAGTCATTTGTTTTTTTTTTATGTGTATAAACATTTTCTCGTCACATGGTAACTTAGTCTAACTAGCTTTCTTGTCTAACCACCTTTCTATTACTGACAGAATATTTCTTCCAAAATTACACAGTAAGACCATCCCCCCCCCACCCACATAAAGTGCTAGATAAAAGTTTAGAAAATAAAAGCATAAAATTGGCTCATATTAACATTTTAGCCCTGGGGGGGGTTAAGAAAAATATCAGAAAATTAAATTGTATCAATCTTTGGAATTCATAAATAATTGTTTAAAAAATAAATACTAATAGTCTATAAATGACGGCAGGAGCGTCATTTCTTTTAGATTTGGCATGTGGGGGTGGGCAGGGTACAATTGTGCAGTTTTTTTTGGCCGCCTTTGAACACAAATTTGAAAGTAGAAGTTTGAAATGACTCTCCTGAATGGTGGCAAACCTTTGTAAGCGATCGACCCGATGATATATTGAAATTAATATTGAAGGCAAAGGTACATTTGACGGTTGTAAAGGTAAGATCCTATGCAACCACGCTGTTTAGGTTGCCGCTTTTAAATTACGGATCCCTAATTATCTTTGGAAAGGGGGGGGGGCTAGTTGGGCTAGAACGACTCAACCTATTTGATAACTTTTAACGATACGGTCATCTTGTTTCCATGGCGAGTGCCTAACCTTTATTAAATGGATAGTACTGTAAAGCTCTATCTCGGAACTTTCTCTTTTCAATCATTGAGGTCCCAGCATACGATAGTCTGCAATGAAGAGCTCCATAAAGATTAAAAACACGTAAGCTGTACATTGCTTGTCTGGTTCGCAAACTCGCACCCATCAAAATCAGTGGTCCCCCGGGCTGCAGGCCGGTACCGGTCCGTGACTAAATAATACTGGGCCGCTGAAGAAACGTTAAATTATTTCCATTGTATTTACTGTGGTGTGTTGCTGTCGGTATTGTGCGACTGTCTATGTACCAGAGGTTATCCAGGAGTTAAGCGGCTGTGTCATTGTAAATCAAAACAACCTAAAATATAAATAATCGACGTCAACCCCTCCTCCAGGCCCGTAGCCAGGTCAAAGTAAGCAGGGGGCACCAATACCCAGCAAGGGGTTACTTTTCCATTTTAGTTACTTTTTCTTTATTTTTTCCTCTTTTTCTTCTTTTTAAGCGGGGGGGGGCACTCCACACCTAGCGGGGGAGGGGGCACAGCCCCCAGTGCCCCCCTTGGATACGGGGCTGCCCTCCTCCCCCCCAGTGGGCCACGGTGAAATTATCAAACGTTGACCAGTCCGTGCCCCGTGGCAAGAAAAAGGTTGGGGACCACTGATAGAAAGCATTGCTCCGAAACCGCTGTGCCTCGAGATGGTGCCTGGTGTTCCGCTGTATAAAACCAAATATTATACGCTTGTGTTGAAATAATCAGTGGGTTTGTTTTTACGACATTGTTGTCAGCAATATGATATGAACTATATTGAAATGAAATTACATTCAGTAGAAATGTGTATGGTGTGGTGATGACAATGATCACGTGCAGCCCCGTAGCGTGAATATTCTACAGCAGGGGCCAGGCAATCTACAGCAGGGGCCAGGCAATAGCGGGGGGGGGGGCAGGTAATACATTTTACTAAGTAGAACAAATAAGCAGAGGGGGGCCAGACAAAACGCAGGGGGGCTGCCCCCCCTCCCCGGTCCCCCGCATGATACGGGCCTGATCACAAGTGGAGATCTTTGTTAATCAATCAATGTTTCCTAACAGAGTTTTCCCCTCTATTAACATACAGTTATACCGTTCATGAGTAGGACATTTACATCAGTGCTCCGCAACCTTTTTGAACTCAAGGCACACTTCCATAAAGTAAAATAAATAAAATTCGACGGCTCACTTAAGAAATATGATAGTATTAATTTATTAATAAACATAAATATATATAAAACAAGAGATTTCAGCATTAATTGAATCTAAACTAAGAAAAAAACAACAATTGAGAACATAGATACATAAAATAAAAACTTAAAAGCTTACATGTTATTTTTATGAAAGAAAATAAAGTTCCATTCTGGTTACATTTCCTTTGAAAAAAAAAACCAAAAAAAACCACTACGTATTGAACTGTACAAATAGTTTTTAATACAAAATAAAATAAAAAGACGTGTTTATTAGTGAGTTGTTTTTTTTGTTTTTTTTTTTTGTGTGTGTCATTTTTATATTTCTTCTATTTAAGTAAATGATAGACTGTGAATTCTTAAAGATAAATTACATTAATGCAGTGCTTTTTTTTTCGGACAGAACGCAAAGGAACGGCGTTCCGTCACCTTTTTTCCCGTAGATTTTATATATATATATATATATATATATATATATATATATATATTGTATA
Organism: Bulinus truncatus; assembly: GCA_021962125.1. Lineage (NCBI taxonomy): Eukaryota > Metazoa > Mollusca > Gastropoda > Planorbidae > Bulinus > Bulinus truncatus. Next base: position 635,323 of record JAGDYQ010000083.1, read on the forward strand.
TGTTGTATATATATATATATATATGTATATATATATATATATATATATATATACTTATAAGAGGCATTTGTTGTCTGTCTGTCTGTTCTCTTATAACTCAAGATCCAGACAAACTAATAACGTGAAATTTGTTACACATACACATAATTACATGGGGAAGGTTATAGGACAGGTTTCGTTTCATATCGATGGGTAGTTTAATTGTAATTAATTTTTTTTTATTTTAGTATTTTACTATATTAAAGTAATCTCGACGGCGCCATAAATAAAATTCCTCTGTGACGTCATTTCCCTATGATCAAATAGAACTTGCGCGCTGGTGCTGTATTGTGCCTTTGTGATGCAAAGAATTGTTGATGTTTTTTCATGCTCTCTGATGTGTACAGTTTTAGGAAGGTAAAGGAATGAAGAAGGATTTTAGAAGAAGTGTGAAACCATAATAATAAGTATATATATATATATATATATATATATATATATATAGAGAGAGAGAGAGAGAGGGAGGGAGAGAGAGAGAGATAAAGAGAGAGAGAGAGAGAGAGGGGCAGGGGGGAGAGAGGAGGGAGGGGGTGGACAGGGGGAGAAAAGGAGGGGAGAGAGGGAGTAGGGGAGAGGGAGCAGGGGGGAGAGGGAGAGAGAAAGGAAGGGAGGGAGAGAGGGGGTAGGGAGGGAGAGAGAGGGGAGGGAGGGAGAGAGGGAGGGAGAGAGAGAGATAAAAAGTGAGGGGGGCAGGGAGGGAGAGAGAGGGAAGGAGGAGGATGGACGGGGGAGAGAAGGAGGGGGAGAGGGGAGAGAGGGAGATGGGAGAGGGACAGAGAGAGATTTGAGAGAGGGAGGGAGGGAGAAAGGGAGGGAGGGAAAGGGAGAGAGGGGGAGGGAGGGAGGGAGAGAGAGAGGGAGGGAGGGAGGGAGAAAGGGAGGAAGGGAAAGGGAGAGAGGGGGAGGGAGGGAGAGAGAGAGGAAGGGAGAGGGGGGGTAGGGAGAAAACAGAAGGTAAACAGAAAACCTTATTTTAAACCCGGGCAAAGCCGGGTACTTGCAACTAGTATATTGTATATTAGTATAATACTGGAATTTTAATTGTGTATCTATGGTGCGTTCCGGTACCTTTTTTTTTAAAAACAAAAGCACTGCATAAATGTATAGAATAGCCTACATGCAGAGCCGCCTTTCTTTTTTTTTTTTTATTGGAAAGACTTTTGAGATATTTGGGGCAATAGGCCAGAGCACCTGCAGTGATAGCCCCCGCCCCCCCCTCATAAAATCATATTTGAAAATAATTTGGTATTAGTAAGAGGCCTTTTAAAAGAGGAGGGGGGCATATTTTGTTAGGCTATGAGTGAAATTTAAACAAAAAAAAATCTTCCCGGCAGTTGCAACAAGTAATAAAAGTGTGCGTGTTGTAGTTAGTACCATAGATATATAAGACTAGATCGCTTATGGGCTATGCATAGATATATATTGTGCGGACCATAACTTTAAAAAGAGAAGAGTACAATTCTGTATAACTTATATATTTTTTATAAATTCTTTGCAACTATGATGACGTAGTACGCATAGAAACCTTAAGTAACCGAAATAAATAGCAGAAGACATTTTGCATTGTTTTCCTTGACAAATTTTCAAAAACTTTTTTTTTTCAATTAACTTTGAATAAAATGCCTTCGTGTTGTGTTCCCGGTTGTTTGATTATATTATTACTAACCGTCAAATATAATTTTTTCGGACACATCAGTTGATTTTAAAAGCGCCAACCTTTAGCATGAATGGGGATTTTTTTTTAATTAAAAGGAAGAAAATCTCTTTCGGTAAAAAATAAAGAAGTGTACAGAATTGTACTCTTCTCTTTTTAAAGTAAGGGTCTCGAATACAACACTTTTCGGTCTCTATTAAATAAGCATAAGCGATCTAGTCTTATATATCTATGGTTAGTACAATTGTATCAAAGTGTATTTTGTTCATGTGCTTATGGGTTATAATAAATGAATCATTTTTTTACGCCTGTTAGAATTAGATTTCTGCTTGCGATTCTCGGAATGTCTGGCGTTAAAGTCAGCGCCATTATTCTTTCTTTCTTGTAGGACCTCTCTTCTTCTCCTTGTCGGATCTGCCTTCTTTCCTTCCTGGTGGGATCTTCCTTCTTTCCTTCCTGGTGGGACCTTCCTTCTTTTTTTCCTTTTCATGTTTCTTTTTTATAAACGTCCCGTACAAATACAGGTTAGTGAGAATTTCACTCTGTTGAATAACATTGTTTCGATCAATAAAGAAATGTACACCAAGTAAATTTTTTAAAGTCTAAACCGCGATACAATAAAGTTCTCATCGGAAAAGTATTAATATTTTTATTGTAATTAATATGGTTTCTTTAATTTGACGAAAGGGCTGGATCAAGAGCAGATTGTTTGAATGTAAACGTTATTGATGTAAACTAATGGAGGTTAGAGTTTACAGCAGACCAAATCAAACACCCTAACGGGCAGTATTTGGCATGCTCGCCGTACATGGCTCGCCTGCCGTAGTTAGCCCATCGCCATGTCTGGTCTGGATGATAATTTATTTTTTAAGATTAATATTTCGGCGCCTTCTCTAACTTGGCGCCCTATACGGTCACAAAAGCAGTTAATGGCTTTCATATATGGGTGCGGGTGGCCGTGCGGTGTACACTGTCGACCGGAGAGACCAGGGTTGAACCTCAAAAAGAACCTTGTGATTTTTTTCAGGTCCTAGTGTAAGTTTCAAGTCCAACCAGCTTTAAATGGGTACCTGACTTTAAGTTGGGGGAACTAAAGGCGGCTGGGCGTTGTGATAACCAAAGAATCCCTTTATATGACGAGGTTACTGAAACAGAGGTTAGGTTTAGGAATAGCCTATAAATATAGTCCAGAAACATATAAATGTAATGTAATTCTCACCAAATCACATAACTCCATAACTGCCCGCATAGCTAGAGCAAAGAGCTAGATGAGAAAAAAAAGGTTAAATACGACACAATTTCGTAAATGTAAAACACAAAAGTTTAGCCTAGAATATAAAAATGATCAATCAACATAACTTGGGATTCGACTAAATACCGCACTGGAACTATTCAATTTTAAATTTTAATTCGTTTCATTTGATGTTATCCTATTTTTCTCCCTCTCTCCCTTTCTCTTTCTCTCTCTTTATGTACGTGTGTGTATATATATATATATATTGCTAAAAAGCATTATTAAAGTTAAAATTTATTGAAATAAAAACATAATAAAACTTACTATTCCTATCTTTTTGAAATTAGACATTTCGCCTTCAAAGAAATTGAATGTCAATATTTCTTCTCCGAAAGAGATGTGTTCATTTTGGAAATGTATCTATTGGCCAAGAAGATAAATATCATAAGGGAATAGTCAATTCCGTTTATAATGTATATATATTCTGTAATTGTATTTTAAAAGAAGAAATTTTTTTTTAAAAATCTACAACTCAAGGAGACTTCCAATTCTAGCTGTGCACGCGTATAGGTCATTAATTACATTTGGGACTTGACCTTTCAAGAGGAGGGCGGGGATGGGGGGTTACAATCTGATAATCTGTCCCAACTGCCAAATAATTTTAGCCCGGCGCCTGGGCAAGTGTACCATTTAAAAAAAAATCTGTAGCTCAATAATCTTTCAACAAAATTAAACAAAATAAAAGTTTTAAACGAAAGGCCTTTCTTGTATTTGTTTTACTGATCTCATCAGGTCTTTGGAAGACTCTAAGACAGATTTCTCAAACACGTGGGAAATGTGCGTGACCGGGTTGGGGGGGGGTGCACAAATTGGCCGCCAGGTTTTAGATAAATTAATACTGAAAAGGGGTTGTAGTGGGGGTGGTGGTGGTGGTGGGGGTGGGGTACGAAGTGGCCAAGTTTGCCTATATGTAAGAACGTCTCTGAATTAGATGCACTAATTTAGATGCACTGAGTCAGATGCTCCGAATTATATACACTGAATTAGGTGTGCACCTTTCTAGATTAATAACGGTCGGGAAACGGGGGATGGGAGGAGATAGATAGATAGATAGATAGATAGATAGATAGATAGATAGATAGATAGATAGATAGATAGATAGATAGATAGATAGATAGATAGATAGATAGATAGATAGATAGATAGATAGATAGATAGATAGATAGATAGATAGATAGATAGATAGATAGATAGATAGATAGATAGATAGATAGATAGATAGATAGATAGATAGATAGATAGATAGATAGATAGATAGATAGATAGATAGATAGATAGATAGATAGATAGATAGATAGATAGATAGATAGATAGATAGATAGATAGATAGATAGATAGATAGATAGATAGATAGATAGATAGATAGATAGATAGAGACAGACAGACAGACAGACAGAGACAGACAGAGACAGGGAGAGAGAGAAAGACAGAGGAAGAGTTCGACTTGCCATTTGGTTCATTTTATGTGTATCACAGTGATACTCATCTCCAACAAACAGTATTGAGCTCTGTATCAGGTCAAAAAAAAAAAAAGAAAACAATCTATAACAATTCAAACAAGACACAAGTGAACCATAATTTGCAATTAAAAACTGACAATGACTTTGATTTAGAAAGTTGAAGAGTCAATTACCTTATTTGTTGTCGGGTCAACTACTACGCCTCCTTTTTTGTTGCAAGTAAGTATGACTTGCTTTAAAAAATAAATCAACAATAAAGCACACAAAAAAATTCAAATAAAAAATCGATGTTCTGTCATTACAATACATGTAATATTATAAAGTTACAGAACTTCAGAAATATAATCATCGTTTTTTTTTCTCTTCTTTTTAAATACATAAAAACATTTTTCAAATGTTACGCTTTATAATCTTTTACTGAATTCGTAACAAAATAAAAGATTGCTCTCAGTTAAAATAATTTTTTTTTTTACCTTTTTCCTTCTGCCATATGTCTCAGACTTAAACTTTTCCCCCTCCGTCATCTGAAACTGTCGGTACAATCAATCTTGTAAAATGATAGCTATCATAGTTCACCGTACAAAATTTAGGTCTTATTTGTAAACGTAATACGAGCGTAGAAATTTACTTCGAAAGTAACTTTATGATTGATTCCGTAGTGCCTTCACGACCATGGCGTCCCAGGGCCAAGAATCACCGAGTGTAGAACCATTGTTGACATACCAAACATTATGCGAGCCATTTATCATCATTAAAAAAACTTTTTAAAAATTAAGAATGTGTTACTATAAATACTTTTCTGATCAGAAGAATATCGGGATTTGAACTGGTTAGCGCCGCTACGGTATGTGAACACTCGTGCTGTTAGCCATTAGCGACTTTAACATTATACAGAATTTTTTTTTGTAAATTATTATCATCCCTTTACTATCTACGCCAGTGGTTCCCAAATATTTGTCACTTGCGAGACACTAAAAAAAACATGTTAGTTTTTTCGCGAGCCATTAGTATAAAAAAAAAAAAGAAAAGCTAAGACTTATTGTATATATTCTGAATTAAGTAGTAATTTGCTACAGCACACAAAAATCTTGATAGGCCGCGGTTATAGAAACAGATGAATTCTTCATTTCATATGACCCAGCTACACTTAAGCGACTAGGTGAACCTTTTTTTTGTTTCATTTCTGGCGACGCACTTCAAATGAGCTATCGATCCACCAATGAGCCACGACCGAGACTTTCTGAACCACTGGACTAGCCAAGCTGTTAAAAGTATTTTTCTAACCGTTTTCTTAACTCAAAACTTCTGTTTATTTATTTAAGAACAATTTCTTATAAATTTTTGAGGCACGTTTTAGGATATGTATATATATATATATATATATATATATATATATATATATATATACTTCAAAAGTATAAAAGAACAAAATGTTCTTAACTCACCACTGGCAAGACAATTAAAAATACTACAAACCATTTTAGAAGCGAAACAAAACTGATCTGAAATTAAAAAGAAATAATAAATGGAAAGCACAAAAACAAAAACAAAAAAATTGATAGGGCTAATTTTTTTCCAGTGCAGGAAAAAAAGCCCCTTGCGTGGCTGTAAGCAATGTAGCCCTGCCAGAATGCGAAACTCTCCCAAGGCTTAGCTTCTAAAGATAGAAAACAACTCTTTAGTAACAAGATAGCTTCGAAAATGTGTTCGTCTAAAAAAAAAACAGCATTAAACTTTACATTTTTGTTAAGTTACAGCCAAACAAAAGTCCAGATGGGAGGGGGGGGGGCTTTAGAAGTGAGGGGCCCTAGGAAGCCGCCTAAGTTTGTCAATCCGTGATAGCGGCTCTGGAACAGGGGAATAACAGAAAATCTTCATAGGATTAAAGATTAATAGCTAAAGACTCTACTGGATATATATATATATATATATATATATATATATATATATATATATATATACTACGTATAACTTAAACTACTCCCATAGAGAGACAGTCTGAATCACTTTACTTTATTTCATGAGCGGTTCTCAGCTAAAAAATAAAAAGAGAGTGCTGCTCCAAAACCTGTTTTTTTTTTTTAGCTTTTGTTATAAAATTGTGTAAAAGGAAAAAAAAAAACTTGTATGCAGAGAAAATGTATTCAGAAACCTCAAAAAAATCTTTAGAGAAAAGAAATAAACATTTTTCACACACACATACACAAAAAAAAAAACAACCCGTACAGACGACAAACGAATTATAACTAAATTATTTTCCAGTTCTAGTTTTTAACTTACTGTGTTTTTACAAATCATTCTTTGTCTACGAGCAAGCCGTATGATCTGAAGGAAGAATCAAATTGTTAGTTTTTAATAAGAACCCAATACATCTGGGAGTAGGATTCAGTTCAGAAGAGAAGAGTCTAGACCAGGGGTAGGCAAACTTTTTGAGACGCTGGTCATGTTGGGCTCGTGAATTTGACCGGCGGGTTTGGCCACTAGGCTAGAAGATAATGGGGTTTTGACATGAACTAATGAATATAAATGAAATATAAATGTCTTAACACAAAAGGCCAGTGCTGCGCCTCACTCTGAATCGAGTGGCGGGCCGCGGGCAAAACTCAAAATTACGGTGGCAGGATTTGGTCCACGGGCCGTAGTTTGACCAAGATTGGTCAAGTCCAGGGGCGGCCAAAGATAAGGTCGATGAGTGCTGCATTCTAATGTTTAGGGACATTGTCTAGGTGCAAGGGCCTAAACAAGAGAAGGGGGGGGGGCTAGTGTCATCAAAATTGAGCTTGCTATGACCGTGGCGCGGGATTCCCCGAGACACAAGAGCTCTACCCCCCCCCCCCCCCGCTCCAACGATCAAAACAACAACAAAGAAAGATTTGACAGGAATGTGCCCTAGCATAAAGACACACTGGCAGGGAGTTGCCTAAGGCGGTGGCTTAAAAACGGCTATGATGTCATTTACAAGTTTGTTATTTGGTAAGATTATATAAGCTTTGAGAGAGTCACCATAGTCGGGTTGGTTTTATTTTAAAATATCCAGATAACGCGATATGATTTGAATTGGTCTTACTTAGTCAACTTATCTGTTGTTGTTTTTTTTGTGTTTTACTGGATGTGAAATATATATATTAATACAATCCACGGAGTAATCTATCTATCTATCTATCTATCTATCTATCTATCTATCTATCTATCTATCTATCTATCTATCTATCTATCTATCTATCTATCTATCTATCTATCTATCTATCTATCTATCTATCTATCTATCTATCTATCTATCTATCTATCTATCTATCTATCTATCTATCTATCTATCTATCTATCTATCTATCTATCTACCTACCTACCTATCTATCTACCTACCTACCTACCTACCTATCTATCTATCTATCTATCTATCTATCTATCTATCTATCTATCTATCTATCTATCTATCTATCTATCTATCTATCTATCTATCTATCTATCTATCTATCTATCTATCTATCTATCTATCTATCTATCTATCTATCTATCTATCTATCTATCTTTCTGTCTATCTATCTGTCTGTCTATCTATCTAATCTATCCATTCTATCTTCAACTGCCTGTATCTTCCCAACTCACTATCTATTAATTCATCCACCCATCTATACTTCCCTATCCCCTATTACTAGTACTACGTGATGTTACCTACATACTTTTTAAAAATAAACGGTCAGTCAGAATCCAGCTGGAGACACCTTCTGATTGACAGCTGTCCAGCCAATAGCTATCAACTGTTAAAGACCACCCTCTTTATCTCCGTAACAAATGAAATATTTCTGAATCACTCTAATTTATACGAATTGTGAATTCACAAAAAAAAAAAACCACAAACATATAATGTGTCAAGCAAATACGACATCTTTGATTAATTTATTGAATCCATAATGTCGGATTCCCTAATATCGTATGTGCTCAAGACTTTTATTTTATTATTCATAGAAGGCACAGTTTTCCGCGGTATATTGACTACTAAAAATACGTCTGACACAAGTGCTGAGTGGTAAGGTCTTAAAAGAATGTTAGTTCAATAATGCCTATTCATAATAACTCAGCAGAGGTAGAATCAAGGACAGCTAGACCAGTCCTGCGCTCCAATTTCTATAGGGCCTCGAAAACCCCAAGTTTTGAACTGGTAAGTTCATTCTGCAGAATGGTAACTAAATCCGCTATACTCGATCGTTACACGATCGTAAATAGCTTTTAGCCTGTTTCTTACCCACTACCCCCCACCCATCCAAGTCTCTAATGTTTCTTATGGATCAGTGAGCATATACTTATTAGCTAAAAACAAAAAAAAAAAAAATCATTATTCCTATTCTCTTCCACCTGTTAATGTTTATTTAAAAAAAAAAGAATTGTGATTTATGTATACATGATTACATGCAGGCCCGTAGTGTGCGGGGGCCGGGGGGCCACCCCCCCCCCAATGCGTTTTGTCAGGCCTCCTCTGCTTGTTTTCTCTTCTTAGTAACATTTATTTCCTGGTCCCCTCTGCTATTGGCCTAGAGTCTGCTGTAGAATTTTCACGCTACGGGGCTGATTACATGTAATATAGAGCCTACTTTTAAATTTTGAGAATATGTGCATATTACATGCCCAAGGTCTCGCTTACAGTACAAAGTCCAACAATTGGTGCTTAAATGGCCATAACAGTTACTTTTAACAAATATACATACATATTTATTTAGGGCCCCTACATATCTCTAAAAATCTTTGCGAAAGCCCTCAAAAAAAAAAAAAAAAAGAGGTGAGGGCATTTTGATCAAAATCTTTTTCGAATGAACATCGTCCTGAGACACAAAAAATGCACTAACAAACCCCTACCATTCAGGCTGGTATAAGGTGTTTGTAAGCTAATACGGGAGTTACTGGCAGGGCTCAATTTACCGCCGGGGATGCCGGGGATATCACTGAGACCTGTCATCCCCGGCTCTGCTTTAGCTAATATATCCCAGCCGGGGATGAAATCGTAGACATTTATCCCCGGCTCTGCAGAAATTTTTTTTCAACCCCGGCACTGGTTTTTTTTGTTAAATCGAGCACTGGTACTGATATATCAGCTGAACCTCACGTCACTGTCTGTAAGCTCCATTCTGCAGCGTTGACAGAGGTCATCAGAATAGTGGTGCTAGTGCTGGTGATATTTCAACAAGTTTATGTGAAGTAAATGGTGCTGATTGAGAGTATTTAAATACGTTTCCAAATGTATGCGCTGTCCCCCCCCCCCCCCGTGAAGGCACCCAAATGTATCTCTGTCCTCCCCTGTAAAAGGCCCCCGGATGCATGCGCTATCCTCCACTGAAAATGGCCCATGAATTCATGCACTGACCCCTGGATGCATGGGCTAATTCCCATGTGAATGGCCCCCCCCCCAACGCACACGCTGTCCTCCAATCAAAAATGGCCTCAAAATGCATGCGCTGTCCTCCCCTGTGAAAGAATCATAAAAGCATGCGCTGTTCTCCCCTGTGAATGAATGGCCCATGGATGGATGCGCTGTACTCCCCTGTGAAAGACACATAAAAGCATGCGCTGTACTCCCCTGTGAATGAATGGCCCATGGATGGATGCGCTGTACTCCCCTGTGAAAGACACATAAAAGCATGTGCTGCACTCCCCTGTGAATGAATGGCCCATTGATGCATACGCTGTCATCCCCTGTCAATGAATGGCCCATGGATGCATGCGCTGTACTCCCCTGTGAATGAATGGCACATGGATGCATGCGCTGTTCTCCCCTATGAATGGACTTTGTCAAGTATCCTAGTGTATCCATGGGCTACTGAGCGGGTGTTAACGTGGTTGAATTTAAAGAAAATTATCATTTGCTCAGTACATTTGATCCATTCAGTTTGACCGGCAAACCAAAAGTAATTGTAACCAAATAAATATTTAAACTTTAATACAGTGATATTTAAGCGTTCAAATTTTCTTCAACCATCTTACTACTTCTTAGTTGTCTTCTAATTTTAAACAAATGCTAAGGGTGAGTTTCCAGTTACGTTGTTACCAGCCCGGCTGAGGGGTATGGGGGGAGAGGGAGTTAGAGTAGCTTATATTGTTTGTCAATAGGCACAATATTTTCAAGTTGAGGTCTTGGCAAAGTTTTTACCCTTTTCGATGTGCAAAAGCATATGGTTGGTTAATCAGAAGGTCTGTTATCTTAACTTGCGTAATACTTGTACTCATAACAAGAATCCAAACTTTATACATATTTTTAAGGGAAATAATGCAAGCATATTGAACTCATAAAATTTTTGTTTTTTTAGTCTCCCTTTGCCTATGAATTAAAAAAATAAAAGTACACATAAACTGATGACGTCATTCTTAATTATTTTAAAAATGTAAAAAAAAAATTGCCGGAAGTGTCTCACGCCAGCTGTATTCTATCTCGCTTTTGCAGGAAGTAAGGAAATCTACTACTTGCAGTTTGTAAACAAACATATTCATACGATACACCAGGATAGGAAAGAATATATACTGTTTGATAAACTCTATCCAACTTGGAATATTTAGGAATTATATATTGAAAAGGTAGGATAATATAATAATAATTTATTTTTCTCGAGTTATTGAGTGCATGTGATGGTTATTTCTATTTTAGTCTCAGACTAGTTTAATTTGACTTTAAGTTTAAATTTTAAATTATTTGTCGTAAATGACGTAAATCAATGAGTAATGAAGTAAGAGTAACATTCTGATCTATTCCATTATTTTCGGATTGCTTTGTGCTATTTTAGTAAATACATTTATTTAAGTTTGGTACACACGTGACTTGGGAAGAGTGAAGAGATTTGAAGGAATTTGTGTTTAAATTATGAAGAAATAAAATGTATATCATAGGTAAAAAAAAATTACAGGTCAAATGTATCGTTTCAAATCATACACGATAATAACACATATAATAATGTTCGTGCAGAAATCAGTGAAATGAGTAGTATGTGACACTGACTGTAAGTGTAATTAGTGTAATAATATAATAAATTATAAACGTAAAGTATTTCATCTATTATAATTAGGATAGCTGTTTGGTACACTAACACTGTGTGATCATTTTACATACCATTGACTTATTAAATCTAATTTATTAAATTAATATAATAGCTAGACTCCTTGGAACGCTTTTTCTCTTCAAGCTGTGCACAATCATACATGTTACAACCAAACACAGAAAAGGATTGATTGTAGGTCTGTAAAAAAAAATATTCTTTTATATACAATTATGAAGTACATATTAAAAAAAAATTACTTATCAAACGGTTAGTGTATAGAATAAAAAGGAGGGCACTCAACAGGGGGCCAAGATTGCCTGGCCCTAACTCTCGTACATGCAAAGACGTTTTTTTCTCACTTCTGAACTAAAGTTAGCAGGTATTGTGCTAGCAACACAATCCTATTTCAATGCTCTTAATAACTATACCCTCTAGAAAAGGAAGCTTTACATAGCTTAATAAAAGAGTAAACACACAAGTTTGAATATTTACACCTTACTATATTATTTTATTTTGTAAACTTTTCATTATTTTTAGATCACTTAAATCTAATATCTAAATAATTCATTATATCTGTGTATGCATGTGTATATATCATATTTTTTTGCCTTAATGACTTCAGTAGCTATCAATGCCTCTTATGATGAAACATATTTTTTTTCACAGTTAACTAAAATATTATGCTGACAGAGTTACTCTGAACATTTGAGTTCTTTTAACAAAATTGTCAGTTTTGATGAAATAGCATTTTTTCCCGTCTTTTCAAGTGTGTCGAAGGTGTTGATTTATAACAACTTTTAATTTTATTCATGACCCTAATGATCATTGTAAGGAGAGGCGTCATTAGTCATTCATTCTTTGATCATTCTTGTTAAATATGTTTTCATCTCATGGTAGAGCGCTTGTAAAAATTTTGATTTCATTATCTAGTGATATTAACCTGTCTATGTTGATAGCGAAACCATCATGAAATTATAAAAAGGCAAATGTTACTCGACCAGCAAACTGGAATCATTATTTTTTTTTTCGCCGACCAGCAATAGATATGCGCATGCGTGACTAGATGGACTCGGACTGCATATTATTGCATATTTTTTGTTTTCAGGGCTAGGGCTAGGAGTAAGGTTAGTCGCAATATCTATAGCCGGATCCCGCACATCTATTGCTGGTCGGCGAAAAAAAATTCTAGTTTGCTGGTCAAGTAACAAATGCGTTATAAAAAATTAAAGATTACCTTGAAAAATCTATACAGACCTTTGAATTCAGTTAGAAATAGAGTTAAAGTTTTTCTTTTCTGTAGGAAAGTTTTTCTATTGGATTTTTTGGCTAGTACAATGCTAAGCCACCTTTTTTTATTCCCTATTTGAGAAAAGTCCTAGCACTCACAAGGGCTCAAATTCTGCTACACTGCCACAGCATCTGCTAGGTTTAATAATATGATTTAATAATACTATAACCGTGCGCATTAAATAATAGATATGAGCATTTGGTGACCCTGAAAAGCCTAGAATGCACATTATGGTGGAGAATTTAATAACTATTGGGAATCTTATTAATTTCTTAAGTATAATTTATTTGAAATGGTTAATTTATTCTCTACTTCACTTATGCCGTAATGCAGAAAGTGAAAGGGGGGGGGGCAGAAAGAACGCTGTCCGCAGTGATGCACTAGTGTAGAATTGTGTCAGTTGGTCAACGTACAGTTATTTTGATGCATTCGTGTCCCCCACCAACCTGGCACACCCACACAACCACTTAAAAAATGTTTAACTCTTCTAATACGGCAGAAAAACAACAAAATGACTGACATCAAAACAATCATCAACCGTGATCTCAGATAGACAATCTGGCCAACACAATATATGCCAGGAGAGCTAGGCTTTGATAAATTACAGAAACCTGGCCCTGGTTCTTTATTTAGAGCCCTGACGTCTTATCTCCTGCTAAGTAGTTCTAAATTAGGCGGTGGGATACTTGGGAAGATTATTCCAGTATGCGCACCGTATGGCAGCGGTTTGTGTTTGTTTGTCGTCGTCGTCCCACCCCCTCCCAATTTTTGTTGCACTTGTTTAAAAACAAAAACCTTTGACCTTTGTATCAGTACTCTCCGATTTAATAAAATAAACAACAGACGACATATTTTGATCTAGTTTGTTTGTTTTTTTGAGATTATTGTGTGTGATTTTTTTGGTTATACATTCACTATTTTACAAGTTGTTAAATCTACAAAGAACACACCGCACCCCTGTTTTTTTATACGTTACCTCTCTTTCTCCGTTGCCCTAATTCTCTGTATTATGCAATCTAGCTTTCTTTATCTGAGTCTTTATGCTTTGTTTCACATTTGCTCCACACCTTTGAACGCAGTAGAAATTTGGGGGGAGGGGGGGGACGGACAACGGAATCACCAATAAACATCCTTTTTTTTGGCTTTCCCTATTAGTTGTCAGCAGCACTTTGCACTAAACAGACGGTGCCCCACCACACTCAGGGCGACTTTCAATGCCCCCCACCCCCACAGAAAAAGGAGCCCCCCCCCTTCAATGTTAATGTAATAACAAATCTCATGTTAAAAGGGACCTGAAAGTCATCTTGGCATAGGGCCCTCAAAGATCTGTATAAGTGTCTGCTACGCTAGCTCCCCCCTCCCTCCTCCAAGTACCTAAGAATGGCTTGACACCCCCCCCCCCCCGGTCTGCACGGGGAGAGTATTATAATTTCAGAAGAACTCAGTGTAGTAGTAGTAGTAGTAGAATGAACAATGATGGACTATACTGAATAATTAATTTCCATTTCCTGCTTGTTCTGCAAACAAAAAAATTCGCCCTTCACCATTAACCAAAACTCCACTCTTTAACACATGTGGCACTCTTGATATGGTCATAGGACAGTTTTCTCAAGCATAGTGTTAGCGCGTTTGGGGGGGGGGGGGGATCTGGTTTAAACAACAGTGATAGTAAATTTTGAAATAGGAATTACAATGATTGGTTACAGGGGCTGCGACACATGTCCCACCAGACCGAAAGTGCTCTCTGATAAAGTAAATCACAGAAATGTGTGTTTGTTGTTTCTCTTTCCTTGTGCTAGTGTAAGATTAATATTTGTTCTGCATGACATACCGTCGTAACGACTTATCGACTAGGCCGGCCTTGGGCAAACTGCGGCCCGCGGGCCAAATCCGGCCAACTACTCGTTTCAGGGTGAAGCGCGGCACTATCCTCTTGTGTAATGACGCCTTTTTTTTCCCCCGTGACCCGCGACTAGGCCCAATGGTATTTTGAAACTTTTCTTCTTTCCTGTTAACATAGCCTGCATTCACATTATTGTGTCCATCTCTACCTGATGCAGGTGAAGCAGAGCAAGTAATGGGTCGCAAAATTGGATGGGTCACATGGATCATGGGTCAATGCACCTTGACCCACGACCCATCCTTAGTCTCCGCCCGACCCTAAAAAAAAACCCGTCGTCGCGCGATTTTTAAAATTTCAAAATGGTTTCTATGGCGACGGCCGCCATCTTGAAAATAACATTCAATGGGTCATGATGGGTCTGGGTCAAGAACTTGATGGGTCATATGGGTCATGGGTCAAGCGCAGTGACCCATTACTTGCTCTGAGGCGAAGAGTAGACAGGGGAGCCAGGATTGCCAACAGCTCACTTACAACCAGCGCTAACTGTGTGACCCGGTAGGGGGTGGGGGCGCCTTTCGATCACACACCCCAACATGTCGCTAAAGTAATTAATAAGACAGGTGATGCCTGTTCCCGACGGAGTCTCCCTTTAATGGCAGAGGTCCCGGGCATGTGTTTTGGGTGGCGGCGGCCCTGTGGGAGCTCGACACCCTGTCCACTGGAACAAATAGGGCCATGAGGGCGCCGACTCTCCGATCATACTTCGCCCCTGGAGGATTTCCGCGGGTGTTGGTTGAACATTTCGTAACGCACGTTGTGATTGTGAGATGGCTGGCCGGAACTTGAACGGCAGTAAATACGTTACCCCTAATGCATATCACATCTGATTCACCGACGGGTAGCTTTTTTGCGAAGAGCTAAATAGAGTCGATTCCGCTTAATTATGACACATCGGGACCGAGACTTTTTGTCCCAATTAAACATACAACTTTACTATTGGCTTCTTGGTTTGGTTTCTTTGAGATTTGTCCCAAATAAGCGGCTGTCCCATTAAGCGGAATCCACTGTATATCTCCAAATGTCTCTGTTTAGGGACATCGCACCCTAGATAATATTACTACAGACAATGGGGTCGGCCGTGCTAGGAACCCCAGAATGCTGAAAACTGTTCTGGTAATTTCTGATCAGCTTTGAAAATAATTCAATAAAACTTTAGCACGTATTGTAGTCTTTTAAAAAGTGGCTCAGTTATTTAGAAAATAATCAACGGGACGACCGCTGCCGGGAAGATGGCTTCCGTGACATGTTGTATTTCAGCGTCCTAACTTTCTAACAACTTTCTCCATTATCGTCTGCTACATGGATGTGTTGATGTTACTATTTCCGGTGCTATGTTAATTAAAAAAACAACAACATGCCGTCTGCACATCCACTGTGCGCTGGAAATGTGTGGTCGGCCATGTTGTTTACTGTTTCATAACCTTTCCTGTGATGTCACTCTACTTTTGTAGTGCTCATCTGGCCACTTCAGTGTATGTGTGTGTGTGTGCAGTGATCTCACTTCACGTCTCCGAGTGGGTTTTCAATGGGCTCTTTTTGTCTGTTGAAGATAAGCCCGGACATGATGCATACACCTCGATACGTGGCAGTTTCGTGGATGTGGTGACAGTTGCTTTTTTTAAAATTGGAGTTGGTATGAACCATGGAAATCTAGATATAGCCTCAGGAAGGACAACCAATATTTTAAAAAAAATACGTTTTAGGCTGACACACAATCAAGTGTTTAGCGTTAGTCTTCATGTTTAATAGCAGTTTTAGGCTGACACACTATCAATTGTTTAGTGTTAGTCTTCATGTTTAATGGCAGTTTTTGTATATTTGGTACTTTTGTTTTTATGAAATAAACACAAACGCAATTAAAGTTTGAAAACTTTTAATAACAAATTTTTTAATTTAAAATCTTTATTTTGTCAATTTAATTATTTTTCGTTTTTTCATTGGTTTTTCATGAACCGTCTCATTCAATTGCTTAACATAATTTTTAGAGGAACAATTTAAAAATTTAACATAAACAAGTTCTTTTAAATTATTATTGAAATAAAAAAAAATTTTCTTCAATCAGCAATGACTCATCAATTGTTACTCTATCAACAATTTTAACAAACAATTTTTTATTTGTTTGTCCTAGAAATAGTTTCAGACTACTTGCTGATCTTTTCAATGAATTGAATACTTTCCAATTTAGTAGGCAAGTAGAGAAGGTGTACTCAGATGGCTTCAATAGCCCTCCTCTGTTGACATTGTTAAAAAAAAACATCCAGCTTTTTCAATCTTAATTCGTCAATGTCTTTAAAATTTTTATCGACTAATATTTCTCTAAAGCTTTTATTTTAAAAATTATGTTATTATAGTATATATATGAAAATGTAGTAAATTGAAGGGGCTTTTTAACAATATATGTTTCAAAGTGATATTATTATGCAAGTATTTTATTATTTTTAAAAAGTTTAGATGAAAAAAATAAACAAAAATAAATGAATTAAACAATTCACAAACACAAAGAAAAAAAAATTCATTACGATTCATTTCAATGAAAGTTACTTTTTATTAAACTACATTCAATTTTCTGTGTGTAGGATATTTTTGAAGACATTATATTCAGGAAAAAAAAATAAATTAAACAATCCACAAACACAAAGAAGAAAAAAATCCTTGCGTCAGCCTAAACCGTACACGGCTAGAATGAAATTTTGTTTGGTTGTCTATCCTGGTGTTATATCTAGATATCCATGGCTCAACCCTCTCTGGGTAGTTCAGACACTTGATTTATGTAGACGGAAATGAGGATCGCCCCAGTTTTCATCTGGCGTGAAAAATCCTCAGAGATTTTCTTGTAGGGTCGCGAACAGTGTTGTTCTCGTTGACGAAAACTAAAACTAAAAACCTTCGTTGACGAAAATGTTGACTTTTCGTCAACGAGAACTAAAACTAAAACTAAAAATTAGCAGCAAGACTAAAACTAGACGAAAACTGAAATTATTACAGAAAAAACGAAAAAAAAACTGAAACTAAAATATAGTGTTGCTTTCGTTCACGAAAACTAAAACCTTCGTTAACGAAAATGTT
Organism: Bulinus truncatus; assembly: GCA_021962125.1. Classification (NCBI taxonomy): domain Eukaryota; kingdom Metazoa; phylum Mollusca; class Gastropoda; family Planorbidae; genus Bulinus; species Bulinus truncatus. Next base: position 653,046 of record JAGDYQ010000083.1, read on the forward strand.
GACTTTTCGTCAACGAGAACTAAAACTAAAATAAGCAGCAAGACTAAAACTAGACGAAAACTGAAATTATTACAGAAAAAACGAAATAAAAACTGACACTAAAATATGACCTGGGACTAAAACAACACTAGTCGCGAATCGCGCACGTTTCAGAACCACTGGCATAGCGCAATGCTCGGGACTTCTTTTACTACTTCCCCAAAATGAATCGAATTCTGAGCATCACCGGAAATTGAAACAAAAAAAAAAAATAAATAAATAAAATTCCAAGCACTCATCGAGGCTCGAACTCGAGACGCTCAGATTTAAAGAGACTTTTACGATATTATCTTGGCTGCACAAAGCAGCCTGGACGGGAAGGTTTATTTCTTACTTCAGTTCTACAGTCCCAGGTAATCAAAATTACTTCTCCGCCTTTCCCTTCCACCACCTAAATAACACTTCAAGTACCCCCCTCTCCCCCTTTTTTTTTCCTTCCACTATTCCATACTATTCCCCCTGTTCTTTTATGAAAATTATACTTGTACTAGCTGTACCCTGCATAACCTTTGCTTAGAGTTATATCACCTTGATCGGTAGTCTAGTTTATTTTTGGTTTCGGGCAGATTCGGTTTTTTCATGTTTGTATTTTAAACTGGCATACTGTTGTATTAATTCTTTACTTTCGATTTAAACTGGCATACTGTTGTATTAATTCTTTACTGTAGATTTAACCCAAAAAATCGCTATTATTATATTAGATACTTGTTTTGTGTTCGCAGCTAGTATATGATCGAGTTCTAACTTCTAAGTACCAGATCACGGACCCGTTGGCATACTTTTAGGGAGATTTATCAGAAATATCAACTCCTTATACTCACGTGTCTGTCTGTATTTCGAAACATTGTTCATCTTTTTCTTTTTTCCTTCTTTCCTTTCTTGATTGAAAGTATTCCCAGTGATATCATGAACTTCCCGTTATTATTATGATTATTATTTGGTTCCAACGACCAGAGAGACGGACTACTGTTGTTTTTTTTACCTTTGTGTTCAAGTGACAACAAAATCTTGACAACAAAATCTTCACAAGACACGTGAAGGTCGTTAAGCCAGTTATGTGTGGTGAATGACTGTCAAAACGACTCAAAAAATTATACAGTTCTCTCTCTCTCTCTCTCTGCCCCCCTCCCCCCGAACCCTAAAACTAAACCAATAACCTTGCTGTGTTGCAGTCATGCGGATTGCTATAGCAATTTTTTTTTTTAATTTTTATTTCAAAAACATTGTCGTTAGCTAATACAAATCCTTAGGCTAGAAAGACATTACCCACTGAATCACCCCCCACTACACATCACACACACACACACACACACACACACCTACTTCCCGCAGTACGTGCCTGGGCGTTTTCAACCTGGCGGACTTTCGATGCCTATATATTGACCATTGATTTGACCCTATTACCTGAGTTTTGAGTATCGGCCGATAGCTGCAGTCCGTTTGAATACTGTGTGATTTGAATCGGGACTAATTGTTGTGTGCAAGATCATTGCTGCAAAGGCGATTTTTTGTTAGATTTAAAAAAAAAAACCAGAATCCGGCTGTAAAAAAAAAAGGACAACAACACGAAAATCTAATAGTTAAAAATAATTATAAAATACAGCAAAGCCTAAAGATCGAACGCTTTTGTATAAGAACGAAAATTCGATTAAATTTTACTGTCTTAAAACCGGAACATGTTTTGAATTTTGAACGATTGGCGCGTATTTCCTATTTTGGTACTCTCTCTCTCTCCTCCCCCTCCCCCCCCAATGTCTCCCATAAGATTGGGTTACTTTTTCGCATATTCGCTACTTTAAAAAAAAAAATTCGTTAAAATAAAAAGTCTTTAAGTTGCGCAAAACAAAAATAATGTATTGAGTTTTACAATCCCAAAAAATGGGTGCGCTGTTTTGAGCTACTTTTTACAAAAATAATAAAAGAAAATATTCGCGCTACTCTAGTCCATAGCTTTCCGGATACGCTGCAGCACATTCGCCTCGCCGTGGGTTCACTTGCAAACGTCTATAACATTTTTAGTCCCTTGCGGGAATTCTGTTAAGGGGGTCAAAACAATAGAACCACAGAATTATTATTCTTTTTTATCGCAGTTACTGGATGGATATACTGTAAAGATAGCTTGACGAATGTGAATTGCCTTATTTGTTCCATGAGATGCCATTTTACTGTTAAATAGTTCGGGGGGGGGGGGTAGCGACCACTCGCTTATTACTCAAGGTGTACTGAGAAAAAAAATGAGTCGGTGATCGGAGGGTACGGGAGGGGGGGTGTTATCGGATGTTAACCATGTGCTAATAGTGGAGAGAAATGTTGACTCGGGTGTTCAGCTGAAGTGGGGGACGCCACGTAGGATAGGGATGGGGGGGGTGGGAGGCAGTCCTGATATCTGATTCTTAGAGGGTCCAGATCGTGCCGTCGAATCGAATGATTGTCCCCGCGTCTGTAGAGCTGTATCAGTTATAGTTTACTTGTCGCACGAACCGGATCGGTGGGGGAAATGGGGAGATGTGTTTGGAACAGAGGACTGGATCGATACAGAGATCTGGCATCATCTCAATAATCCCCCACCCACCCACCCACACTCCGCCCCTCCCCCTTTTTTTTTTTTTTCATTCGAAAACCTCGACACTGACAGTTTCTCTCAGTGGCTGTTATAAAGATTAAAAGTTGATACGTCATTGATTCACTTCGACTGAATCAGATACGCGCTTGTGTGGTTTGATTCTTCAGGGCTAGGAGCCAGAGATGAGCGGACAGCGGACGCGTCCGCTTGCGGACGCAGATCCGCAGACTTTCTGAATCCGCGGACTGACAGCGGACGCTTTGTATGGTCAAGTTGCGGACTCGCGGACTGACGTGATCTTCTTTAGCGTTACCATAAAAATTTCAAGTCATTTAAACAGCTAAATTTCAGCAATGCGGACGCGCGGACTGGTCCGCAGACCAATGTTGTAAGATTCTGCGGACGCGGATCATTGATAGAAATCCGCGGACGGACGCGGACGCTAAATTTCAAGATCCGCACACCTCTGCTAGGAGCGTGTTAGTCCCCCCACCCTGTTGACACCCCCCTCCTCACCCCGCTCAACACCTCGTCAAGACACGGTCTGTCATCGAGGCTGTAACTGAAGTCTTATGTCAAAGTTCAGGCAGTCTCACATGGTGGTTTTGATATCGATTGTTTGTTTGTTTTTAAACTAAATGCGATGGCCGTAATCTTACCCTTGCATTGCGCTGTAAAGGAGTTCGTGTTCATGTATGGGTATGAGTGCAGTGTCACCGCCAGCCCCCCCCCCCCCCCCGCCATATTGACCCTTGACCAACTGGGGCTCATCTGATCAACTCGTGAACATAATGTTACTCGTTAAATTTATAGCAGATTACTGAACCAGAGTTGCACCCCCTCCTCTTGAGACGGCCATGGAGTGTGTGGGGTTGGGGGGGGGCTATTTCTATGTTCGTTTTATCTGTATGATGATACGGGTCCAGACTGGTCACAGTTCGCTTGATTAATTCATATGTAGAGGTCTTTTCAGTCGACGAAATCCTTTTTTTTTTAAAGCCCATATTGTTTTACTTCTCAGACTGCACTACGCGCCCTCAGGTATCTTGTCTTTCCACAATGGCTGAACTCTGTATGGGCCGCCATTGCATGTGGTTGTTATTTCGTAAGACGAGAGTTGTGCTTTGAATTAGTTCCCAGTCCTTGAGATCACACCCGTGTGCACATTTATGTAATCAGTTTGAAATTGAAAAAAATAAATAAAAATTCCACCCATCCATACTTCCTGTCCTAGCCTTGACATAATTATAACTTTCTAATAAAATAATAGCGGTTTGGGTTCTGCGTTAAATCGAAAGTAGTACAACAGTATCCCAGTTTAAAATACAATCATGAATAAATCGGATCTGCCCGAAACCAAAAATAACCTAGCCTTCCGATCAATAAGGGGATATAACTCTATGCAAAGGTTTTGCAGGGTAAAGCTATATGCATAATAACGATCTACATGTGAACACCTTAGCTGCTTTTTTGTTAAATGCAACACATTTGCAACAACTTTTTTTTCCCCCTTAAGCAGTATAGGTTAATCTACAATGAGTTGAATGCTATTTCTTCTTGTCCAGTTGCCTATACGCACCATAATATGTATTGTTTTTCTTCTTGCTTAAATCATTAATAGAAGTGGCGAACATTGTTTTTACACTTCACCCAACCCCCCCCCTCCTCCCCTTACGTCAGGCTATTTTTGGTCGCCGAAATATCGGGATTTTCACAAAACGCAGACATGATGTGTGTATTATTTTTTTTTTAGGTTATTTTAATTTTATTTTTGTTGAGTTATGCGACATTGGCGGGTTGGCAACAGAGAGGGGGGGCTGTCCGGACCCCACGCGCGGTTTTTCGAGTTTTTCGTTTGTTAACCTAAGTGTGACAAAACTAAGCTTTTGTTCCAGGCCCCCCCCCGCATTTGACACTCGTCCTACCTACTGCTAAGTCCGCCCTGTACTACGTTTGCGCCAAAATTTTACGGTGAGGAAAACTGCTCTTCCGCTGTACTCAGTAGTATTTTAGCTCTCCTGGAACATATCGAATTGTATTATTGGACTTTTTCCTGTTTAGTTTGTTTCGCTATTTCTGTCTCTCCTGGAACATATCGAATTGTATTATTGGACTTTTCCTGTTTAGTTTGTTTCGCTATTTCTATCTCTCCTGGAACATATCGAATTGTGCTTTGAACTTTTACAAGTTCACTGCTTTTACAAGTTAAATTAACAAGCACTCGTTGAAAGTTGATATGTGGAAGGAGATTGAAGTGAGGGTAGGGGGAGGGTCAAGACCTTATAATCTGCTCTGGTATCAAACAACCTTTATGAACTTATGAAACGTGTGGGTTCGTTACGTTGTTGGTTTTTTTTTTTTTCTAAATTAATCTGAACTTGATCTCCGGGGGGTGAGGTTAGGGGTGGTGGTTACCATTTAATTAAGAATATATGTCCGTCATATTCGTTTGTTATCGGGCCTTATCTTGACGTAGAGACTAAAAAATATATCAACGTTGCATGAAACAGGCCAATTACAAGGGGCGACTACCCTAATTAAATCGTATGACAAGTCTTGAAATGGCTGAATGGGAAAATATGGGGAAAGCTGTTTTGTTTTTTTTAACTTGGGAGAGGGGAGTTTTTTTTCTTATTTTTTATGCTGATATTAGAACAATAAAACACTTACTTCCCATCACCATGCCTTTAACACTGACTTCTTCGCCATCCATTTGACACTGGCATCCCATCACCATGCCTTTCTGTGCGTTTTTAACGGAGTTTACCGGTGGCTGTGTGGCGCTTTTGTAGCGACCTGTATGCTGTGGGTGACCGGTTTGACTTACAGCGAGCACCAGTCACAGCACTATCTGCTATGCAAAATTAGGTTCCATTAGAAGTTGTGTATGGGATCTAAGAGATATATATATATAATTCTTATCCTTTTTCAGGGATTTCTAAAAAGAAAAGAGTTGGGGTACCACCTTATATTTGGGGAGTTGCACCATTTTCGGCAAAGGCATAACGTATTATCTATACATTATAAATATTTTGACAGCATGTTGGGTATACAATGGGGATTCCCGGAACTAAATACACCTGGGACCCCTCTGTAATAAAGACATATTGTTAAAGGGTTTGGAGGAGGGGGTGGTGTAGGATTGACAAGCCCACGCATTATTAATTACAAGGTGTTCCTGAAGCCACTCACCCTAACCCCAACCGCCCCCCCCCCGCCAGATTGGGCCGGACGGATTTGTCTTTTATTTCCAGATTGCACGAAAATTAAAGTACAAGGGAGTAAGAAACAACTGTATCGGCTCAGATTGAGCCAGTTTAAAGCTCGACTTCTGGCACGAACTCTCTCTTCTCTCTCTCTCTCTCTCTCTCTCTCTCTCTCTCTCTCTCTCTCTCTCTCTCTCTCTATATATATATATATATATATATATATATATATATATATATATATATATATCTTGACCGCTCGCTGGTAACTAAACAACGCTTGGTTGTCTTAATAACTGGTTGCGTGCCATAGTCCACTACGGTGGCCCGAAAAACTTTTCCCGTCCGCGCCGCTGTAGAGGCCAGTCCGATAGGTCATAGTTTTGTATCGTTTTTTTTTTTTTATTATTATTATTTTTAAGTAAAAAATACCATAGTTTTGTTCTGCACAAGATTCAATCTAGTTTTCCCGAATTGTATTGACACATTTTTACTGTATTCTGCAATTAAACCGATAAATACTACAGCCGTAAACAAGTTTTCAACGCTCTCACTACGAAAATGTTCCATGCATCTATCTATATACAGAATCCTACTTCGCGGAAAGGTACTCGTATAGCCAGGAGACGATCATCCGCGATGTGCGCGGGGCGACTGCATTTGATCGTTGAAAGATATTATGACTGGCGAAACCAATAAACACCAATCACGGTAGATTCCCCCCCCCCCCAAGTCCGCCTCACGTATATGAACAATAAAAAAAAGGGGAATTTATTATTTTTTTTGTATTTATTGAAAGCAGTCGTACATATTGCTATTTTTATGCCACCCGATTTACACGGCGTTGCTAGGAAACCCCGCATTACTATTTTAAATTTTAGGTCTTTTCGTCAATACTTTCTGCCGCTTGCTTTCAGTAGGCCGCCGACGCACTTCGTGTGTGTGTGTGTGTGTGCGTGTGACACTGCACGACTAACTCAATTATGCATCATTAAATATGAGAGATCATTACGATTGCGCGTGCGACTTAATTGGTTTGTATTTAATCGGTATCGATTCTGTTATAATTATACACTCTACATAAGGAGATTCCCTTCTCGGGCTGTTGTTTTTTTTTAACAGCTCACCCGTCAGTCGTGCAGGAGCCTACATATCTGTTACCTGGCAATCGTGCTTTTAGCGATGTATTGCAGGATCCTACATATCTGTTACCTGGCAGTCGTTCTGTCAGCAATGTATTGCAGGAGCCCACATTGCTGTTATCTGGCAGTCGTTCTGTCAGCGTTGAAATGTCGGAGCCTATATATCTGTTACCTGGTAGTCGTTCTGTCAGCGTTGAAATTGCTGTTACCTGGCAGGTGACAGGACTTGAACCCGTAACGTTCAGTTTAATGCACAGATCGAGCTCCTAGCAACCGAGGCGTCACGTGAGGAATTGTATCACCTGTACGCATCCCTCCCCCCAATCCTTCCCCATTATATCAGACAAAACTGCAACAACCGGTCAACTTTTCAAACCACAAGTCTGATCAATGCTCATGTTAGAGCTGGCCGCATTTGTTAACACCCCACAGGTGTTCATTTCAATAAGGGGTAAAGAATCACCAGACTCAGCAGATTAAACGCACTCGACTACTGCAGTTTATGAAGAGGACCCACCCGGTGGCGTAGCGAGGGGGCACGGGGGCATCATGCCCCGGCCGCTACTCTCAAAGGTGCGCCAAATGATATATTTTATATATAATATTATATGGTTTTCGAATGAAGGGGGGGGGGCGCTAAAAAGGTATTATGCCTCGGGCGCGAGTTAAGCTGGGCCCACCGAATGGGGGGGGGTGTCGCTATGTCGTCGGGAGAAAACATTCGAGACTGAAAGTGTAATCATTTTGAAAGATGAAAAGAATTTTTTTTTTGGTCAACAAAAAAGTTTTAACTTTCCTATTAGTTTCTGACTCAAAGGAGAAAAAAAAATCATTTTTATAATGAGTGTGACGTGTAGAATTGCCCTTCTCCCCCCACCAACCCCAGTTCACCACAGGGCCAAGGTTCCAACCGCTATGTTGTGTAGATTCGTTTCATCGACGTTCTTCCCCCCCCAAACGTTTCGGTGACAGACATCGTCGTTCCCCCCCAAACGTTGCACCAACGTATTCGCCCCGACCTTATAAATACGTGAATGGCAGTAATTGAGTTAGTAAGGTGCTCTGAGTTAGTAAGGTGCTGACAGACATATGAGTTAGAGGTAGAGTAGTGTAGATAGTTCTAAGATTCTAAGTGTTAGTTGTAAACTTGTAGTGACATTTGTTTAAGTAGACATCATTAGACAAAGGAATTGATATTGCCATATATATCTATATTCGCCTATGTTTAGAAGCAATTAAAGTTAGATCTGTTGTGTTCATATACCAAGCCTTGGCGTTGTAGAAAAGTTAATTAAACATATTTGGCGATCCTACGCCTTGTAAAGTATAAGATATAATAACGTTACATATTTGAAAATAATAACGTAACAATGAGTTCTATGTTTTTAATGAATTACCACAGTTTGTTGTCTGCTATGCCAAAGTCTATCCGAAATTTGAACGCTTTATAGAAGCCGATATATACTGGTTTTTTTTTTTCAAAAAAAAAAAAGATAAAACTCTGGGTTTGTCCATAACAAAATAAAATCCCACCCGCTTGTCTCGTGAGCGTATGATTGATTCCAAGCTTTGTACAATGTTGACATGGTCATCTGTCACACGCTTGTGCCCCCCCTTCAACCCCTCCTTTCAGCTCATAACTCTCGTTAGCGCGCTCCACACCCCACCCCTCCTCCCCCCAACCCTAACCGTCCAAACATTTCATCATTCCCGAAGTCAGTTATTTTAATCTCTTTTTTGCTCTCAAGAGTTTGCTTAGAAGAGGTCGAGGAAATCAGTTATAATGGAATCTGTTTTCGAGTGCAGGGCCCCTCATTAACAGGCTTTGTGCAGGGGCTGCCTTTAACAGGCTTTGTGCAGGGGCTGCCTTTAACAGGCTTTGTGTAGGACCTGTATTTACAGGCTTTGTACAGGGCATGTCTTTATTAGCTTTATGCAGGGCCTGTCTTTAACAGGCTTTGTGCAGGACCTGTCTTTAACAGGCTTTGTGCAGGATCTGTATTTAACAGGCTTTGTACAGGGCCTGTCTTTAACAGGCTTTGTGCAGGGCATGTCTTTTACCGATATGACCAATTAATCCTGAGAATGATGTGAGGCCCTGAGGTTAATGAATCACTGAGCACGGGGGGGGGGGTGTACATTTGCTATATTCTTAACTACCATCATGTCATGTTCAATCGAATTGTTAAGGTTTTAAAAAAATACATTAAACAATTGTACCAAGACGTACAACGTCTGTGAAAGGAACTTAATAAATATTATGTACTGTATTTGCCCACACCCTTCGTTGGGACGAGTTGACTAAGGAAAATGGGAGCAGCCTAAATCATTCCGATTCATGTCCCGGATTTTCTCAATGAAAAAAAAAAACTGTGTGTGCGTGTGTTCCTTCAAGTGGGGTTTTGAAACACGGCACACACAAAAACTGAATCTAATCCTCGGACCAGGTCTCCTGGATACAGAATGGCGTCATCAGTTTGTGTGTGAGTACATCGACTGAGGTCTATTTGTGTGTGTGTGTGTGTGAAACACGCTACGAGGACAATAGCCATGGTCATGGATTAGCCGTGTAGACGGGTTGATTTTATTAAATTGCGGCGATTTGCCCCCCCCCCCATCCCCGAAAAGGGGATATTGGGGGGGGGGGGAGTCCCTTACCGCATGTTATAACACTGCATAGATATGCAATCGATCGCATCGCTCTAGGTGAAGCAGCGATCCCTCACTGATATATCTTGGTATTGTGTGGTGTGCCGGTATGTTTTATTATGTGTGTGGTGTGCCGGTATGTTTTATTATGTGTGTGGTGTGCCGGTATGTTTTATTACGTGTGCGGTGTGCCGGTATGTTTTATTGTGTGTGTAGTGTGCCGGTATGTTTTATTATGTGTGTGGTGTGCCGGTATGTTTTATTATGTGTGTGGTGTGCCGGTATGTTTTATTATGTGTGTGGTGTGCCGGTATATGTGTGTGGTGTGCCGGGTATATGTGTGTGGTGTGCCGGTATATGTGTGTGGTGTGTCGGTATATGTGTGTGGTGTGTCGGTATATGTGTGTGGTGTGTCGGTATATGTGTGCGGTGTGCCGGTATATGTGTGCGGTGTGCCGGTATATGTGTGTGGTGTGCCGGTATATGTGTGCGGTGTGCCGGTATACGTGTGCGGTGTGCCGGTATGTTTTATTGTGTGTGTAGTGTGCCGAGGTTACTGAAACAGATGAATTCCACACTTCATCTGTCCCTATAAGTCTTTAGGGGGGCTTAAGGGAACTTTACTATCTGTTTAAATTAGCAATTCAGATTTCACGTTCTTTTTCTCTTTAGTATGGTATTGAAGAGGGGCGGGAGCTGGTGATATGCTTCTGACCTAACTGTATGCAATCGCCTGGTCAGTATTCACGTTCAGATTACATGTATTTCTTCACTTGAAGCAGACATGTAAACTATTTAAAAGAAGAAAAAACAAGCAATTAAGCCTGTTCCATTCTGGACACAGGACGTGTTAGCGCATTTTCGTGTTATGTATCAGTACGTTTGTTAGCTTTCAGTAAATATTTGTAAATTTTGGATTGTGTAATTCAATTGTGTAATGCATATATCTGTAAAAAAAAAATTATAAAGACGTTTCTTTATATTTGAAAAAAAATTATTGTCTCTTAAATCTAACTACAAGTGGTTTGTGGTTACTGAAATAGGACTCATAATTGAAAACATTCGAAATTATAGTCATTTAATCGTCCGAAAACTCCGTCAATTGTTGCATAGCTCTGATACTTTCAATTAAACTCAGAACACAAGCTTACTATTTCATTTGATGAGTTTCTTAATAAATCTTGGTGAAACTACGTGCTGCAGTATTTCGCACCAAATGAACGGGCTATTGAACGTACAAGGTGTATATATAATATATAAGCCCCTTATGAGCCCTGAAGCCCGGCCCTCAGAGGTCCTATCGCGAAATGAACTTTTGATGTACACTTGGCAGGCCAAGACCTACAAAATGATATATACATCATGGGTCTAGGACTTATAGTTGCTGAGATATAGCGCTCCTTTATTAATATAGCTTATATAGTAAAAAACGGTACTAAGGCCCCTTTTACGGCCCTGAGAGGTCAGATCGCGAAATGGAAAAAAGGCATTTCTTGGCAGGCCAAGACCTACAAAATGATATATACATCATGGGTCTAGGACTTATGGTTGTTGAGATCTAGGGTGATGACAGACAGACAAAACGGGGACAATAGAGCATTTTTTTTTCGAAAATGCTCTAAAAAGATTGATTTATATTGCGCGCGTTTGTGTGTGTGTGTGTGTGTGTGTGTGTGTGTGTGTATTCTAAAAAAATGATTGTTGTGGGTGAATCGATTCGTTGAGATGTGACATTCATTTGTTTTGTGGTCGAATCGAAGTTCAGAGCTGAGCGCCTTGCTTGGGTTGCAAAACATTGGGGAAGGGAGAGGGAGGAAGAGAGAGAGTCTGTGTGTGTGAGAGAGAGACAGAGAGAGTGCAAGCAAAGGGCGGGGGGGGGGAAGTGAGCCAGTTACACGTTGTTTTAAAGTTTGTGATAGATATGTTTGTGTGTAATCGAATGCTTAAACTGATTTGTGGTGGTGCTGGGGGGGGTGTGTGATTTGTTTTGGGCATCTGTGGCCCCCGTTCGCCTCTCTTCTCTTAACCCCCCCCCCCCCCCATACACGCATACTCAATCCAGAGTACACCCCTCAGTTACGTATGAACGACTCAATGACATACACAAAATTCTGGTATCACCCTCTCTGTCACCTAGCAACGAGAGTAAACAAATCCATCCCCCATCCTCCCTCCGCTCATGTAGCACCCACACACAAATTGAGTCAATCAAGATCGTATGGAAGGAACGCATTTCAGACGGTAAAGTAGCTCAATGGACTCTCTCCCCCCCCCCCAATCCCTGGGGTCACCCCTCCCATCTCTGTACCGGAAGATAAACACTAGGTAAAGAACTCGCGCCGCATCGCATTACAGTAGAAATATCGGGAAAACGCGGATCTTACGCCGTACAGTGGAAAAAAAAATTTGAAGAGAGAGAAGAAAGGAGAGGGAGGGATAGAGGGAAGCCGGGACAGTTTATAACAGGAAGCCGTTAATGTAATAACTTCACATCAATAGGGAGGAAACAACAAGTGGCTTCCCATTCTCCCCTTCATCAGAAATATTAGATTAAACATTGGACAGATTTGATTAGCGTCAATTCTGTTTGATTAACGTTGAATTCTGATTAACGTAATTATATTTGACTGGCGACAAGTTTCAAAGTTTTTTTTTTTTAATTTATTTGTCCACGAATTTTGATTATGTGCCGTTTGTTGTTGTTCAAAGTCACTGCCAGGATAAGATGTTCACTTCTATATCAGGTAAACCTCAGACCCGAGGGGGGTGTCTATGTGGGACGCCCTTCTCTCGCTCACCATGCCTGGTGACCGACATCGCTGGGATTTGAACTCGTCTCGCCCAATGTGCCGCTATGTTTGAAGGGGTTCAATTTACATTACACCTGAATACAGACACAGCTTTGAATTATTTTGGGCGCTTAAAGATGCGTTTATTCTTTGTTTTACGTCCTTTTTGCTTCAGTGCTCAGACAGGGGTCAAAATGAATTGATAACACGTATACAACTAACAAGTATTGTTTCCCTGTTGAGCCATACTTCTAATACAGTTTCCCTGTTGAGCCATACTTCTAATACAAACCAATTAAAAAAAAAATTCTCCTTCCTCAATTATCTTTCCTTGAACATCATCCGCGCTCTTGTATTATAGTGTTTTTTTTTACCCCGGGCGGATCACTTAAGTTGGTCCATGGGGCATTTAAGGTTTCTGCTAGTTGTTTTTTCTATCTTTTTTATTTTTTTCTCAAAAAAGTTAATTTTTCGGAGGGGGGGGGAGGGGGGTAGGTAAGAAATAAAATTATAAAAAAATTTCTATTTAATATTTCCAAAAAAAAAAAAATTGGAAACGCACTCATAAACATTTGTGCAAAGTTATTTTATGATATTTACAATAGATTTTAAAAATTGGTTCTTTGAAAATTTTTGAAAATATGTCTTAAAATTACATTTTTTTACCCAAAAAAATACAAAATACATTTTAAAATGAATTTTTTAATATTTTTTTTTATTTCTTTGTTCATTAATTGGTATGTTGTATGCATGTGCCAAAAATGGCTAGTGCAGCTTAAAAAATAAAAAAAGATAGAAAAAACAACTAGCAGAAACCTTAAATGCCCCATGGACCACCTTAAAAGTGGCTGAACGAGGTAACAACCCGTGTTTTTGATGACTACGAATTGAGAATCACTGGAATAGACGGCTGATTTGTCTGTCACACAAGATGGCGGAGACATTTACAGTATAGTGTACATTTTGTATGTATATCTCAAGATAATCCAAAAAAAAAAAAGGGCCAAACACGACGTTGTTCTCATCTTATTTATTTCTACTTATTTGTCTATTTTTGGAGTAAGTTGAAATACTTGGTGACACTGATATTTCCGTGCATGAAACCCAAGGTCTCGGTGGAAAAATAAAAACGAACAACACGAGATTCAAAAATGTTGCATTATATTTTTACCACAAAATCCAAAACGCTTTAAACAATTAAAAAAAAACCTGGAACCCCTAAAGATAAAATGTGTGATTCAATTTTGAACCTTGATTTTGATGTTCTCATAAATTAAAACGCTTGTCGCTTAAATTCTGTTTTTGAGTGTTCGCAAGATTTTGATAACAACAATCAACAATCAAGCATTGTTTGCATTCAAATATTCTACATTTGCCTTGTTAGGGCACCGTTAGTGTACTTCCAGGGCACTGTTGGTGTACTTCCAGGGCACTGTTGGTGTACTTCCAGGGCACTATTGGTGTACTTCCAGTGCACTGTCGGTGTACTTCCAGGGCACTATTGGTGTACTTCCAGGGCACTGTCGGTGTACTTCCAGGGCACTGTTGGTGTACTTCCAGAGCACTGTTGGTGTACTTCCAGGACACTGTTGGTGTACTTCCAGGGCACTGTTGTTGGTGTAGTGCGATGGCACTGTTATGGCACTGTGTGATGTAAGATCACGGAGGTAGCTCTCATTCCGACTGACTTGGACCTTCATACGATTGGGAGGGGGTGGGGGGGGGGAAGAAGCTGTGGGTTGGAAAGAGGGGGGGGTCTCTCTTTGATTCTGAACGTTAACCACGCTTCAGTGCACTCTCTGACCAATCGATGCGTGGATAGAGAGGTGGTCTTCCTTGCTATCGAGTACAAAAGAGAAACTGGACTTTTTGTTGTATGAACATTGCCATTTAAACCATCCACCCTTGGCCTGAAGCGCGTTTCTATTAGTGATGATAACGACAGCTTTCTCTCTTTTCACCTTCTCTCTGTCTCTCTCATCGCACTCTTTCTCTCTCTCTCTCTCTCTCTCTCTCTCTCTCTCTTTCTCTTTGACGTGTTATTGATTGTCCTTCTCTTTTTATCTTGGGGCTAATTTTCTTGTGCGGAATGTGTGTGTGTGTGTGTTAAGTTCAAGTCAAGGGCGTGCCATTGTTTACACCCATCCCCTTCCCCGACATTTCTCATTTCCCAGTTGGGAGGGGGGGGGGTATTTATCGATTCGCATCATTTGAAGTCTCGCGGTAGATCAAGCGAATACAATGAGAGCTGCTGGCTGTCGGACAAAATTGAACTAATTAAAGGAAAAGGAACATGACAAGAATCTGGTTGAAGTATATCAATAACAATGAATAAGATGAACTGAACAGCGAGAGGGTTAATTGAAATAATTAACAATACCGCGAGCTGTCTTTTATAACAGTTTTTGGTGGCTTTGCGGTTAGGTACGTGGTCGTGGGTTCGAACCCAGGTGGCTCGTGTATATTTATATATCCCCCCCCCCCTAATTTGGAGCGTTGTTCTGCATTGTCCCGAATCATTTTGCTTGAGTCCACCGATCCGTTAGCGACGTCATTGGGTGAAGATACGCCTCAGAGATCTTTCTCTCCCCCCGGTGTTCATTGGACCGAACGGCATACAACAAACAACATTACATTAGCTGTTGGGAATGTTTCACTGAACGAGTTGAAGTGAATAAAACCTGGAGTAGTAGTGTTCAATAGCTGTTGTTATTGATGTACACTGAACAAAGAACAACCACTAAACAACATCGTATTTCTTACACGATTAGAATTGCGCAACGTCTCTTCCCCCCCCTCCGCCCTTCCCCCCTTTTTAGGCATAATTCCTTCCCTTTGTTTTGTCTAACTTAAAACAAAAATAGTTTTTGGTACAGACGCGCTTGCACTCACACACACAGTCTGTCTGTCTAATTTACCTATCTATATGTCTGTCTTTGTCTGTCTGTATATCTATATATCTATCTAATCTACCACCTATCTATCTTATCTACCTGTCTGTCTTTGTCTATTTCCCTACCTGTCAGTGTACATCGGGTATAGTCCGACTAGGTTTTGTTTAAATCTATAAACCTGATCAATTAATTAAAACGTCCACCAACTTTGTCCACCAACCTTACCACATCATACTCTCATCAAACAGATCTTGTAAGCCCAGAGATTTTGTTCATGCATAGGGGTTTCTCCAATAGTTGAGGAATAAAAAAAACACACAAATTAATGCCCCGGCCATCTTGTAGCCTGCCCTCCATCCGCCCCCCCCCATTCCCCTGACTGTGGTATTGGGAAATTTAAGCTTTTCATTACGGGCCTTTGACTTGATCGATTTACTCTGGACGTGATTTCTATTCAGTAGCTGTCCCTATAGCATTTGGCCTTATACTTGGACTGGTCTGTTTTTTTTTTCCTTTTCTTTCAATATTTCTTTCATACTTTCTTTCATTTCGTTCTTTTTTTTTCTATTCTTGCTTTTCTTACTTTCTTTTTACCTGCCTTCCACTCTTTTTTTTTTGTTTCTTTTTTCTTTCTTTCTTTACATCTTTCTTTCGTTCTTCTATTATTAAATTTTTTCTTTCATTCTTTTTTCTTTCTTTGTTCTTATTTTCTTTTGTTACCTTGTCACCCTATTTTTGCTTTCTCCATTTGTTTCTTCTTTTTTTTTTAACTATATTCTTATTTTTTATTCCTTACATCAATAACTTCTTTCTATCCAACCTTGAAACAAGGGAACGTCACTAAATAGTGTAGTTTTATTACTGTCATTTAGCCCAGATTTGTGGACACGCGTCTATTGCTCGTAGTAAAGTTCCTTAGCAGCCCGTTAGGGGCAGATGAAGTGTAGAATTCATCTGTTTCTATAACCTCGGCGTATGAAGGGGTTGTGTGGTTAGCACAATGCCCAGCCGCCTTTACTTCCCCAACTTAAAGTCAGGTACCCATTTAAAGCTGGGTGGACTTGTGGGACGACTTTTGCACTAAATTTCACCCGGAAAAATTCCACGAGGCTGGCTGAGGATCGAACCCAGGACTTTTGACAGTCGAGTATCTGCACCACTCGGCCATCCGTGTATTACTCGTGGACGGTGTAAAACTGAAGGGAATCCACTTTGAAGATTTTATTTTTCAGCGTGCTTGTCAAACTTCACATCAAATTAGCCATTGATTTCTTAGTGGTCGGCTGGCCCCCCGACTTGTGTCAACGCTCCTTGCCTAAAACTCCTATTATTTTGGGAATGCTTGTAAGTGTAGATTGTTTTGTACCTAAAAAAAAATGGTCGACATTAGTTTGAATACCATTAAAGAGTAAAAAAGTAAAGTTCCCTTAGCCCTAACGGGCCATCGGGGCAGATGAAGTGTAGAATTCATCTGTTTCTATAACCTCAGCATATAAAGGGATTGTGTGATTAGCACAACGCCCAGCCGCCTTTACTTCCCCAACTAAAGTCAGGTACCCATTTAAAGCTGGGTGGACTTGTGGGACGACTTTGCACCAAATTTCACCTGGAAAAATTCCATGGGCCTCTCAGGTCGACAGTCGAGTATCTACACCACTCGGCCATCCGTCCCACCATTAAAGAGTGGTGATTTGAAAAATAAATATATAAAATGAACTAAGTTGGCAACACGTCAAGCAAAAAATATTATTACAGTTTCTCTTAAGATAGAAGTTACTATTTCTATATAACAAAAAAAATCATACCGTATTTATTTTGATTTAAATTTTAATTACCATTTTAATTCAATCAGGGGCGGGCACTTCTACAGACGAAAAAAAATCTCTTGGTGATGCCATTGTTTCTTATAAATTTAATAGCTGCGTATTTTTTCCATATACAGTGGATGCTGCTTAATTGGGACACCGCTTTTTTTGGGACAGCCGCTTATTTGGGACAAATCTCAAAGAAACCAAACCAAGAAGCCAATAGTAAATTTTTATGTTTAATTGGGACTTCCGCTTAATCGGGACAAAAAGCCTCGGTTCCGATGTGTCCCAATTAAGCGGAATCGACTCGACTCTCTCTCTCTCTCTCTCTCTCTCTCTCTCTCTATATATATATATATATATATATATATATATATATATATATATATATCCGCCCCCCCCGTTTGTTCTAACAGGAGTGAATAATAGTAGGAAAAAAAAGTAAACAAACAATCGCTGTTGGATATATTTTCAAACTTCTCCCCCGTGCGGCTTTTCGTTCGCATTAGTAGAATATATTTCCGCCTGTCGGTCAGAAGGAGCGGATCAATTGATTCCTTCTGTCATCCCCGTCGAAATCCCAGACATTTCAAACGGCATTTGATGATATCGCGCAAAGTGGACCCGGCCTTGCGTTGGATCTGTTGTTGTGTACTCTGGTAGCTTATTAAGTTCGATGAGTTCCCGAGGCCAGATTCCTAGATAGTGAATGACAGTAGTTTTCAATAATAGTGGCCCAACACAACACACACACACTCACACACTCGCGCGTAATTTTGTCTCCGGTGCTTTGTGTAAACGTTTCAAACTAAACCAGCCATGGGCAAACTTCGGCCCGCGGGCCGAATCAGGACCGCCCACTCGTTTCAGAGTGAACCACAGCATTAGCCTTTCACGTTATTGCTTTTACATTTAATTTATTTATATCAGTTTAGAACTACATCAATCTGTTATTTTTTTTTCCGACCAAGCCGTGAAATTTACGAACCCAATGTGACACGTGACTCAAAAAGTTTTCCCCACCCCTGAACTGGACACACGGGATCAAGGGATAGCGGTGAGTCCCCGGTGACCTTCTTTGGTACAATATATATATATATCTTTTTATTTCTTTTTTTCCCCCTCTGATATGTATTGGCATTCACGTACTGGAGGTGTGTGTGTTACAGTGTGACTTTAGTTGGTCCGTTATTGTATTCAAATGGGTGGGCATAATAGGTCAAGTCATAATGCGATTCAGACAGGTTATTTGGTGGTCATTTGAGCTCATACCACTCATGCCAGTTTGCCTTTCGGTGGTCAGTCGACTGTAGACCGCACAGTTGGCCATTTGTGGATGACCATAGATCGTTGGGCCGCACATGCCAGTGGACTGTAATTGTGGTCAGTCGACCATAGGCCGCACATGTCGAATAATCATTCCGATGGTAATTCGCATTTTGTATAGACCACACCACCTTACTTGGTGATCCATTAGTCATTCAACCGTATATAAACATTTTGCCACCTCGCACCATGACGAATAGACCAAAGTGACCGCCCGTTTCTGTACCTCGCCAAACCTTTCCCCCCCCCTTCCCCAGTCCACCCGATCAATTGAATGATACAAGTTCTGTTTTTCTTTTACTGATTCCTAATCTGATGACTTCAATCGTAGTTTTACTCTTTATTATTATTAATCAGCAGGACTCCACGCCGACCTTACATGGACAGGAAAGTTTCAAACTAAAAAAACCAACCATCGAGTGACCTTTTAACATCCCCCCTGCTCCCCCCTCCCCGGAAGATGACATGAGTGATCTGTCGCCGCCCTCTACTGGAGTATTCAGACATGGGATTAAAAGAATTCTTGGTGTCGACCAGGCTCTCGCAGGTATGTCAAACACGTTTTGTGTCTTTAAGTGTGTTGTCAGTGTGGAGACTCGGTTAATTAAATCCAGCTTTGGTGGACGGACCGCCCCCCCACCCCCTCCCTCTTACAGCAACTGGCTTGAGGAGTTAAAAAAATTGGTTGGGGGGAGAGGTGATTACCTTTTTTTTTGTTGACATATAGAAATATTTTGTTGACATTGGTAGACTTTCACCAGAATATGTTAATGTTAACGATTATGCACATACTACACACACACACACACACACACATATATATAATGTATATATGTATATATATATATATATATATATATATATATATATATATATCAGTGGTGCCATTGTCAACACTGTCTTTGTTTCATCTGCTCGTGTCTGGTGTTTCCTTTTTATTTTAAAGGAAAGGGGAAAAAAAACCTAAACTAAATCCCTTCTTTCGTAACAGATATGTAATTCGCCATTTGCAATCAGATTTCTAGTTTTTTTTTATTTACCCCATCTGTAGACTAACAAAAAAAAAGTACATTGATAGTGTTATATGTATTTGAAATAGTCACAGTTTGTTTTATGTGGTGACATAATCACCTGGCCTCATTTCTGTAGAGCCCAAATCGTGTTTAAAGCATAACGTTTCACCGGAATGAATCTAATTGTTGCTATTGTAAAATAGCGGCCCGACGGCAACTGGAAGTAAACATAACCACGTGGGCCAGAGTGTGAATCTCTTTAATTCATTAAAGACACTCTAAAATAAAAAAAAAAACAACCAGCAACAACACATTTTGTGTCTAAATCTGAAAACAAAAAACGTTAGTAAGTTTAATATGAAGATGATTAGTAAAGACTTATTACATGAATTAAGAAGCTTTATGTTATGTTTAGTATATAGGTCAGTGCTCTGTATAAATCTATATAAATAATAGCGTTGTGGGTTCTGCGTTAAATCGAAAGTAAAGGGCTAATACAACAGTATTCCAGTTTAAAATACAATCATGAAAAAATCCGATCTGCCCGAAACCAAATAATAACCTAGCCTACCGATCAAGCCTACGAGGATATAACTATATGCAAAGGTTTTGCAAGGTACAGCTAGTGGGGGAAAAAATAGAACAAAAGCAGACCAGGCGTGGGGAAGGGGGGCATTGTTTGATCAAGTAGCCTATGGTGACACTAGCTCTGGCACATCGCTACGCTTGACCATTGTAACGATTACCTTTATTATTATTATTATTATTATTATCGCCTTTTTTCTTCTTACTAATGCTTTAGACCTGTGTTGGGCAAAACATTTTAACTCGCGGACCAAACTGGGTCTGGACCAAAAGCAGATGTGTTTAGTGTGAGCATGAACTAATTTACATTAAAGGTGAACGTCACAACATAAAAGACTTAGAGCTGTGCATCACTCTGAAACGAGTGGCGTGCCGGATCGAACCGTTTAACGGGCCGGATTAAGCCAGCGGGCCTTAGTTGTACAGTACTATGGTGCGTCTCTGTGTGTGATTTTTTTTTAATTACGTAAAAAGGAAGAATGATTGACCATATGCATAGGCATTCTTAATATATGGAAACAGCTGCCAATTGCGGTAATTTATTTTCATATTTCGGTTTTTTTTTTGAGCCATTCTGATAAAAGACGAATGATATTTAAAATTATAGCCTGCTATTTCTATTCTTCAGTTGTATTATATGTTTGATTATTTGCTTCATTTTCTATCTACCGGTAATTTTTTGCAGATAATTTAAATTTATTTCTGGATAATATTGCGTGGAAAAGTTGGCAGTTACTTACACTGATCTCGCGCTCTGTCTCAGTGGTCCAGTTTATGGTGAAGTCGACACACACATGTACAAACACACATAAAGACACACACACGTGAACACACACACACACACACATATAACATACCTCCACGCAGTCGACACCAAAGTGTGACAGATGAACTCCAGATGACACTCAACATTACGTGCATGAGTCAGTGTGTATCATTTACATCTGCGGCTCTCAGAGTATTGGTCGCTAGTTGAATTTGAAGTGGGGCTCATTAAAACTACTTAATCGAGAATACACTACACACACACACACACACTGCACACACACTACACACACCTAATTATGTGAGTTTCCTTTTTTTTTTACTTATCCTTGGTTCTATTTCCACAGATGGGTCGCGAAAATCAAACATGTTTCTCATTCAAGTTTGAGAAACAGCGATCTACTTAGCCGTTTACGTAATGTCTCTCATCTCTCACCCCCCCACACACACCCACACACACAATCCAAACCCATACCCCCCTCAGGGAATGATACTTTTGATATACATTTTTTTTTCATTGATTAAGAGACGCTGTGGCCACGTGACATATTATTGTGTTTACATTTGCTGTTAATAAAACTAGAACGATTGAGTAATGTACTCAATAAAGCAAAATTAAGATAAGGCAGTCATTCATTTTCTCTCTCTCTCTCTCTCTCTCTCCCTCTCTCTCACACATCCTATACCTCTCTCAGTTTCTCACTCTCTCTGTCCGTTTATCTATCTGTCCATCGACATTTTAAACCTGGTGGGCTAGGGAAAACTTTTACCAGGACTTTAATTAAAAAAAATTCCCAGGGCTTTCACCGAGTTTTCGAACCCGAGACCTTTAGGTGGACAGTCCACTCAATAGCCTTAACACAGATATACCCCTAGGCATATGCTTACCTAGGGTGGGGGAGAGGTGTTTAAAATCGAAAGTCACCCCCGGGCCCCAGCTTGAGGGGGCCCCAAAAATGTGTTTACTTTTAAATATTAAGTACATTATTTTCATACCATGGTGTCGAATGTCAATATGCAGGGCCCCCAAAGAGACCAAGCACCCCCCGGGGCCCCCAAATCCCTAGGTTCGACACTGCCCGTAGGTGAACAGTCCACTCAGAATCCTAAACACAAATATAAATGTTTATTAAAAACAATAACAATGCAACCACATACATCTCGGTACTTAAAATATCCACAACATTTGTTTACGCGGTGGGTTTGGGTGAGGATGGCACATTTCGTAACGGTTTCACTAGAATCAAAAACAGCACACTTTGATATAAACTACTCTCTTGTCTACTCACCCCCCCACCACCACCACCAACTCTCCATCGCCTGCCTTCTTATGTTTTTTTTTGGTCGGAGAGTTTTTAGTGTAAAAATGTGTCATCTCAAATGGAGTCGGATCAGGAAGGAAGTCGGCCGAATCCTCAGTTTTATTTAACCTCTTTTACCGCAGTGGTCCCCGTCCCCCCGTATCGTTTTAACTGCAGCGGTCCCCCAGATCTTTTGCCCCGTACACACGACCCCCCCCCCCCATTTTTTTTAAAAACTGTTTGATTTTTAGCGACCCGCACGTTGAAACAAAACAATCGTGAAAAAGTAAAAATTCAATGCAACACATTTATTTACTTACATTTGTTTGAGTGTATCTTAACAGCCTGGATTACATTGTTTAGCCTAACCCTCTTCTAAATCAGTTTGCCATCCTCCGATGGGATGTGACCAACACTTTGAACACCACTCTTACTAGAATCCCAAGCAGAGATGAGCGGACAGCGGACGCGTCCGCTTGCGGACGCAGATCCGCAGACCCGCAGACTTTTCCGAATCGGCGGACTGACAGCGGACGCTTCGTATGGTTAAGTTGCGGACTCGCGGACTGACGCGGATCTTCTTTAGCGGTACCATAAAAAATTTCAAGTCATTTAAACAGCTAAATTTCAGCAATGCGGACGCGCGGACTGACTGCGGACCAATGTTGTAAGATTCTGCGGACGCGGATCATTGATAGAAATCCGCGGACGGACGCGGACGCTAAATTTCAAGATCCGCACACCTCTGATCCCAAGGGGTTGGGGGGGGGCAAACTACGACCCGCGGGTGGTCGAGTCGGGGCCCGTTTGACTGTTTGATCTGCTCCCCAAAACCTGTTGTGTTGCGACTGTTTCATTTCATTGCTGTTCAGTCTTACGTGTAGACAAACTTTGCACTCTTTGTCCAACTGGACTTGAACATTGTGGTAACGCACTGTGGTAACACATTTGTGGCCCACGATTTAACGTTTGCCCGCCCCTTGTATTCTCTATTACTAAAAAAAAAAACAGACCAGTCAGGCCGATGGCACAACGTATTTCAGTACAGCACACATTGTTTCCATTTCGTCTATTCACCCAGTGGTACGCCTCTGGCTAAACCGTTTTTCACCCCCCCCCAATCTTAAGCCTAGAAGTCGGAGAGCTCTTCCTATCGCCACAAGCCACAGAAATGGTTTCCTTCCGCTTCAAACCACTTCCGTCCATTCCAGGGGATATCGCTAGGCGGTTCAACACCACTCTTCCACTTTGCAATAAATGCAGACATTTTTTTTCAGCTACATGTCGTCATCATTAACGTTATTTATGTTTATTATTTTTTTTAAACTTAGGAAGATTCTCCTTTTTTTTATCAAATTTTTTAATTGAAAATTTTATTTCTGTAGATTTTAATTCTCTTTGTTACTGAACCCTCTATCAATGACATTTGTCGATCGGTATTAAAACTATAAACTCTTTATTCAACATTCATAAATCGAAATCCAAAACTACCCTATCACTGAAACTACTTACATACAATCCGTCGAAGAAAAAAAAAAGGGGGGGGGGGTGGATTTGAACATCCCAGTGTCGGTTTTATTGGCTTTTATGTTGTCTCACTGTGGGCTTGTGGATTTGTGTGGATTAACTTTCTATTTTCAGTGTACTCTTTAATATAAATGAAATAATTTGGCAAGCCTAGGTAAAAAAAAAAAAGGCTTCACTTTTTTTTGTTCACTTCTGTACTGGAGCTATGCTTCTTATTCATTTTGACTAGATAGTTATCAAGGAGAATTTTTGTCCCCCGTTATAAACATTACTGAATAGTAATTAGCTTCTTAATTCTATACGATTTTAATTCACGGGGCTCGAAATGATTAACATCGTGTGTAAAGTCATGCAGAACCTACGAGTGTTGTGCCCAAAATTTGAACCTTCTAACTTATATTTGAACACATCCACTATTTAGTTTCAAGATGTGATGAGGACAAAGCCAACCAACCAGCCACAGAAAGTGAAACAAATTTAAAGGCTTTAAAAAGAAAAACAAAATTACAGATCGGAGAGTAAGAGGTAAAATTAATGCGGAAATAAAAAGTGAATGATAAGTGCACAATTATTTTTTTTTTACTCATGTACTTTTGCACACTTTGAAGTTCCACCCATATACGCGCTCTGAAAAAAACAATACCATGATGGATTCTCTAAGCACTTTAGGGAAAAAAAAAGTATTTTTACCTATAGAGAATGGGTCGGCATTTTTAAATATTCAGCCTCAGGCAGCTCAATTGCTTGTTGTGCCTCTGCATTCAGGGGAGAGATATATCGGATCAAAAAACGGACGTCCACCCCCCCCCCCCCTTCCTTATCACCACTGCCCCCCCTCACCCTCGTTTTATGGTTCTTAACTTCTGGTTAGCTTAGCTACATTGGCCGGAATGATCACACGTAGTTCGTGCAATACCACACCACCACACACGCACACACAAACACGCTGGCGAATAGAGTGTTAATGCCGTGCCCGCTGCATTGGTTAATGTCAGTGAAATGTTGGAAACAAGAAATGTTTGCATTGTGAGAAAAAACTTAAGGGGGGGGGTTATGCGTCGCACTTATTTTAAAAAATAAATGATAACAAGGGCTATCATTGCTGGCGTTTATCTGAATGTGGTCTCTTGTACTGTACTGTACACACAACTCACACAAACACACAAGATAGAGCGCGTCACTCTCATACGTAACAGCAGTGGCTCTCATAGTGTGAGCTGATTTGACAAAGGGCCTGTGTTGACGTTCAGACTCGTCCGGTCAGATATTGATGTTCCGATCTGGCGAATTGACCACAACATGGATATGAGAGAACGATGTCAGTGCACCTCTAATGCTAGTGCACCTTATAACAAAGAACACCTGAATAGAAGAAATACACTTATCTGAAGAGTTCAATAGCAATGCCATCTATATACTGGCTCTTTTAGACTAAAATCACTGTATTCATAGATCTTCTAAAACTGTTGACAGCAAGTTGACTACTTCTAACTACTAGGACTGTCGACATCGAACTAACTACATCTAATCCCTAAGCCTGTCAGCGCTGTACTAGCTACATCATGCTACAACTCCCGAAAGTGGTGAACTTGGTTATAGAAATCTGTTTCTATTTTCGTGTGGAATAGTCAGAGGATGGAGGGGGAGGGGCGTTCACACGAGAAGTGGGGTGGGGGTGTGTGTAAATTCTACACGTCACTATCTCCGTAAGTGTTTAATAATAGTAGTATATCATTTAATCGAGAGTATTAGAATACATTTTTTATCCATTATGTTTTTTTCTTGACAAGTAGGGGCTCGAAAACTGGACACGTTTCTTAGTAAGTCGTAAATCGCAAAAAAAAAAAATTAAAAAAAATTGAGAACCACTGAATTGTACAGTGCCGATCTGATATCGGAGTGGGGGAGGAGGGGGGAAATCGAGAGCCTATCAGCTCACACTCTGTTAATGTGTGTGTGTGTGAGAGAGAGAGGGAGGGAGGATGGGGTGTCCGATGTACCACACACGCCGCTGTATTCGTGCAGTGACACGGGCTGTGCGATACGTAACGCTCAGGTACTTGTATTTGTATCGACAGTTTGTCTTTAATGCGCGAATCGATGTCGGAGGCACAGCGGTAAACAATGGCGGGTTTATATTGACGGGAGGTGGTCGAACATAGATGAATGTCTATATTGACGGGAGGAGGTCGAACACGAACAGCGATGAATGTTTATGTTGACGGGAGGTGGTCGAATAGCGATGAATTGACGGGTGATGGTCGAACACGAACAGCGATGAATGTTTATGTTGACGGGAGGTGGTCGAATAGCGATGAATGTCTATATTGACGGGAGGAGGTCGAACAACGATGAATGTCTATATTGACGGGAGGAGGTCGAACAGCGATGGATGTCTATATTGACGGGAGGAGGTCGAACAATGATGAATGTCTATATTGACCCGGGGAGGGGAGGTCGAACAGCGATGAATGTCTATATTGACGGGAGGTGGTCAAACAGCGATGGATGTCTATATTGACGGGAGGTGGTCGAACATAGATGAATGTCTATATAGACGGGAGGAGGTCGAACAGCGATGAATGTCTATATTGACGGGAGGAGGTCAAACAGTGATGAATGTCTATGTTGACGGGAGGAGGTCAAACAGCGATGAATGTCTATATTGATCCGGGGAGGGGAGGTCGAACAGCGATGAATGTTGATATTGACGGGAGGAGGTCAAACAGCGATGAATGTCTATATTGACAGGAGGAGGTCGAACACCGATGAATGTATATATTGACGGGTGGTGGTCGAACAGCGATGAATGTCTATATTTACGGGAGGAGGTCGAACAGCGATGAATGTCTAAATTGACGGGAGGAGGTCGAACAACGTTGAATTTCTATATTGACGTGAGTAGGTCGAACAGCGATGGATGTCTATATTGACGGCAGGAGGTCGAACAATGATGAATGTCTATATTGATCCGGGGAGGGGAGGTCGAACAGCGATGAATGTTTATATTGACGGGAGGAGGTCGAACAGCGATGAATGTCTATATTGACGGGAGGAGGTCAAACAGCGATGAATGTTTATATTGACGGGCGGAGGTCGAACAGCGATGAATGTCTATATTGACGGGAGGTGGTCAAACAGCGATGAATGGCTATATTGACGGGAGGTGGTCAAACAGCGATGAATGTCTATATTGATCCGGGGAGGGGAGGTCGAACAGCGATGAATGTCTATATTGACGGGAGGAGGTCGAACAGCGATGAATGTCTATATTGACGGGAGGAGGTCAAACAGCGATGAATGTCTATATTGACCCGGGGAAGGGAGGTCGAACAGCGATGAATGTCTATATTGACGGGAGGAGGTCGAACATAGATGAATGTCTATATTGACGGGAGGAGGTCGAACCGCGATGAATATCTATATTGACGGGAGGTGGTCAAACAGCGATGAATGTCTATATTGACGGGAGGTGGTCAAACAGCGATGAATGTCTATATTGACGGGAGGTGCTCAAACAGCGATGAATGTCTATATTGACGGGAGGAGGTCGAACATAGATGAATGTCTATATTGACGGGAGGAGGTCAAACAGCGATGAATGTCTATATTGACGGGAGGAGGTCGAACAGCGATGAATGTCTATATTGACGGGAGGTGGTCGAACATAGATGAATGTCTATATTGACGGGAGGAGGTCGAACAGCGATGAATGTCTATATTGACGGGAGGTGGTCAAACAGCGATGAATGTCTATATTGACGGGAGGTGGTCAAACAGCCATGAATGTCTATATTGACGGGAGGTGGTCGAAGAGCGATGAATGTCTATATTGACGGGAGGTGGTCGAACAGCGATGAATGTCTATATTGACGGGAGGAGGTCGAAGAGCGATGAATGTCTATATTGACGGGAGGAGGTCGAACAACGATGAATGTCTATATTGACGGGAGGAGGTCGAACAGCGATGGATGTCTATATTGACGGGAGGAGGTCGAACAATGATGAATGTCTATATTGACCCGGGGAGGGGAGGTCGAACAGCGATGAATGTCTATGTTGACGGGAGGAGGTCAAACAGCGATGAATGTCTATATTGACGGGAGGTGGTCAAACAGCGATGAATGTCTATATTGACGGGAGGAGGTCGAACAGCTAACTCCACCAAGTCGTGTACACACCGGCGGTTCTTAAACTGTCGCCATTATTGATACTTGTGATTTTGTTTAGGGATTTTCCAGAGGTGAGGATTTGTTATAATCATTAACTTAAAGATGAACCGTTCATTAGTGCTGAGATGGAGAGAGGGGGGGGGCTATGCTAAACTACTTATCGTTTCAGTTTTTCTTCTAACAATTGTTTTTTTTTTGCATAGGTGTGTAATTTTAATCGGTGCATAGTGTATCACCACATGAGAATGTAACATGCCATTTGACAGAAAGATATAGTAAGGGAATGGGGGTGGGCGGTTTCAGACTATGCCTAAATTATTAAATGAAAGAAAAGTCATGGTTTCAGCAGGTGGGTCCCGATGGGGCCCCTAGGCTCTGATCCAAATGTTGGCTGGGAGAGGAGAGGGTGACGTCCTTCAAACATCGATCTTCAGGCTGTGTACCCTACGTGTTGTGTGTTGTGTGATATGTGTCACCCCAATTTGAAACACACACGTCCCATTTCTCCAGCATTGAAACTAGACCGTGGTCGGTTCTCTTTCTGAACCCTTTCTCCTTTTTGTTTGTTAATTTTGTCCTCTCAGCCCTCCTCTGCCGCTACTCCTCCCCTTTTCTGCTGCAGGGGGGGGGGATTATCTTCTCTCCCTCTGTCCCCCCCTCTCTCTCCTCCCCCTCTCCTCCCGAAGCATCTCTCCGTGTCATGTTGAGTTATTTCATCTTCACGTCATCTTCGTCTCCTCCACGTGAAGTAGGTGCTGATCGATATATTTGTGACGCGGATCCGTGTGTTCGGCAACTTGCATTCCCGTACAGCAGCGGATCATTGACACACACTCACTCATCATCGCGTCGATGCACGAATTACACACAGCACGATGACACACTTGGCACGTCGACACAGCTGGAAGCGCATTGACGCGCCTAGCACACCGACACACTTATTACGGCACACGGGCTCGCTTATACAGCACCTTGACACTCTCAAGAGTGCGCTACAATGCTCGCAATCATCTTCAATGGTCTATCTCTCTCCATCTTCTCAATCTCTCTATCAATCACTCGTTCTCTCTCTCTTAAATTGCGTGCATTTTGAAAGATGGCGGTTCCAGCTCGCTTTTAGATTGATAGACTGACGTCACCTGGTCTTGTCAATTTTTTTCCCTTTCTGACGTTAATACGTATCTGTGACAGTTGCCCTGTGTGTCTTACACCCTTAATAGCAACATTTGACTCCCAATAATTACAACATCCGACCCCCCCCCCCCAGTAAATGCACGCCCAGTAAATACAACGTCTGACACTCAGTAATTACAACATTTGATGCCCATTGAAACATTTGACGCCCAATAATTACACGCCCAGAAACTGCAATATCTGACGCCCATTAATTACAGCACTTGACGATCAGTGAGTGATTACAGCATTTGACGCTCACTAATTAAAACATTTGACTCCCAGTAATTACACGCCCAGTAACTGCAACATCTCACGCCCAGTAGTTTTATGAAGACTGCGCTCTACAAAGGCTCCCTGGGATGGGGGGCGATGTTACACACACACACACCTACACCCACACATATATGTGTTGGTGCTCATTTGCATAATTCATGTATTTTTTTTCAACCCATATTTAATTCGGACATATTTTCAATGTACATGTCGCAACATCCGTTGAGCACAATGGAGAATGGTAAAAAAATGTCAATAGGAAATGTAACGGTTCAAAAAACAACATCAACAACGAGACCGTCATGAGTCAGTAAGAAAAGATGAACAATGTTGACTGAATGATGGACACTCGTGGAATGTTTGTTTCAGAAATATGTCCACAATGTACACACACAATGAGCTATACAAATTGGCTCTGGGCCAGGAAGATACACAAAAAATAAATGATTTCAGTTAACAACCCAAATTTTTAGTTTTCAACATCGGTGGTGCCAGCCCTGTCATTCTAGTCGTGAATCAGTCAGGTCGTTGTTAAAATATCAACTCAGTCATATATATACTCCCCCCCCCAGCTTAACTTTACAAATGAGGCCCGCGTGTGGGCCTCGGGGGGTGGGGTGGCTCCAGTTTAAGACGCGTGCTTTATTTGATTAGATCCATGAGTGTTAAAAGGATCCTGATGTCTAATAATTCTCGTGGGGGTCTGGTTGTTATGAACCCCTTTCTGCCTGATCACCTGACCTCTGACCTTTCCGTCCATCTATCGGTGTACCCGTTAATTGGCTGTTTTTTTTTTTTTTATAAAAGCCAAACCTTTTTATTTTACTTCATAACACAGTCTTAAGATATCGGGGTTGGGGGGGGGGGTGTGGGGGGGGTAGGCAGACACTTCCGGAGACATCTTTGGACACTTGGCGAATCGGCAAAGGTAACCTCAGGGAGGCCCTTTTAGCATAAGATTTTCTAAAAATGAATACTTGAAGGGGGGCCCCTTACTCATCTGTGGCCCTGGGCCAACCATAGGCAAACCACGACCTGTCCGTCGTTTCATAGTGAGTCAAAGCACGAGATACCTTTATGTTATTTTACATGTATTATAGTCCACGTCCACACTATCCATCTGATCTTGGTCCGGCCGGCGGGTCAAATTCACGGACCCCGTTTAGGTCCGCGGCTCAAATGGGCGGTCTATCTACCAAAAAAAAAAAGGTTCTGTAATACGGATGATTCCTTCTGGAGAAATAGTTCGTTTGAATGTGGAAAAACAAACAAACTAACAACAAAAAAATTGTACCACTTCCCGTGCTTTATATGGGGATTTTAAAAATCTTGATGTATTTTTTTTTTATTGATGTTCATGTACTTTGCTCGCTTTGTTGACAGGCGACATTTCTGTATGACTAACTTGGTTATTCCCATCTACCCCCTCCCCCCGGGGGGGATATCGCCGCCCCCCCCCCCACCCCCTAGATGAAGAGATATTTCTGTCTTGAGATCATTATTTTGTGATAGCGGTGGGCCTTGCACCACATTCACTACAAATCGATATTGCCTTTGTAGCAACCAGTGCTGTAAGTGTGAGCGTTTTGTCTGAGTGTGTGTCTGTGTGTGTGTGTATTTGTGTCGCTGTTCACATGAAGTTATCCCCGCCTCTATAAATAATCTCTGACACATTTGTTTTGAAGTGAAGGTGAGGGTTATATCGACAGCTGTGTTGCTGCTGCTTGTGTCATCCAGTCTGTTTACATTTATATGTTTGGCTTGTGTGTCTTTGTGTATGCCCGTGTGTCCGTTGTTTGTTTTAATTAAAAGATATTGCGTCATAGACCTCATATCGTTGAGGGAGGTGGGACAGTCTGTTATTGTTTTTTTTTTTTTGGAGGTGTTTCGAACGGAATGCGCATCGGGCACGCGCATGGGTCCCCCACATTGCAAGCCACCCCCCCCTCTCCCTCCCCCTTCAAAGCCCAACTTTATCCGCGCAAACCCTGCTTAATACTTTTTAAAGTCTCCTGTAATACTAGAGACCCAATATTTTCTTCTGCGCCCTGGGCTCTAACTGACCTTATTCCGGCACTGCTTTTTTTTGTAACCTTATTACAGATGTTCTCAAACATGTACCCACGATCTTCATTTCGCCCAGCGACCGTTTTTTGGATGTGCACGCCCTAATAAAATTGTCGGTATGACACCCAACACGGTTGCGAAATGGGCTCAATTCTAAAATTGTCAATACGACACCCAACCCCCAACATGGTGTGGAAACCGGCTCATTTCTCAAATTATCAATATGACACCCAACCGCCAACTTGGTGGCGAAACGGGCTAAATTCTAAGGATCGAAGAGTTTGGGGAACACCCCTTCCCCCCTTTTAAATAACAGACGACCATCCGCTTTGCGTAAACCTCTGGTAGAGGTTTCATAAAATAACACAAGAAACCATTTCTTACCCCTGAGGGGAAGACATAAACACAAACACACACTGTCTTCCTTCATTTTCAGCCTTAACATTGCCACCTCGTTAGAACTCATTGTTGTTACATTTTGAATCGCGGTGATCATGTTTCTTTCTAATCTTGTTGTGTTTCTATTAAATTTTATTACATCGTGTTTGGTAGAAAGTATGTTCCCTTTGGCAAGCAGTGTGTGTGTGTGTGTGTGTGTGTGTGTGTGTTAAGTCCCTGTAAAAGATGGCATTGGGGGCACCACGGGAGATATCGTTGGAAAGGGGAGGGGGGACTTTAACCACGACCTGAAGTATCCCATTCGGTCCTCACCGGAGATCTAGCGGGGGACCCTAACCCGGTGGACAGTCGGGCGCTTTTTCCCCGTCCGTCTTCTCATTAGGCGACGAGTCGCAGCTTCCATTCCGAATTGCAGCTATATACAACACATGATAATTTTTTTTTACCTTTTTTTTCTTATCTCAAATTACTGGCGAATGGGGGGGGGCAGAGAGAACTCAACCTAAAAGGGGCCCTATTTAATAGCTTAAACCAGACCTTGATGCAAGAAATGTTTCCGATCGGGCCCCCTCCCCTTTACCTCACAGGGCCGGTGCTGAATGGATAACGGAGACAAGCGCGTCAGCAGTGACTGAGACAGTTCACGAACTCTATAGGTCAATATCTTAAACCTTCTTTTTTTTTCATTTGTCATGTTTGATTGATTCTAATCCAATCCAAGTTATTGTTCTTGTCATAGCGTTATACAAAACAAAACAAAATTAATTAATAATACAAAAAACAAAGCTGTGTTCCATTAGACCTTGACCTTTCGTCTCTTGTGTCCACAGAGTGAGCTTCAGGCCAGACGAAAGATCCACATCGTCATCGGGAATGAGTCGTGCGACCTGGACTCGGCCGTCT
This sequence comes from Bulinus truncatus, assembly GCA_021962125.1. Lineage (NCBI taxonomy): Eukaryota > Metazoa > Mollusca > Gastropoda > Planorbidae > Bulinus > Bulinus truncatus. Next base: position 685,643 of record JAGDYQ010000083.1, read on the forward strand.
GCGCCATCACCTACGCCTACTTTCTGCACCAGGTGAGTACTGAATCTCCGCCAGTCACGTTGCCCTTTTGTTTACCTGCAGATTCCTTCACTCTCCCCCTTTAACCCCTGCCCCCCCCCTAACCTTTCTCTCATTTTAAAACATCTTCTGTTTTGCGTGCTTCGGTTTTAGCGCCCCCCCCCCCCAGACCTTTAAACTATCTTCTTTTGCACAGCTAGGCTTGAAATCATCTGTCAACCAATACATCTCTTTTTTTTTATTGTATGGCCAGAATGTTTCTCTTTGATTAGAATAAATAAGATGCTTTCAGTGAAATGATAAAACAAAAAAAGGTCGGTCCAACTGACCACTCCACTAGCAGAAACCCATGTCCACCGTTTCCGACTCGCCTCGCAATTATAGTTTGATGTTCAATATAATTTGTTCAAATTCATTAAAATCTCCATTAAGCCCGTTTCTTTTTTACTTGAAATCTTAATGGAGAGATGTGTGTGGGGATGGGGGGGGGGTGTGTTCAGAAAATAAAGTGACTGTAGCAGCTGATAAATTATAAATAACCTCATCACATCGATTTAGCTGGCCGATTCATACCGAAACACAAAACTATAAATATATAACATATACCGTATATATAGTTTTGGACGTGTGACAGACTTGAAGATTCATTCATATGTCACGCCTTGAGAAGCAATCTGTCAGTCTGCACGGATTTATTTTTTTTCTTCAAATGACATATTTGTCACAGTCGTAATTTGGACCAGGGGCGGGTGTTAAAAAAAAAGTATTTAGACTGGCCGAGTGTTGTTTGTTGTTTATTTTTAGCGCACACGCTTCAAACACGTTTCTTCATTGATTGACTTTTACTTTTAAAAAGGAAGTTGATAGTTGTTTTTTTTTAAAGTTGTGTTGACTTTTATTTTTTCTATTTACATTGTATTAAACTTGGCTGCTTGTTTACCTGCTGACTTTTTAAAACAAACAAACAAACATGATACATTCTTGTTGCTGTGTTGCCCCTCCCTCCCCGCCCACGTTCATGTCTTGTTAGTTAGTGACCGTGTATACAGTTCGTGGATTCGGTCCTGTTAGTGCATTGTTAGGTCGACTTAGTTTCACTACCCATCTGCGGCTATTAAAAAAAAACAACAACTTAGAAACTAAACCGCGTACTTTTAAATGTGTGCACTAGGGTGATAACAAAAAAAATATTTTTATGAAACCACTTGCAATCGAGGAACTTTTATGTGTAATTTAAGAATATCAATTGCATTTTTGATTTTTTTAAAAAAAGTTCCCCCTCCTCCCCCTTTTTCGGAAGAAAAAAGTGGAAAAATATTTCTTTTTTCAAAAAAAAGGACATTATTTTTTTTAGCTTAACTCAAAAGAGTAATAATAATAACTAATCAACTTTTAATAACAAATAAGATACAGATCAGTTAGTAATATGTACAGAATGTACAAGAAATGTTTAAAACATATTTTTTCCTATGAACTTCAGATTCAAAAATTGAAATTTTCTCGATTTTGCATGAAGTTCCTCCATCAGTTTCACAGCACGTTCAGCAATTTGGTTAGATCTGGGAATGTAAATTAATGACTTTTCGACTGACCAATGGGTCTTTAAACACTTAATTGCCTTCTTGCATTTTATCCTGATGAGTGAGGTAAACAGTTCATTGAAGGACGCTTCATTATAGTGTTGAGAATGGAACCAAGCATTTGCCCATTCGTAGCAGATGAAGTTGCAGGCAGGAGTGAGGATGTTGCGCCACTCTGGTATCAGAAAAAATGATATAACAGTATATATCGCACGTGAGTTCCATCTTGCCTGGTGTAAATTTGGTAGTTTCTTCCAGTTGATGCGAGGCCAACGTGAAGTTGTTTTGTAATGACGATATGCCTGACATAATTCATATAAGAACTTGAAATCATCTCGCCATCCAGGGTTCTCGTCTGTGCTAACATCATCTGTCGCAACGAGGCGGTAATCAGCCTGAAGAGTGACATAGTTTTGTGTTAATTGGTCATTGAAGGAATAGTTGAGTTTTGGTTTGCTCGTTGGCTCTTGGATAAAAAAATTCATGACATGTTTCAAAAGGAGGTCGAGTACATGGTGCTGACACCCAATATATTGTGGCTTCTGAAAGCCCTTGCTCAAGACATCATCCTGTATGAGCTTTACAATCCCATGCAAACGACCAGTATTTACTGCGGTCGTGTCGCATATTATCATGCCAATATTTTTCCAAGCATCATATTCATCAAGTAGCTGATGTAGTTCCTTGTGAATGGCCGCGGCAGAACCACTCTCACATTTAATAATACCAAGTTTGATTTCGGTTGTCATATTTTTCAGCAGAACTACTTGATACTCTTCCCCTTGAACTCTTTTACCATCAAACTGGAGACAATAGAGTTCTTTGCTTTGAAGTTTTTGAACAATTTTGGTTTTCATTTTACGTCCTACAGAGATTACTCGTTTCCAGACACCCGCCTGACTTGGAACTGGCACATCGTGACCCTGTTCAGCAATGGTTGCAAGAACATCATATGCTTTATGTGTAGAAATGTTGTTTTGCAGTACTAGCAAACCCGCTGTTGTAGTGCTTGCTCTTTGGTATTTCGGTTTGCATTCAGGAGAAGATGACGTGGAAGAATAGGTTGGCAAGTCGGGTGAAGAAGCAGAGGTTTCAGAATCCGAAGATTCTGAGACAGTTGTATGTGTTTGTATAGGTTGCGATTGAGAAGAGCTGGCTTATGATTGGGTTTTTGATAGTCGGATTCGTTTTCTTGGGTGGATTGATTCCAAAGGGGCTTGTTTGACCATTGAATAACCAATCTTTCCTCCACTCTTAACTTGCCTCTGGTAGAGTTCTTTATCCTCCGTGCTTTTCCATTCTCCATTAACGTTGGTGACATCAAATAACTGAGAAAGTGTTGTAGTAAATTTATCAGACGGATTCTTTTTGTTTTTGTCATATAAATCAATCAGGCAATTGAGTTTCTTTCTGATGAGTGCGCTGGATAATAGTGGAAAGTCTAGAATTTCCCTCCAAAGCAATTCTATATCCGTAATCATAATTTTGATTCGATCCAGTCGCCGTTTCTGGCTATTGAACAGAAAAGTGAAGTTTCCAAGAATTTGACGGTTTGTAGGCATCCGTGTGAGATTGTTTAGCCTATCTGTCTATCTGTCTAACAATATGTCTTTCTATCTATCCATGTCTATCTACTTTCACTATCCTGACAGTAAGACTTGCAATCTTGCACTGAAAACGAGATAGTTTATCCAAAATATTCAAAAATATTCCACAATGTTCTAAAATATTCCAGAATATATATTATATATTTGCACCTGAAACAGAAAATAAAAGAAGTTATAACAATAATGAAATAGTTATATATTGTGAACTCACCCCAAGCTGGGGCGAGTTCAAACTGCGCGATATGTGAACGAAAAATTAAAAATAGGGGGAACTTTTTTCAATTTAAAAAAAAATTAATGTTGCTACTGTCATCTACATATAATTGTTCCTCGAATGTGAGGGGTTTCAGTTTCGTTACGAAAAATAATGAAAAT